>CM024585.1:31704702-32172781 GCA_014182565.1 Eucalyptus marginata
GACTTGTTTCGAGTCTGCAGAAGCTGCAAGTCACTGTTATGTTCAGGTATCGAGAGAGAATGTCTGATAGGAAGAGTGTAATTGAGTTAATCAAAGATTATTTTCCTCCAGAGAATAGAAATCTAGCTTTTTGCTCGACATTAGAAGCACTTTGATGTCGCTTGCTGCTCATTTGGGCATTGAATTGTTGACCATGTTATGATCCACTTCCACGGTATCTGTTGCTTTTCAGGTGTCGATATTGATGTTGTTCTTTACCTTTTCCTAACGTGCTTGTTTGTTTTTATTTATTTTTCCCTTCGTCTAAACCGATATAAAGAAAGCTGTTTGGCATTATGTAAACAGAATGTTTTGGTGGTTCTGTTGGCCTATCATCTTTGATCTGTTTGATTGTGCTCTTGGTGGAGTAGACAGCTTAAAATCCACACTTTGTGCAGGAAAACAGCTGCTTCATACAGGGAACTAGAGGCAAGAAAGAGTAGAGTAAATGATTTGGAGAAGATATACATGGAAATGTCGCTGCAGAAGGAATTGCAGGTAGGCTTCACTGACTTTCTACTTGTTGGTTGGTCTGTTTGGATGTTTTCTAATAAAGCATTTTATCCATAAGCAGAAGAAGGGCAAGAAGCGAAAACTTCGTGAAGATGAAATCGTCTGCCCAACCTCAAAAACAGTATACAAATGGCGGTCAGAACGGAAGCGATGAATAAAGTTCTTTCTCAGCTTGATGCTTCTCTTTTGCGCAAGTAATGGTTATCATCTACAGTCAAATCTCTTCTACAAAACTTACCTGTTTGGATGACGATACAGGTGGCTGATGAACCGATGTTAAGCCAAGATCACAATTTTTTGACACATGATATTTAATGTAAACCTTTTGTTCGAGCTAGTGTACCGTTAGCTTATTTGTTGAACATAATTCGTGAAATCCAAGTTGGTCTATTTTTCCACGTCTCTCTTTCATTGTGGGCAGAAAATATGAAGCTGTCATCTTTTAGATTTCATGCCGGTGTAAGCACATCTTTCGCACCTCACCTGTTCCTTCATTGCTTACTCATTCTACGTTAATCATAGTGTATAAACATGAGCTGAGTATATTTGTGAGACTCTTTCGAGAAGTTCTAGTTCCTACTTATTGACTTCATTTTGTCCTCCTCCTTGTGGCATTTCAAATTTGACCTCTACTCGATGTTGAACATCAGGATTCTTCAAAATATACAAGTGTCGTGTGTCTGAGCCATTTCGCAGTAATTATGCCTCTTTGAAACTTAATCCTCTGTTGGGTTCACAAAATGTTGGAAAGAAAGCAATAGATACTTCTGTTAAACCAAGCAGACATGGATAAGGCATGCGAGTTATAAAGTTCGGTATTCTAGCAGTTCATTCTAGGATCGTTGATGCTTGGTCGTGTTGAAATTGATGGCTTCTTGTTAGACTCCTCTCTTTAACTCTAGAACACGATCTATTATGACACACATTGAGCATGGCCCATCCAACATATCCCTTTTCACAGAGGAATCGACCAAGGGACGGAAAGGGCTATACAATCTCTGATAAGCTCGACTAGAGGGATACAAGCTTACCGAATCTGCGGATATTTCAAGATTCCCCCATAAATTAAGTCAAGATTGAAGGTTCAAAAGCCACAATGGCTGGAACAGCCGACTTCTATGACCAGCATCTCATCTTCGGCACCCTCATTATCATGTCAAAAACTTGGCAACAACATGTTCTGCGATGGCCATGCTTGAAGTCAAACCAGGTGACTCTATTCCAAAGAGATTAACCAGTCCAGGTACCCCATGAGTCTCCTCCCCCTGCAAAAATGAAATCAGGATAGAATTGTCATTGACCATGCCGTCCCTTAAATCTTTCAAGCAAACTTGATGATGGAAAGCGATAAAAATGAGATTAAATTCGCTGGTCAATAATGTATATCATTGTATTGCATAGTTTCTCAATATTTAAGAGGAAGATTAAGCAAAACTACACTTGTATGCTGCCTGTCTGCACGCCAATAGGTGAAGGAATACATCATTGACCTTAAAGAAAGAGGATGCACAATACAAGAAACCCAACACTATAGAAGCAACAAAGGAAGGTCGTCTCTCTGCCTCTGTAGTAAATGAATGAAAGGAGACACAGATCTTCGCAATATTCCAGGCTGGTAAAAGGTGTTAAAGCCAATTTCAACACAGAGCAGTTGACAATCAATCTGACTATATTAGGTAGTAGGTAAATTGACGGATGTACTCCATGAACAGGATGTCTACTGTCCGGTGACTCGATAATGCACCACAGAAAAGATGCCGATAGAGGATAAGCAGTGATGATAACAACTCTCTTAGCACACAGGGCTGAACACAACCATGGTGATATGAGGATCTAAAGGAAAATAATCCCCTGCGTTCACACGGGCCCTTCATAAAGGATATCAAAATGTCCACAACTTTATGTTGGCAATGGAAGGTTCACTTATATGACTGCATGTACAACGAAGGCAGAAACTGCATCTGTGATGATTGAGCATTCAATAACCAGAGACTTATAGTTTTGAAATCATCTCATCTCACATTATAAAGATGTGTACATGCATATGTTCCTGTTTCCTAATGATGTTGCAAGAATTAAGTTTTGAAATAAGTGCATAAAACAAAGATACTGTCAAGAAAAGTCAAAGTACTAGGACTGAGTAAGACAAAGAATCATGTTAGGTCCAACAAGACTACTTTATCAATTTAGTGTACTAAGTAATGCTGCAGACACCCATCAGGTGTTCCATATGACATACTTGTTTAAATGGTCAATTGTATTTTGTCACATCATATTAGACTGATTTTACTATTCCCAGCATTAATCTAAAACAAATTTATCCTATTGTTACTGTCTAATAAGCCCAGTTAATGCTGCTATTGCACTTCCTGATAAACCAGGTCTGATTTATCTCAAATTGATTTAAAACCTTCTTGCAAGGTAGAAGACTTCATCTAGAATCCCGTGCACAAAAACAATGAGAAAAGATAATGTTCAGTTAATCAGAGCTTTCCCAACTGGTGTTCAGCATTGTTCCTTTAAGGGAAAGAAAACCTACTGTTGGAATAATGCATAGTGAAACACAAATTAAATAAAGTCGTGATGCCCAACATAAATTTTTAGATTTTATTGACCTAACACGTTCTGTTAAGAGGGGAGCTAAGATCCAACCTGTACCAAAAATCACTGGTAGGCTGTTGAGGAGCTGAAAGTTTTGACCGAATCCCTGAATAACCTGGCTCCAAAGAACCATCCTTGAGGTTTGGATAGTACTTTCTGATGGCTGGATAAAATCTCTCCGCGTGGCTTGCAGATACAGAATAGTCGAACCTGAATTGAGCTTTGGCAATTATTTACAATTGGAGACATAGCTATCAGTGCCAAATTAAAAAGTACAGATGCTTGTATTTTGATTATAGGATCATGTCATCTGCAATATTGGTATTTCGTGGTCCAATAAGCATTACTAAGCAAAACACCAAAACTTGGTGAACTCTTACGAGGTTGAAATCTAAAACTTTTTTTGCTGATATTCAATACTTAATGCATGTTCAAGAAGACATGGGAAACTTCACTTTAATTGAGACCGAAAAATTGCATGTCAACCAGTTACTATGTGCTTCTTGCCAAAAAAACCAGTTACCATGTGCTTGTCACAAATTACCAAGGGGGAAAAGTTTTTGGCTTTTCATTCATCAGATCCCCACGGAAATTTTCAAAAATCAACTCTGTCAAGCATGACATAGGATTCACCCCCTATTAGTCCACCACTCAACAGAAGCACAGAAGACAAATCACGTATCTACTGAGACCAAGTATACTTAATCGGAATAAGTACCTGTTTAGGAAGCTCGAAACATCATCCACACCATTAATCCATTCAACATCCGGGCCAAACTTTACTTGACCATTCAAATCAAGAGTTACATGCACACCAAGGCCACCATCCTCAGGAATTGGATATATCAAATGCTGGAATGGGGGGTTCTTAGTGTTCGCAAGGGTAAAGTAATGACCGCGTGCAAAATATGCTGGAGGAATTACTTGACCATTAAGACCATGAAATCTCTTTGCCAGGAGTGGAGCGCTTAAGCCTGCCGAGTTGACGACAACCTTCGGAACTAGTACAAGTTCAGGTTGGAAAGGAAACTGTCCATTCCCATGTTCATCGAGATTTTTGGTCTCACAAACATGGAGGTGCATAGAAATGCCTTCAAGATGACCGCCGACCACAGTAGTATTGTAAGAGAACATCGCTCCGTGATTTTCAGCTTCTCCCTGGACTCACATTCGGGTGATCAACCTGTCAATCTGTTAGCAATGAAACTACCTACAGAAAAGAAGCAAAATCTAAGACGAACATTTCCAAAGCGCAAAACTTGATCACTCACCACTAGCGACAGCATCAACGAATGCGAGTCAACAATGCCGGAAACAGGGGAAAACAAGGCCTTCAAACATTGCAGTTCAGGCTCCATCCTCGTGGCTTCGGCACCATCCATCATCCTCAACCCATCGACCCCGTTACGAGCTCCACGGTCCATCAAATTGCTCAGCTTCGGAACCTCCGAAGGCCCCGTAGCGACTATCAGCTTCCCAATCTGCCCATGGGGGATCCCGCGCTCGGAGCAGTACTCGTACAGCAGCTCCCTTCCCCTCACGCAAAACGCCGCCTGCTAAACCGCACGCATTTCACTATCTCCATCTCGGAATTTTCACAGAGCATACAACCGACAATCGAAGACTACCTCAAAATCTACCACGAGACGCTACTACTCTCGGCCTATAACGCATCACTCGATCTCGCCGACAAGCCGTTACAAAGCCGGTAAGAGAGAAGAGATCACCGGACCTTGAGAGAATCGGGAGGGTAGTATATGCCGGCGTGGATGACCTCGCTGTTGCGGGAGCTCGTGCCGGTCCCGAAGGTCGGCGCCGACTCGAGCACCAGGACGTCGCGGCCGCCGAGCGCGAGCCGCCGCGCGACGGCCAGCCCGACGACGCCCGCGCCGATCACCACGCAATCCGCCTGCTCGACGGAGGCGAAGCCTCTGGCGAGCTTGGCGGCGGTCTTCAAGGCTCCGCGGACGCCGACGGCCGAGCGCGCCAGCATCTCTCTCTCCCTCGGATCGCTCTTCCGGTCGTCGCTCCTGCAACGAAGCTGGACGGACGGACTGAGCTCGTTCGGCTTAGCGATGGCGGACAAAAGTGAATTCGCTTTGACCAGAAATGAGTGATTTTCACAAATTTGTCCGGCACCGATGATTAGTAATTTATGGAAGATGATCCAATTAGTGCATGAGCTTTAGCATAATATATAATATAGTCATCGGACTAAGTTCAATGTACAACATCATTCATACAAATTTTTAATTTGTTCAATATAATTCTTAAACTTGCAATAAATATTTAATCTAGTTCCTAAAATAACATTAAACATTTTCTTTCATATCAAATTAAAAGATCAAAAATGATATTACATATTAGGTTAAAATTTATGCATCACGATACATATTAAGTCAAAGTTTAAAGATTAATTGTGTCATTATCTCAATTTTAAGAAAATTTTCATTTTGCTAATGAATTAGAGAAAATCTCAAATAGAGCAGGAAGTAATTTTCTTGTCCTCTCGAGGTTGATATTGTATCAAATGAAGCTTTGATGTGGCCAATTTAGTCTGAAAACATGCCCTTAATTCATCAGGCTGCCACGGCTTTCACGTAATTGTTGTTTTTTGGTTCCATATTTTATACTCACTTGAAATTAGAAGAAATGGAAGGGAATTTAACCAATTTCTAGTGACAGATAGGAATAGAAAATTGATTGAAGAGGTATAAGGGAAATGTGAATAAAAAAAAAAAAAGATTTATATCCAGGTTCAGTAATGCTTTGAGGAAAAACCGAATGCACGAAACTGCTTGCTATCTGACAACCGTAAATGATAGAATACTATCCATGATTCAATTACGGTTCATCTGTCTCAACCGTACAGCTTTTGCCTCTCACAATTAGCTTTGATTTCAGGTTTTGACTATTACCATGCATATTTGATTGTTGTATGTTCTTGCTTTGAATAATACATAAATAATAGGCAAATTGATGACGCTGGCCTAGATTTTAGGCACAAACGTAAAGAAGCTAATGACCGAAATCATATATAAATAGACTATCTTGTCAGGATGTGTTACCAGCCATTTCATGGCTCCTTTTATTTTGTGAAAATATTTTATCGGAAAAACATTTTTCGACGTTTTGATCACTTAGGAAAACAAGTGAATGAAAAATCTTTTCTTAGGTAAAGGAAAATTTACATCTAAATTTAGAAAAATTATTCTCTTTTTTAAAAAATCAGAAATCATATTTGTAAAAGAACAACTAAATACTGGAGCTTAGATGAAAGACCTTGGAACTTGGGCAAAAGAACCTCAACGCCCATACTCGGGTGTTTGGCGATCGGGCTTGGGTCCCAGAGGTCGATCAGGTCCATAGAGCCCAACCCAGGACCCGATGCCTATGCCGGGTTTCCTTATGGCCATGCTTGAGACCTAGGTGCTTATCCCAAGGTCCATCAAGGCCACAACCAATTCCCTCAATTGTGACGTCCCTAAATAAATGCATTAGAGTATTGTCCACTTTGATTTGTCCCATAACAAGCCTCACAATTTTGACATACACTTTCTAAAAGGTCACTCATCCCGTGTCCAAGTAGTCAGCTCCCCCACCCAAGTCATTAGCACTCAAGCCTCGAGCTAGGCTTAGGTCTATTGATTGTCGGGCTCGGATCCTTAAAGGTTGGGTCCCCATTAGCCATGTTCATGTACTTGGCTGCCTCGCTCAAACATTGTCACTTGAGCTTAGGTCCATCAAGGATAAGCTTGATTCCTCGATGGTTGAATCCAAGTCCCTCTAGGCTAGGTCAAAGACTCCAATGCCTATACTAAGGTCCTAGACAATTGAGCCAACTACCTAGCTCTTGTGCCCAATTCCTAAGTGACGACCATGCCCGAACCCTAATGCTTTTGTTAGTGTCTCTAGTGGCCATACATAGACATTTGGCTCACAAACTCAAGTCACTCGGGTCTCTTAAGACCAGGCTTGAGACCCTAATGCCCTTACTTTCACCGGTTGCAGCCATCACAAGTATCCAGCTCACAAACTCAAGTCACTCGGGTCTCTTGAGACCAAGCTTGAGACCCTAATGCCCTTGCCTTCGCCAATTGTGATCATGTGCAAGTGCTCAGCTCCTGCATCCAAGTCATGGCACTCACTCGTTTCTTTTTGGCACGACTCAATTCCACAAAGTCTAGGCCTAAGTCCCTCATGATTAGGCCCAAGACCCCAGTGTTGGTGATCAGTCTTACGCAACTCACTCAGGCACCCCTCTTGCACCAAAGTCATCGATACCCAAGCTCAAGCCCATCAAGGCTGAGCCTAGCTCCTAGTACTAATGCTAGGATTCTTAGGGAGTGCATGACAAACTACAATTTCTGTTCCTTAAACAATTTTTCTATTCCAGATTTATTTTTGGAATAGAAATCCGTTTAATAAAATTATTTCATTTTATTTATTTCTGAAATAAATTTTTATTCCAGAAATAGGTTTGGAATAGAAATCATAAATAAAAAATTTCTACTTTTATATTTCTTGAACAGAAATGAGAAATAAAAATTATTCTCATCGTTCGTTCTTTCTATGAATCGGTCGTCCATCCGTCGCCGCCAAACACCGTTCGCCGTCAGTCGTCCGCTGGTCGCCGTCCGCCAGCCGTCGCCGTCGTCCGCCGCTGCTGTTTGCCATCCGCCGTTCGCCTTCCACTGGTCGTCGGCGGCCGCTCGACCGCCACCACCGTCCGCCGTTCGCCGGTTGCCACCATCCTAAGGAAGAAATTTTGTGTCATTATCAAACGAATTTCTATTTTTAGAATAGAAATTTTGTGTCGTTATCAAATAAGTATTTTTGCTTAGAAATTCATCTAGAAATAGAAATAAAAAAATCGATTTCTCTTCTAGAAATCAATTTAAAGCGAATGGTTATTATTCGCACCCTTAGTAATTGGGCCCTAAAAAACCTCACTCCCGCAATTGGATCCAAACAATTGGATATCATTTATATCACATGAAAAGTGCATGTCTCTTTATAAAAATAAAATTAAGTTTTCCTGATCAAAAAATGAAAAATAATTTTTAGATTTCAATCAAACACTTATAAAATGATTTCTTAGGAAATAACTTTCAAAAATGTTAATTTTTTCACGAAATTCACGTCATGATCTTTTCATCACTTTGGTTAGGAATTGCATCATCCATTTACTTACCAAAAACCACCACTTACTTTCCAAACAATTTTTCTATTCCGCACTACCTTTACGAATGCAAATCCGTTTGATAAACCTATTCTTCATTTGCGGAATAGATTTATGTTCCTTAAACGGTGCAGGGCAATCGAAATTAAAATTTTCTATTTCGATTTACGGAATAAATGAAATCAAAAATTTTCTCATCGTCGTCAACCTGGTCCTTCATCCGTTCCCCGCCGACCACCGTCCGTCGATCGCCGACCGCCCGTCCCCCCGCCGCCACCGCCACCATCGATCGCCAAATAAATTATTTTTATAAATATCATTTTAAAATGAAATTTATTCGAATAAATAAAATGATATTTATTTTTATTTTTACGAATAAATATTTATTTTACTAATAAATTAAAAAAATCCTTAAAAATAAATAAATATCATTTTAAAAATAAAAATTATTATAAAAATATCATTTATTCATTTTTATTTTAAATTTTAAATTTTTATTATAAATATTATTTTTATTTTTAATAAATAAATTTAATCGAAATAAATTTATTTATTAAAAATAAATTTAATTAAATATCATTTTATTAAAATTAAAAATAAATCTATTCATTTTGTTCATTTAAAAACAAAAATAAATTTATTAAAAATAAATAAATTATTTTTATTTATCATTTTATTTTTAGTTTATTACAACTAAATTTATTAAATTTATTAAAAATAATTTATTTATGATAAATAAAAATAAATTATTTTTATTTGTCTTGAGTGTTTTGCCAAATAAATTTATTTTAATTTTTAATTTTTATTCATTTTAAAATAAATTTATTCGTAAAATAAAATAAAATATAATAAATAAAATAAATTTATTTTTAAGGATATTTTTATTTTAAAATAAAATGATATTCTTATTTTATTTTTTATGATTTATTTTATTTTTTCTTTATTTTTTGTTAATAAATCTTTTTTATTTTTATTTTTATATTAAAGGTCGCCTGGTCATCGCCATCGCCGTCCGAAAGGAAGAAATTTTGTGTGGATTAGCAAATGAATTTCTATTTTTAGAGTAGAAATTTTTGTGTTGTTATTAAACGATTATTTTCAGCTTGTAAACTTTTCTAAAATAGAAATAGAAAAATGCATTTACGTTCCAAACTATTTACGAAAATAAATTTGTCACGCACCCCCTTACCAAAAGGATTTCTCCTCTGCGCGCACTCAAATTATAAAATCAACAACCACTAAACGGCTTGATTACCCTCCATTTCTTTGGTTAACGGTTGATAATAAAATATGTCTTTAAGTTAACGTGTGGTCTTAGAAGAAAAGGAAAGAATGTCCAAAAAATAAGATTAAAAGCCGGCAGAGGCCGGTCAAGACTGTTGCTTTTAAGGAAGGAAGAAAGTTAGGCAGGGAAGCCATGGCCAAAACATTGAAAAAATGAAAAATAAAAAAACTTAGGCAGATCTCGATGCGTATGAATTAACCTCACATATACCGACACCAGCCAATCCTAATTCCAACATATTTGCAATTTCGCATTTATGGGCAGCTCTGAATAAATGGAAGTCACTTGATTAGATAAGGAGAAGAGGAAATTAAAATTGAGAAGCGATATCATTTCATTTATAGACAAGAAGTACATCGCAGATTACAAATAAAAATTCCGAGGTCGAACCTAACGAGCACAAGCATTACTATTTATAATACGAAGAAGTTAATAGCCTTACGATTCTAATCCTGACTCTTAAGTCCTAATCCACGACGAGAGACGTGACATGGTTTGGTAAGCACGAGCTCGTCGGAGCTTTAACTGCAAAATCTTGCTGAGCTTGAAAGCGAAAAACATCCCGATCCCAAGCAACGCCATTTGCTTCACCTAATCTAAACCTGCACGAGACCGCAACACTTTCTGAAGTTAATCAATGGAGCGGCACTGTGCAAGTTTCTATATAAGCTGAGAAAATCGAAACGACAGGCCAGACGCGATCGCATACAGGGCATCAGCAGAAGATTTATCGAGTTGGTTTGGATCGAATATGGAGAAGGGCAAGAAGAGATCGGCCGTGCTCGTGGGCTGCAACTACCAGGGCACCCAGTACGAGCTCCACGGCTGCATCAACGACGTGCGGGCCATGCGGGAGACGCTCGTGGGGCGGTTCGGGTTCGAGGAGGACCGCGTGGAGGTCCTGACGGACGAGCCCGGCTCGCCGGTGATGCCGACCGGCGGCAACATCATGGCCGCGCTCGGCCGGATGGTCGACCGGGCGGAGCCGGGAGACGTCCTGTTCTTCCATTACAGCGGGCACGGGACCCGGATCCCGTCGCCGAGGCCTGCCTTTCCGTTCAAGAAGGACGAAGCCATCGTGCCCTGCGACTTCAATCTCATCACCGGTAATTTTGCTTCATCGCCCGAGCTCTTTCGCCGTGAACATTCGCATGACCGTAGGAAAGAATGAATGCATTTGCAGACGTGGATTTCCGGCACTTGGTGAACCGCCTCCCGAAGGGCGCGACCTTGACGATCCTCTCCGACTCCTGCCACAGCGGCGGCCTCATCGACAAGGAGAAACAGCAGGTCGGCCCGTCCGCCGCCCCCGCCCACCGCGGCCGCGGCAGCACGTCCCCCTCCCCCTCCGCCGCCCCGAAGCACATCCCTTTCCAGGACGTGCTCCAGCACCTCTCGTCCCTAACTAACATAATCACCTCGGACGTCGGGACCCACCTGCTCGAGTCGTTCGGCGCCGAGGCGAGCCTCCGGTTCCGCCTCCCGCCCCTCGAGGCGGCGTCGTTCGACCCGCTGAAGCCCGACGAGGGGATCCTGCTGAGCGGGTGCCAGGCCGACGAGACCTCCGCGGACATGAGCCCGCCGGCGGCGGAGGGAGGGAAGGCGTACGGGGCGTTCAGCGACGCGGTGCAGACCGTCCTGAGGGAGAGCGAGCTGGGGCAGCTGCTGAGCAACAGGGCGGTGGTGGTGCGGGCGAGGGAGGTGCTGAGGAAGCAAGGGTTCGAGCAGCATCCATGCCTGTACTGCAGCGACGAGAATGCTGACGCGAGTTTCCTGGGGCAGCACGGCGATGAGGAAGATGGCGTGCCGTGTTGAAGAAGCTAAGCGACTAATTAATTTAATTGCATTTCTTGCGGAAAATTGATCTGATATGTGAATTGCTTTTTTTTTTTTTTATAATAATATTTGGGAATTTCATGCTCATCGTCATGACGAATGAATAAAGGGTGGTGGTTTAGTCCCTGTGCATGAAAAATTATCCAAATAATCTTAAAGTAATTGGACTTTTATCAATTTTTTTTCCTTATTATTTCTTCGCCAATCGCTATCAGTGATGGCTGGTGACGCTAGACCTTGGGCAAGGTCCCTCTTGCTCAAATCTAGCTAAGGGCGACCTCACTAGAGGCTAACATGGGTTAGCCTTGCCAACTTTGGGTAAAGTCAAGCTTCACCCTCACACTCGAGGGTAGCGAGGTTGCCCCTCGATAGATCTTGACTAGGTTGCCCCTTGTCAGATTTCAACGAGAGTGACCTCATATGAGGCCGATGAAGGTTGCTAGCCATTGCCAAGTTTGGATGATTAGTGGATGAAGAAGGAGAAAGAGAAAAAAAGAAAAGAAACTAAAGTATATATAAAAATAATCAAAAAATTAATAAAATTTGTCCATACTTGTGTCGGCCTTATTACGTAGGATAACCGACATCCAAGTCAATGATTTCCGATCAAAATTAGCTAAATGGACTCAATTGACAAAATGTGAAAATGTTTATGACTAAATTAATAAAATTGAAAAGTTGACGATTAAATCAACAAAAGCGTAATAAGTTTATAATTTTTTGGAACAATTTTCCCCCTCTTTGTATTTACTTGAAATTTAAAATATTACTATAATTGTATTTTTGAATAAAAGTCCTTAATTACTTTTGAGGAAACAATTAAAATTCATCTTGGGACAAAGCTTGCCGTTCGTAATTTCAACTCACATGCAACCTCACGCCTACCCTCTAAACATCAAGTCATCATTTTAACCTTGGTTAGTTACCTTTCTAATTACTCTCGAGTAAAAATCCCTAGTCCATTTACTTGGCAGAAGAATCCATTTAACATCTTCCCTCACTTTTTCTACCCTTCTCGCCTACCAATCTAAGAATTGAAAAGCCAATATTTCATCTTCCAATAGTACAAGGTTATTAGAGCTTTGGGTTGTCCAAGTTCTATTTTAGACAAGTAAAAATTTTAAGAATTAAGTTAGGTCGATCTACTTGGCACTTTTAATTTAGTTGGTTAATATATGTAATATTAGTTTTAATTAAATATGATGTTAAGTATGAGTAGGGGCAATAGTGGTTTGGAGGTATTATGATTATTTGATTTATTGCTAGTACTAGTGCTAGATTTGGCTTGTCCACTCATGAGCCCTTTGTTGGCGTTGGGCGAAGGGCTCGAGGTTCAACTTTTTTGAAATAAATAAATAAATAAATAAAGCCTAAGTCCTCTACTAATTGAAAGTAAACATGATTTTTCTCATTCCTTAAATAGTTTATTCACTGGCATATTTCATAATTTCTTCTTTTTCATCCGCACCTTCCATCTAATAGGATCAACCATTAAAAAGTGAAAATCCTCATTTTAGCGCACCACATTTCTCTTCTCATTTTTTTATTGCATAATGCTAGGTATATGAAGATCATATATTACAAAATATGTAAGTGAATGCTCAAATGAAAGCATCATATTAATTATCAAATTATTTCGTACATCAATTTCAAAATATAACAGCTCATTTTTTTTTCTTTTTTTTTTCCCATTCCATCTCCATCCTCTTCCTTGGGATCGAACGTGACCTACGTGTCAGTCACTTTTCCACCTCCGTAACCTCATTGAAAACGAAAAAAAAAGGACTCAGTCTTAACCATTTTAAAATCAATTTACCCAAATTTTTTTAGTGAGAGAGGAAAAAATCAACAACTACAATACATAAAACCCCCCGAAAAATAGATATTATATTATAAAAAAATCTGGCAGGGGAAAAAAAAAAGGAGGGGCAAAAAGGGGAAAGCGAAAAAGTGCGCGAAGACTTTTTGCTAAATTTACACCGTCGCTCCGCGTCATCGACGCTGGCATCGACGAACATAAATCGCTCGTCTTGTCCGAAGAAATCGATCGCGTCTCTCTCTCTAGAAGTTTCTCTCTCTTCCTCTCCATCTCCTTTGTCGTTTCGATTTAAGAAAATCAGGGTGATAGGAGGAGAGGAGGAGGAGGAGGAGGAAGAGGAACGAGGTTTTTCGGAGAGAGAGAGAGAGAGAAGAAAATGGCGGATCAGCTCACCGACGACCAGATCTCCGAGTTCAAGGAGGCCTTCAGCTTGTTCGACAAGGACGGCGACGGTTCGATCCCTCCCCCTCTCTGTCTCTGTCTCTGTATCTTCGTGTGGTTTTGATTCGAGTCAGCTGCTGCGTCGTCGTCGCACGTGTCCTTGGTCCGATGCTTGCTTTTGCGCGCGATTCGTGGGCGATCGTGTAAAGGGTGGGCGCTTTTACCTGCGAATTCGCTGCTGATTGGCTCTTTTGGTCGATTGTGTTTTGCGGTGGCTCGCTAAATCTTCCGGACTGGTTACTCCTCTTGATTGTCAGAATGTCTTCTTGCGCTATTACGGGAGGGGGTCAGAAGAAATTCCAGTTTTTTTTTTTTTTTTTTTTTTTTTTTTTTTTTGGTGTCTGATGGCATTTGGGGCTGGATCTTTGTCTTGTTTCAGAAATGGTGGATGCATACGTTAATGATTGGAAAATTTGAACTTGGATCTTGTGAACGAGCGGCGTGTTACGCCGCTCTTAGATTAGAAATTTTTTGTATTTTTTTTTTCTTATGTCCGATGCGTATATTGCGCATGACACGAGGATAGCGCGAGGGAGACGGCGCATCGGAAATGATGATCTTTCTATATTTGGGTATGCAGAGCTAGGTCTTCCATGCTCCTGAAAACCGGCTGCTCTGTTTCCGAGTTAGATTCCATTGGAGGGTCTTCCATGGTTGTGTTTGTTTGACACTTGACATGTTTATAAAGTCAGTTGAAGCGGGATTTTATGATTTATAATTGATTGACTGTACGAAGCAGGCAATGCGCTTCTTGGTTTTAGTACAAGTATCAGTACATGTTATCGGGGGAGTATTTAATAGAATTCTGTGTAAACATCTTGATCACGATATATCAATAGTATCTTCTAGGGATCATATTGGATGTGTGAAATTATTTATTCTTATAAGCATCAAAGCATTATTATCTTTCCATCAGGTATTTTTATAAGGTCAGCATGTCGCTTATCTGTTGCAAAGCTCTTGGAATTTTGGTTTAAAGTAGTTTGTGTTTATCTTAAAGTGTTCAAATCTTCTTTGTTTTTAGTTTGTCGTTTTCAGAAGATATTGGTCATACTCATGAGGTAATAAATCTTTCGTTTGAAATAAGGTTTTAATGATTTTTCCTTCTGACTTTGAGGGTCCTTTGATTATCGTATGCGATGACGTGAATTGTCTGAGTCACTGAATTCACCAATTGAATAAGCATCAATTAAAATTTCATATGTGATCAAGTGAGATGTAGATGTCCTGGTCAGTGACATATAGCTTTATGTCTTACATTTGAAAATTGCTTTTTCTAGTCAAATTGTTGCTTTAAGAAGGTGGATTTTCTTAAGGATGATAAATGAACTATTGGTCACTCCCATCACTCTTCAGGTTGTATCACCACCAAAGAGCTTGGAACTGTCATGAGGTCGCTGGGGCAGAATCCTACTGAGGCAGAGCTTCAGGACATGATCAATGAGGTAGATGCTGATGGGAACGGGACTATTGACTTCCCGGAGTTCCTAAACCTGATGGCTAGGAAGATGAAAGACACCGACTCCGAAGAAGAGCTGAAAGAAGCATTCAGAGTTTTTGACAAGGATCAGAATGGGTTCATATCTGCTGCTGAGCTCCGCCATGTGATGACCAATCTCGGGGAGAAGCTCACCGATGAAGAGGTTGATGAGATGATTAGAGAGGCTGATGTAGATGGAGATGGCCAGATAAACTATGAGGAGTTTGTGAAGGTGATGATGGCCAAGTGATTTGCTGCATCTGAGCGAAACCCACAAGAGAATGGAAAGAAAGGATTGCAATAACTAATGTAACAAGATTCTTGCATTTCCTTTTGCAATGTCTATGAATGTTATGAATTAAACCTTGAAAAAGAGTGGGTGGTAGTCTTCTCTTTGGTGATCCTGATTGGCTGATAAAATGTTTTCTGTAGGGTACCATCTTTGTTAAAAGTTCCCTTGATTGGCTCGTGAATGTCAGCTTGGTTTGTCTGGTTTTGCTTAGCATAAGGATCAATTTGCTTTCATATGTATTGTATTACTATCTCGGCTTGCCATCGACCTTTGGTCCCCTTATTTAGGAACTCTAGTGGAGCAGAAATTTGGGTAACTAATCTTTTGTCCACAGAGCTACAAACCATACATAATGATGTGAAATGCTTTCATCTGAACGTTCCTATGACGTATCTATGCAAATTAAGCGGAGGTGAAAAATGGGAAACTCGGTTCGTAGTCGCGTTATGGAATATGGACCGTACTCGTAATGTGTATGCGGGAGCGGGAGTCAGACGTACCAGGTGCACAAGATTTGCGGACCCGTATCCTTCATTTCAACCTCCTCAGCGCGGTGTGGTTTAATTTCGAAAACTGCTGTTGTTTCTGTGACGATCTATTTTGGGGAAGGGCGGTCGATTTTGAAAATAGATGGACTGCGTTTTGCAGTTTGGTGCAACCTACTCCCAAGTTCTTCGTTTCATTGAATTTGCATTCCAGGGGGAAAATTTCAATTTGGCTCAGATGATTGCATTAGCATTAAGCCTAGTGATTGGGTTTGATCATCTGGTCCAAGTCACCTAACCGGAATCCACGTGCATCAACGACCACCAAAATCGAGAGAGGAGGGTAGTTGGCGCCATTGGATGCGTGGAGGGTAGGTCTCAAATAGCCGTCCTTGTCATGACCCATTACTACAAGTCCTCCCCCCCCCGCCTCTCTTCAATTAGTGTGTATCGGTTCTCTGTTTCGGTTGCGGTGAGAGTGCTTTCATTCAAGGAAGGAGCCAAGTGCAACTAATAAAATCAATGGAGGTTGCACAGGAGAAGGAGAAGAAGATGAAGATACTCTGCCTCCATGGGTTCAGAACCAGTGGCAGCTTCTTGAAGAAGCAAATCAGTAAATGGGATCCTTCCATTTTCGCTCACTTTGACATGGTAACATCGAAACTTCTCTCAACCCTCTCCTCTCTTTTCTGTCATCATCCAAGCAGGAATTCGTAACTTTGTGTCGCTGGGCTGGGTTTATGAAGTAAAGGGTTGACCACTGCTTGTGCTTTTCAAGTGAAGATGGCTAAAGATGTCGATCCCCGAAACAATTTGGCCGATTTGTCTTTTTGAGTAGAATTTGTCTGCACTGTCGAGATGAGTAATCGATATAGCCACGAAGCAATCGTTTGAATATGCACGCAGTAACCGGATTGAAGTCTAAGACTGCATGAGCTGTCTCCTGAAACTAATATAGGCTCCAGATATCATCTAAATGAGTGAAAATGGGAAGCTCCTACTGTGATTATATGAGTGGGAGCCTTTTGGATGACATGTTTCCATCTTGGACATGGAGATTTTCCCTGGCCTATAGATTTTTATATCACAAAGAAATGTATAATTTGTTCGATGATTGTTCAAGCAAGGAAGTTCAGCTAATTAACACTCGTGAAAGCGACTCCAATGAGGCTATCAGCTGCCCCCAATTGAGCTGATTGATTTACAACTGATGCCCTAGAGAATTAGATTCAGTCATGATTGATGAGTACTTTTCGTGTTAAGTACTATCTGTTTGCAGTTTTTGTGTGCGTCTATGATGCATTTCTGTCATCAAGCAACGGTAAAACGAATTACCCATGTCAACTCTTGTGTGGAAGATGGGTTCCGATGATGCTGTTTACCTCTACAGTTCTACAGCGCTCGAAAGGAAAATTTAGATTCCACAACAGGCCTTGAAATAATTTCCATGTCAAGAAACTCCACAAGATCGATACCAATTAGACTTTCACCACATACTCATACTGACCAGAAGCACTGCATCTCTTTCTTGCAGGATTTCCCCGACGGTTTATTTCCTGCAGGAGGCAAATCCGATATCGAAGGCATCTTTCCACCACCCTACTTTGAATGGTTCCAATTTGAAAAGGTGAGTTTGCCTGTCTATTCTGGATCTCCAATCCACTGCGAGTGTGCCATCTTTTATTCACCATCTTCAACCAAGGAGGCGATTTTCTTGACAGCACTTGAACTGATCAGGATTTCACGGAGTACACAAACTTGGAAGAATGTGTCAAGTATCTGTGCGAGTACATCATGAGCAAAGGCCCCTTCGATGGTCTACTCGGATTCTCTCAGGTACTCTTTGCTGTTGCCGTGATTTCTTGCAGTCAGATGTTCATGTAGATTCAGATGCAAAATGCGGTTAAGCAAATGGTCACGGTCTAAAGTGCGCAGATGAAGTTCAATAGCATCATTTTGCTAAGACGACTCTCTGCATCTCACAACACTTGATTTTCTGGTTTGTTCAGGGTGCCACACTCTCGGCCCTTTTGCTGGGTTACCAAGCACAGGCAAGCCGAATAGCCTCTTTTATTTTCATCGTACTCCTATGTAACATTTTCAGTCGGAAAGTGACGGTTGATATGGCTGATATATATTTTTGGAAGCAGGGGAAGGTATTGAAGGATCACCCGCCGCTGAAGTTCTTCATATCTGTATCGGGTTCGAAGTTCAGGACTCCAGACATATGTGATGTCGCCTACAAGGACCCAATCAAGGCAAAGTCGGTCCATTTCATTGGAGACAAGGATTGGCTGAAACTGCCGTCGCAGGATCTGGCGACTGCATTTGACAATCCCCTAATCATCAGACATCCCCAAGGCCACACCGTCCCAAGGCTAGGTGAGTATAAATGTCTGTTCTTAAACTTCTTCCATCGCTAATCTAATCCCAGCACAGTGTCCTTTTCAATCAAGTATCTTGCTTAAAGTCTAACTGACATTTCCATGACTACTACTCAGATGAGACCGCGGTTGTGCAGATGCGCGGTTGGACTGCTGAAATACTCCTCCAATACAGCAGCAGTAACCTCGAAGCGGGGAAGACCGACCCTGGCGACACTCTGAAGGACCAGAATGCAGCGGCAAATGGGAAAGTTGACAAGGAGGTCGAGATCGTGGAGGCAGCAAAAGCCTGAAGAACCTGGAAGGGAAAACAAGTCGGCCTTCATTATCCCTGTCCTATGTGTAAGCCTCAGTCAGACACTGCTTTCTGAGGCAGTGTGAACCTGTGTGGTGACGGTAATTGGCAATGTACCTTGTCCATTATGAGGGGAATAAATTTGCTCTTACATACTATTCACGTCAGAGTGTTTTCTGGCACCAAGATCCTAGTGCCCTCTTCGCCACTTATTGAACGAATAATCCACCACTCATCTCCCAAGGTTACATTTGAAATTCATGAAAAAATACATTACCCGCGTATTTCATATCACTCAACAATAGAAACTCCCGCTAAGCATTCGCGACATTTCTTGCACCGGTGGCTTCCACATACACACGGGGCGGCCGAACCAGGGTGGTTCACTTCTAAGATATGCCTTCTTACTTTCATTTACGTTTTTCGGTCAACGAGTGTTACTAAACCAATTTGTTCAGCAATTTTATTTTATTTTTTAAAATTCTGTCAAAACTGTAAACGGCAAAAAGGGGTGATTGTAATTTTGACGGGTACTCCGTTACGTGGTAAGGTGAGGAATCGATTCGGCTTCCGACAGCACTCTGGAACAGGGAAAGTTCGCTTGGGCCCCCACTGTTTTCCTAAGAATATTTGTCCTTTTCATGTGCTTCGGGAATCAATGCCTTTGGGGCCGCGTCAACTTCCAAACCGGAAAACCAAACAGGATCCCCTGCCCCTTTCCGGAAGGAAGGACACCGAGAGAGACCGTTGAATCGTGTAGATCAGAGCGAGCGAGCGGTCGAGGTCGCGTCGATGGGGGCGACCGCGTTGCTGGTTTCCGATTTCGTCATCTCCTTCATATGGGTCTGGTCGGGGGCGCTGATAAAGATCTTCGTGTACGAGGTGCTGGGGCTGGGGCACGGGCTATGGGGCGAGACCGTCAAGTGCGCGCTCTACATCGTCGACATGTTCTTCTTCGCGTTCCTGGGCAAGCTCACGAAGGGCGGCTCGTACAACCCCCTCACCGTGCTGGCCTCCGGCTTCTCCGGCGATTTCGGCCGCTTCCTCTTCACCGTCGGCGCTCGCATCCCCGCCCAGGTTCGGTTTCGGTGTCGGGTTTTTTCTCTTCCCTTTGCTTTTTTTTGCTTGTGTCGGGACCGGGTCGTTTGATTTTTCCTTGCCCCTGGTAAAGGTGAGGCTTTTATGGTTGGCGTGTGTCCTGTGAAAAAGGTTTCGGATTTTGGCTAAGATGCTTCCGGGTTACCAATTATGTTGCGGCTAATTTGTTTTGTAATTGCGAAAAAGGTTGGTTTTTTAAGGGGTGGTGTTCTTGCCATGGGATCAATTCAATATTGCGTTTGCTCATTTTCGCTGTGAGAAAAGTATGGACTTTCTATCATCAGCAGTATGGCTTTACACTGTCTAGGGCACGTTGACAAGACCTGAGGAGCATGTTCGAGATAAGGTGTGGGTAACGGCTTCAGATAACGGGGTTTGTGAATAGGTGTCGGGAAAGTTAGGGCCTTTGTTAAGGGGAATTGGGATCCTAGAAGGTACAGTCCAATTTTCTTTTGATGGACTGATGGGGCTTCAATGTAGTTTCGACTGGTGGTTTTTTTTTTTTAAACTGAGCTTGAGGGCTCTCTGCTGACTCATTTGTGTGGAAGATTGGTTCCTTCATATATCAAGTCCCTTATTAAACTTTGAGTCGCCAGTGTAAATTTAGAATGGCTGTTGCACTTGCCGCATTTTTGTAGCTTTCTGGAGTTTGCAAATGCGGAAGTGTATTCGATTATTTCATGATCACAGACACTGTATCCATTTTTTCCCCACATTTTTTTACCAAAACATGTTTTAATATGACTGCAGCTTGAGCTTTGGACTTTCTACCTCATGTTTACTCTTTACAGCTTATATTCCAGGGTCATGTCATCTAATCACTGGATGAACCCCCATTAGTGATTACATCACGACTTCATCACTGGATGATATTCTACAGAAATGTCTCTTCGTACTTTTGTTAGATGGTTCAGTGCTGTCCATCTTCTTGCCCTGTTCTCCACTATACTATAGATGACAATCCTTTGAGCAGATGGAACTGCAAGATAATCTTGGTTATAATGAGTCAACAAGATAATTTTGGCAGAATCCAAATGCAACGTAAGGTGTGACTAGGATACTGCAAAAGTGCAACTCTCTTTCTTGTTATAGACACAAGTTGTGAATTCTGCATTCTGTCTCAACTTGAGTCATTTTCTGTCAATATATGAAATCTTATGGAAATATTAGTGGAATGAGAGGATTACTTTCCATTGTCTCCAAAAAATTCTATGTCAGACTGAATGCAATCGAAATTCATCCCTTGTGTTCAATGCCTTTTAGGTCATTTCTTATTGTGAGCTTGTGCTGTGTAGGTCCTGGCCTATGCAATAACTTTTCCTGTCGTTGTGAGCCAGAGCACCTGATAACAAAGTGATACCTTGCTTGGCATCATCATACAAGAATACTGATAGTCCTTTGCGCTTCTCAGTGACACAGGTTGCTGATTATTCACTGACTCTCCATGGATGGATTCTAGTTTTGCTAGGAATTGGATGATTGTTGAGGGGTCAGTTTAGTTTAGCAAGCTGCAGCACTATCTGTTCAATTTTTCTTGTTAATGGAAACACTAGTTGATTGTCTGCTTTCGATTGCTTTTTTTAGGTTTAGCGAGATTGATATTATCTACTTGATTGTTTGCTCATTCTCTCAAGTTTCATTCGCTCGGTCAATTGATTGGCTCTATACACCTTAAATCAAGAAAGTTTCTACAATTAAAGGTTTGAAACTCGAATGTGAGTCTTGTGGAAGGTCGAGATTATAGAGTTGCACATAAATAACAAGGTGGGGCAGTGTCAGCATCATGGTTTTGGACAGAATCTTTTTTCCGACACCCCTTAATATGGAATAGGTTGACAAGTAATCTGAAATTAGTAGCTTTCAGTGAAGGGACTTGCCATCAGAGATAAGATTGAATAATCATTTAGAATATGATGCCTGTCTCTCTTCACGCTTTCAGAGTTTTCTTGCGGTGACATCACACTGATATCATCAAGTCTGTTCATCTTTTCTCCAGGCAGTTGGTTCTATCACTGGGGTTAGGCTCATCATTGCGACCTTTCCTCACCTATGGCTTGGACCACGTTTGAGTATTGATGTTCATCGAGGGGCACTAACTGAAGGACTCTTAGCATTTGTAATCGTCATCATCTCACTAGGACTTGGTAGAAAGATTCCTGGAAGTTTTTACACAAAGACTTGGATATCAAGTGTCTCTAAGCTGACTCTGCAAGTACTCGGTTCTGATCTAACTGGTGGATTTATGAACCCAGCTTCGGTAAGTACTTACGAAAATCTAAGTGCGTTTCTTTTCTTTTGAGAGGAAACCAGTGGTGGATGTTCCCTCAGAATCACTCATGCTTGGATTAAAACTTGTTAATTACTGTAGGCAATGGGATGGGCCTATGCTCGTGGGGATCATATAACCAAGGAACATGTGCTTGTTTACTGGCTCGCCCCGGTAGAGGCCATCCTGCTGGCAGTGTGGATATTTAGACTGCTTGTGGGGCCGCTAAAAGAGCAGGAAGCAAAGAAGAAAAAATCAGAGTGAGGAATGGCATTCGAGTTCTGTTCGGTGTCTACTGGATTATCTCATCCTTAGAAATTGGATACAGGGAGCATATGTCGACCAAAGGCACGAGATGTGCTTTAAGTTTAATCCTTTGTCAGGTCAGGCAATCTGCATGGTCTGTCGGATTTATCTAACTCTTGTATTAGACACTACCCTTTGCATTTGCTTTATTAGTAGACAAATGGCAATAAATTATGTAAATCGTGTTGGGCTGAAATTCAAGGGGTAGGTTTCATTGCGCAATCTGTATGTATGATCGGAGCCCCGATTATCTGTCACTTCTTCAATATTAAGCTCTCCCTAAACCGTGTATCCAATGTACCACGTTTCGTCAATATTAAGCTCTCTCTCTCTCTCTCTCTCTCTCTCTCTCTCTGCAAGTGCATGTGAGCTCATACATCTCAATCCGCAAGATGAGGGCAAGATTGCTGCTTTCAGTGCAGTTATCGTGTGCTATTTGCTCAACATTCATGCTGATAATTCTTCTTTGAACAAGCACAAGCTTGAGAATACAGGTGCGGAATGGATTTATGAAGAAATTTGTTTAAGATCAATTAAGACTATCACACTAGAAGAAAAACCGTATATGTTGGGCTTAATCCAAGAACAGCTTAAGAAGTATTTAATTCTCTGAAGGTGCTTGGGACGGAGAAGATCATAGATAAAGATTTACCATTTGAAGATGGTACTGCCAAAAGGTTGACCACATCGTCAAACTCATTTAAATAGAAGCGTAGTTGATGAAATGGGAAACATAAGGAAGCAGTATTAAAGAGAAGACGTGCTTTATCTTCGAAGAGAAGCTCTAATCCTGAAAATACAAAACAAGTCTTCCTTTTACAAGTGTTCCTCGATGTGACAGTTCTTGTAATGACACACTGTCTGAAGTACTATAGATTAACAACTTCACATGAAAGTCGTGGAAAAGACTTAATACACAAGTCGAGGCTCAAATTCTGCAAAATCGACTGAACCAGACTCGATCGGTGGCATCAAATATGCAGCCAAGAGCTCGGAGGCCAATGCAGCGATGAGTGGAATCCTCTTCAAGTTCTTCACCAATGGAATGTCCTCAGTTTCCCCAACCGCAAGGAGCTTCTCGTTTATTTCCACCATCCTGTCCAACTTCCTTTTGAATTCAGGGTTCTCTACATCCAGCACGGCAGGAAAAATCCTGGCTGTGGTGCGGTTTGTCTGGATGAAGAAATTTTCAATCATTATTCATTCGAGAAGTCAAAATATTCCAAGTTCATAAATTCGAAGTACTGTAGTAATGGTAGAAGTCATGGACAGCGTGCAGCAGCAACAAAAATAATGTACTTCTCCAATGCAGCGACATGAATGTATTCATTCACCTCAATGATGACATGCATGTCAAATTCCTTAGTGTTGAGACCAATGCCTTCGTAGAAAGCAGTCCGCTGGCAATCGTTAAGGTACATTGTCACATACACCTGAGGAATAAAGCATAGGCAGGTTAGGGGCAAAACAGGGGACTTCTACAGCATTAGCAGAGACACTGTGAATGATTCTCTTCACAGAACTGAGATGTTGGACACGAGAACTAATTATTACCGAAAGGCAGAAGAACCGGGACCACAGTTTTGCCTTCCAGTCATTGAGAAACTGGGGTTGGGCTTTCATCAAAGCAGAGAAGAAATCACCGTGCCGGTTCTCGTCCTGGCACCAATTCTCGAAGTACTTGAAGATAGGATATGGTTGGTACTCAGGATTCTCCTTGAGATGTCTGTAGATCGTGATGTATCGCCAGTACCCAATCTTCTCGGACAAGTAGGTCGCGTAGAAAATGAACTTGGGCTTGAAGAACGTGTATTTCCTGGCCTTCGTCAGGAAACCCAAGTCCAATGCCAAGTTGAAATCGGACAACCCTTTGTTCAGGAATCTGCATACCGTCAAAGCAAATTCATCATGTTCTTTGCTATGTAATATGATAGTACTGATCACTGAGATTACAAACAGAGCTAATAGGGCGACACCCTACATACCCAGCATGTCTGGCCTCATCCCTGGACATCAGAGAGAATATCTCGGCTACCACCGGGTTTGTTTTCTGTTAGCAAATAACTCAATTAGTCAGTCAGCTGGATGAATGTCCAAAAATTCAATTCCTATCTTCCACCACGAATTATACTATTTCACCGCCGAAAGCACATTGGAATTCTGACAAATATTCAACAGCGGTGCAAGAAAAGTTCGGAGAACACCTTGTATATCCACCCATTCATGAAAATTCGAAATGCAAACAGCAAAAGCACACCTTTTCCCAATTGCATAGTCAAAACAATAATGCTAGCATAGCAGAAAATTGAAGTATTGAGTAATAAGTGATACGACAAGCTCGAACCCATTTCATATATTCTTCCAAACAGGATGGCAGAAACAAATAACCAATTGCACCAAGAAAAGCAGAGAGCCAAACCCAAGTTACCTTGAGCCTCCTCCCCAGCTCCTTGTAGAGAAGGAACCCGGAGAACTCGGCAGTGCAGGACCTCTCCAAGAACTCCACGAAGATCTGCCTGAGCGGGCCCTGCATCTTATCCGCGGCCTCCTTGAACTCCTTGTTCCTCACGAAGTGGGTCTGGTTGTAATCGGTCTTGAACTCCTGCAGCAGGGCCACGAACTCGTCCTGGTTCAGGTTCTTGTTGATCTCGGTGTTGAACAGCTGCTCCATCTCGTCGAAATCGGTGGTGTAGAACCGCGGGGCCAGGAGGGTCTCCTTGATGACCTGCTTGTTGGGCTTCTTCGCGGGCTTCTTGGGGGCGGCGGGCTGGGCGGTGGCCGACATCCTGACGGCGGCGAACCGGGGGCGCGAGGGTGCTCCGGGGCCGGCCAGTCCTGGGGTGCTGGCGAACTTCGAGATGGGTTTGAGGAGAGCCATCTCGGCAGCCATTTCCTGGAGCTGGAGAGCCGGCGTGGCTTCGGCGGGGATTCTTGATTTTCTTGACAGCGGGAGGGGAAGGAGAGATTATATATCGTGGAAGAGAGAGCGGAGCAGGGGAGGGCGGATAAGGTGGCAGCATGGTGTGCGATTGGCCGACGGGTGATTATGTGTGTGATCCGATGGAAATCTGAGGGCTTGATTGGAGGGGTGACACGTGGCGGGCGGCCATAGGCCGGTCTGATTACTTTGTCTGGTGGTGGTGGTGGTGATAATGCCACTTCAGCTGACCGGTGCTTGTGGTCGTGGTTGTGGTTTCCCTTCCGCTCAAGTCAAAGCTTGATTCTTTCTTTAAAGGGTCTCTCGAGAAAAGATTCAAGATTTTGTCCAGTCTGGAGCAAATCTGTTCAGTAGGATAAGAGGCCGCTTCTTCTTCTTCTTATACATCTTCCGGGTTCAAACCGGAGTCCAATTGATACTTATGTTTGAGATAATGACATAAATGATTTATGAATTTTATCTCAATATGTAATGTGATCCCTAAATCTTTAATTTGTTTAATGCGATTCCCGAACGTTAGCTCGATATGTAATGTCGTCCTTAAATTTTGAATTTTTCACCATAGTCCTCGGACTTTTAGTATATGTAGTTCTTGAAGAGTATGAAAATATTTAATATTATCGTTCCGTTAATTTAAATTTAGGGAAAACATTAAGCATTCGTATACAGTTCATGAATTATATATATCAAAAGTTCAAAGATCACATAGAATAAATTATAAGTTCAGGAACGATATTGTACATTAGACTAAAGTTTAAAGATCAAATTGAATAAATTTAAAGTTCATTGACCATATTATATATTGAACTAAAGTTCGGCATATGAAAACATGTGTCGCCACCAAAAGGAGTCAATGAAATCTGATATGATATGGGGCGACACAACGCATATGCTTCTTAGCCCCTTGTACAGGCCCATTAAGGCATTACATCTTTACTGGGCCTGAGGCCCAAATAACTAAGGCAGGCTCACCAGATATTCAGGTGAGGTCATTGGCTACAGCATGCCCATGTACTTGTTCTTTCTAAAACTGATAAAGAAAGCGCTCCGTTCCATTAAAACTCATTGAACTGTCTCTAACATTCGTCTACCGTGGGGTGCAAATTTCAAGCTTTGGCATTCCGATTGGTTAATCACCTACCATGAGACAATTTGATCGGGTTGAGTTGGTAGAGCTCTTAGTTCCATGTTGAGCGAGGCAAGGCCATGATATAACACGCTCAACTGCGCTGCTTAAGATTGAGAGCTTTGATGAGGTGAGGATTTCATGCTTAGGGCCTTGAGATGCTAGTCTATGGCGTCCATTGTTTAGCCCACATAGATCTCTAGAAGAATTTCCTTAGTATGCCAAAAGGATTGTATTTTTACTTTCATATCGTTCTTCACGATCAATTTCAACCTTTCTTTTCTAGATTAACATAAGCCATGTCACACAGCATGTTTAGCATTCAGCCTTTCATTGAGCTAAGCAAAAGACCGAAAGGCTCTCGAAGCAAGGAGAGAATGAAACTCTTGGGCTTGTCATGGTACATAAGTATTTTTACATAACAGTTGCGCTGCGTTTCTTCTGTGCTGTACAAAAAAAAAGTTACATTTACGCAATCCTCCTTCTTTGTCAGAGTTCGTGTTTTATCAAATTGTGGAGGCAACCAAACAATCCTTGCAAGACCCAAAAGACCAGCCTGAGACTAGCTCTTGGCTTGGGATGCCTTACGGCAACTGTTTTGTCAGCATTTTTTTGACAGTTGCAGACCCCCTATTCTTTCGTTTGCTTATGGTATGAGCTTATCCTTCTGCATTTGTGGAGAAACAATCTCTAGAAACTAGAAAGCAAACCATTGTCCTAATGTTCAAAGCAGGCCATTGAAATGGGTCACTTGTCAACGTGCCATCACTTGTTTGTCTGCTTATTCTTGAAGCGAAAGCAAGGCATTATAGGATAACACTACACTCCTTTTCCTCATTCGGGATTTGCCTGCCTTTTCAATTTTGCTCTCATTGTCACTATGACAAGTGTAGGATGGACGATGTAATGCCTCCTTGATGTTTATCTGTCTTGCCTTGATTGCATGGGCAATCTTGCGTGGATAAAGAAAATAGAGCAAAGGAGGAAAGAATTCGGTCTCTTCCTCTTCATAATGAACTGTAATTTCGTGCGATGATTTATATATTTTCAATGTGTTTTTTTTTTTTTTTTTGGCCCAATTCATAGGAACAATTAGATTATATATCACATGGATTCTAAAGTATCTTGAGATCTGAATAAAAAGGAAAATGCTACCCCTTACGATATGTATATATATATATTTTTTTTTGTCAAAAAGGAACCATTTATATTAAAACTAAGGGGGATGGAATGTACAACCCTTTACCAGGGCATCCATACATATAATATCCAACATGGTTTGAGGGGGGAAAGAAGCCCAATCGGACGATAGAAGGCCTCGTTCATGGGCTTTCGCAGCCCAATCAGCCAAAGCATTTGCCTCCCTTCGAACGTGCCGCACGGATAGATTGGGGAAACAGGGGATTAGGGTTTGACATTCTGCAATTAGGGCACGATGCTCCCAAGGTGGCAAACGCTTGCCGTTGATGGTTTCGACCAAGATCAAGTTGTCGGATTCAATCTGCAGGTATGCATCCGTGTTCTCCTTCTTTAGTAAGTCTTTCAGCGTAGCTAAAAGTGCGTGAATCTCCATCTCGAGTGCTGTCGATGCTCGAACGCTTCGTGTGAAGCCGTCGGTCATTCGTCCGGTATGGTCACGTGTGATGCTTGCGATCGCCCCTATCTGTGTTGAACTACGAAAAGCACCATCCAAATTGACCTTTTTAACTCCTTTCGCCAGTGGTTGCCAGAAGTTGTTGGGATTCTGCTGAGCAAGCTCTATGGAGGCTCGCGGCTGGTTAGACTTGAGGCACAGATGAGCTTGAGTCAGTGCTAGGTCGACGGTAATTTCCGGATGGGTCCGCTGACGACGAAAGAGGAGATGATTTCTTGCCTTCTAGATTTGCCACAGCAGAGTAGCGATGATCTCCAATCCTGGTATGTGCCCCTTCTGTTCAATGATATGTGTAAGCCAGATGTCGATGCGGTGTGTTGGTAGATTTGCAATGTTAAGCTGAACTCTAGGATGAGTCCAAATAGGAAGTGTTGTAGGGCAGTGTAGAAATAGGTGTTCTGTGGTTTCTGGGGTATTAGAAGAGCATAATTTGCAAAAAGGATCCTGGACAATCTTTCGTCTAAATAGGTTTGCCTTTGTAGGTAAAGCGTTTTGGCATAAGGCCCATAGAAAATTTCGAATCTTCGGTGCTGTCTTGGTCTTCCAGAGGTGTTGCCAAAGTTTTTTGGGGGGAGTATAAGACGATGAAGCCTGAAATTGTAGTGTGCTGTGTGCGGAATTGTTGAGTCGATGGTATCCACTCTTGACAGTATAGAGTCCATCCTGTGTTGCTGTCCAGCATAATTTGTCTTCAGATGATGTTGTCCATAAGTTAATTGCTAGGATTTCCTCGACAATCTGCGGTTGAAAGGTCTGATTGAGAAGCTGAACATTCCATGCATTCTGGTTAGGTAGGATATATCCTTCAACCATCTTAGGTTCGTCTCTATTGATAGGTCCACCAAGAATACCAATGCTCAGCCATATATCCTCTCTTGCATTAATCGATTTGCCATTTCCAACAGACCACTTGAGCCCATTTAAGATAGAATTCCTGCCCAGAATAAGACTTCTCCATCCCCAAGAAGGTCTAGCTCCTTTTTCCGCTTGCCATATCGTGGTAGATTGAAAATATAGAGCTTTGAAAACCCTACTGCATAAGGAGTCAGGATCATTATAGAGTCTCCATGCTTGTTTCCCCAATAAAGCCTTGTTAAATGATAGTAAGTCTCTAAAGCCCATCCCTCCCTTCTCCTTGCTCGTTTTCATAAAATCCCAACTTTTCCAGTGGATTCCAGCACTATTACTATTAGTTTTCCACCAAAATCTAGCGATCTGTTTTTCCATAGCTTTACATAGAGAAATAGGAACTTTAAAGATCATCATAGCATGCTGAGGTAAAGCTTGAACAACAGATTTCAAGAGAATTTCCTTCCCTCCCTTCGAAAGAAGTTTTTCTTTCCAGCCCTCTAGCTTAGCATTAACTCTACTAAGAATCCAGGCAAGCATTTCTCGTTTAGATGGTCCCCAATCAGAAGGTAGCCCTAAGTACTTGCCAGTTTTTTCCATCAGAGGTACTCAAAGTGCACTGGCCAGATTAGTCTTTAAGGTAGGAGGGCAGAATTTAGTAAGAAACAAACCAGATTTATTCCTGTTGATAGCTTGACCTGTGGCGAGGCAATACTGATTTAGTATACCTGCTAGATTTTGACATTCTCGAAGTGTTCCATCAATGAAAAAGATAGCGTCGTCGGCAAAGAATAAGTGGGATAATGTGGGGCGGCAACGATTGAGTTTAATCCCACGTAGATTACCCATAGCCACACTTTGATGGATAAGATTAGATAAAAGATTAGCCAACATAATGAACAAATAAGGAGAGAGGGGATCTCCTTGCCTGAGACCTCTTGAGGGTTGAAAATAGGGTAGGAATTCGCCATTAAACTTAACGCATAGAGAGGTTGTAGTGACGCATTGCATCAGCCAGTTTGTCCATCGACTATGAAAGCCCATTTGATCAAGATAAGCTGCTAAGAAATCCCATTCCACCCTATCGTATGCTTTTTCCATATCCAATTTAAGAATCCCTTGATAATGTTTCTTTCTTTTACGCACTTTTAACTGATGGATGACCTCCTATACTATAAGGACATTATCTTGTAGTTGTCTGCCAAATACGAAGGCACTTTGTTCTATGTGAATTAAATCTGGCAGCCAAGGCTTTAATCGATTGGCCAAAACTTTTGAAATGATCTTATAGATGAAGTTGCATAAGCTAATAGGGTGAAATTGATCTAACCTTTCTGGATTTGGGACTTTTGGAATAAGAGAAAGGGCTGTTCTGTTTAAGTCTGGAGGCATTTTCCCTATATTGAAGAAATCTTGGACTGTGTGAAACACATCATCTTGAATTAGATCCCAATAAGTATGGTAGAATAGACCATTTAAACCATCGAGTCCGGGGGCTTTAGTGGCACCCAATTGAAATGTTGCACGCTGAACTTCCTCCCTTGTCACAGCAGCTGTAAGGTTTGTATTCATAAGTTCGTCACCACCGAGGGCACTGCAATAAAGTTGGGTCAAAGACTCTCGGACCACAGGAAGTATAAAGCTGTGTGAAATAGGATAACGTCATATTCTTCAATTGAGCTGGTTCTCTAATCCATTCTGCATTCTCAGCTTTCAGCATAGTAATTCTATTACGTTTCCTTCGTTGTACGGTTCTGGCATGATAGAATTTTGTATTTTTATCTCCCCATCTCATCCATTTAATTCGGGAACGCATCCCCCAATATTGTTCCTCTTGTGACCAAAGCTGCTGGATTTGGTTTTTCAAATGACTGACCTGCTGTTCATCATAACTATGTGCAGGCTGATTGGTGAGATATTGGAGTTGCTGATGTAGAAGATGAAGTTGACGATGACCCCCTTTGAAAGTGGAATTACTCCATGTAGTCAAAGCTGCTTTCGTTGCATGGATCTTTCGAGATATTGAAGAATGGTTAAGTGATGATGCAGACCAAGCGCTTCCCACCACGTGACGACACTCCTCATGTTCAGTCCAGAAGGCTTCAAAGGTAAATGTTTTGCTGTCTCGCCTTGTGTTGAGGTGTGTAGTTATTAGAATCGGACTATGATCCGACCCTATTGCTGGTAAAGCCACTACTTCCGCTTCTGGATAATCTAGACGCCATTCTATATTAGATACTGCTCTATCCAACCGCTCCCTAACCAATTCCTGCCCACATCTATTGTTGGTCCAGGTGTAGGTACACCCCTTAGCTTCCAGATCCATCAAGGCACAATCATGAAGGAAATCGCGAAAGGATTGCATACGGTAAGGTTCCGCAGGTCTCTTACTTAGCTTCTCCCAGCTATATAAAATTTCATTGAAGTCGCCAAGGCATAGCCAAGGTTGATTGTTTAATTGGCTAAGCCGTCTCAGGTCTGTCCATAGGCACTGCCTTTGAGTAAAGGTTGCCGGAGCATGTAAAACCATAAGAGACATGGAAGTGAAACCACCATTTTCTGAACAAACAGTGTCAATAAAAAAAGAAGAATAAGCCATGACAGAAAGGGAAATTTGATGAGTCCAAAAGAGCACCATTCCTCCGGCCAATCCTTGAGGATTAACCACAAAACTGTTGTCATAGTGTAATTTTCATTGTACTTTCTGAACAACTGGTTGCTGGTTTCTGGTTTCCATCAAAAATAGTACATCGGGCTTATCTTGAGCCACTATGGCCCTAAGAGCTCGAACTGTCATGGGATTGCCCAGTCCCTGACAGTTCCAACTTAAAATCTTCATTTGGCTGTGGGTGGCTTATTTGGGCAAGCCACCACAGCCCCATCAAAGGCCTTATCAGCCTGTAGAACAGGAGTTTCCAGCAACGTACTTTCATCTAGAGAGTCAGGCAAAAGGGAACGTTTCTTAGCTTTTTCAAGGGAGTCATTTTTGGTCGTAATTATGGGTGTTTGAGTTTTTTGGATGAAGATGCGTCACTATGATAGTTATTAACCTCTGAAAGCTTGACTGGTGTAGGGAAAGGAAGCACTTCCATCTGTCGAGGCAGAACTTCTTGGGAGGTGGCTGGTACAGAAGAAGTGGCCATAGCTTTGGCCTTCAACTGGTGTTGATGCTGGCCCATGGAATTCTCCATAAGAGTTGGTTGTACAGGAAGTGCAAGTGGGGCAGCAGGTAATTGCAAGAGCCCAGTCTGAGGCGTTTCAGGTACATTTTCTTCTGAAACTGTTTGCTGACTATCAAATTCATAAAAGGCCTGCCAAAACGAACTATGTTCTCGTACCTCCGCTCTTAACCACTGTCCATGGTACATCTTCTCCCTTCCTTCGAACTTAGCCTCCTCAGAAGGAATAGATTTGCAGTAGGATGCATAATGGCCCAAAACACCACAGGAATAGCAATAGTGGGGCAAATGTTCATAACGAAAGTCGAGCCAAATATGTTTGCCTTCCATTCGTATGAGTTTTCCAGGTTGTAGAGGCTTAGTGAGCTATAGTTCAACCTTTACTCTAACTGCCTTAATAGGCGACCCCTCTTTTGTATCAATACTAACTTCCAAAGGCTGACCAACACCCCGAACTAGCTTTCTTATGAATTGTTCTGAGCAGCGTTCCAGAGGTAAACCGAGAATTTGCATCCAAAACACACATGTAGTGAAGTGATAGCAGTGCAAAGGTGTATTAGGGACCCAAGGTGTGAGCATAAGCAGGTTATTAGAAAAGGACCATGGTCCATTCTCAAGAACGCGCTGCTTGGTCTCCTCCAAAGGGAATTTAAAAACATACATGCTTTCTTCTTGCTGAGAAATATCGACATTTTCAAGGCGCCATGCTTTTTTCATTGTCTGTTGAAATGCTGAGAAATTAACTGGTGTATTGGCAAGAAGTTTTCCAACGAGAATCAACTTACATTCTGCAATGTTTTCTTCATATGGTGCTTCATCCCATTCTTCGATTTGCTGGGGAGACCAAAGGCGGCCCAGTCTACTGCATAGTGCGGATACACGGGAGTCATCAACTGATTCCGCATGTGCCATCAGGCCACTGCCGTAGCAAGAGACCCAGTAGATGTGGAGAACAAAAGATGTTGCATGCAAAGTGAGACGAAGTTGAGCTGAGGCCAGTGTCGAAAGCGTGCAAGAGTCAGCTTCAACCAGCGAAAGAGTGATGGAAAGAAGCTTAATAGATAAGCGAGAAGTGTAATAGTTTAGATCGTCGCTCAAGAAGATGGCAGATACTTGGAAGCACCCATATGTAAATGCGAAAGAGAAAAAACACGATTTGTGAAACTCTGCAATGGAGCGGATAAACCGAGGCGAAAGAGAAAGGGTTAGGGTTCAAGTTGGGAGAAAACAAAACTACCAGGACGGTAGAGAGAAAACTCTACCCCTTACGATATTTGGATCATGTTAAATAGTGCAAAAGCTCTAAGCATAATGTTGTGAGTATTAAACCATCCAATTCGATCACATATATTGTCGGATCGATCACATTTGTCACTAGAGTCTATGCTTTTTAGCAACTTCATTTGTTTATTTTCTTTTGAAATTAATACTTAGTACAAGCTTCATCAACGGGACAAATTTAAATATTACAATTTCAGGTTTACGTTGTTTTCCCCTCTTTCATATCTTCCATTTTGTAGGCCATAACTAATAAGGATTTTATGTAAGTAATTAGAACTTTAAAGTTGTATTTCGTCGCATGAATTTCTAATCAGGATAGGATAAGATATAGATTCAAAAATTTTGCTACATCATATCTATTGTTTGATGAATTGCAATAATGATACTAGATATTTTCACATCCAATTATGTTCATTATTTGATACAAACTATAAGGAGTCTCGGACACTCTAAGTATCAAAATTTGGCATAGGGGAATACTTAAGTGCCAAAAGTTCAAAAAGATACCGTGAAGTATCAAAATCGAAGCAAAATATATCAGTTAAGTGTTAACAGAAAGAAATTTCGATCAAAATACTAATGTGACTTTTCTCCAACAAGACATGCAAAACAACGTATTCTATGCTGATGTGGCTAGATAAGCCGAAAACGACATCGTTTTGCCTCGAATTTCAATTTTAATATAAGTATAAATTAAATTAAATTTTAAACTAAATTTAAGAGAAGAAAAAGAAGAATGACAAGAAAAAGATTGTAGAAAGCTTCGGCAAGGGCTGTGCATGCCCTCGCTACCATCTCCCTGCCATCATCGGGAAGGGCTAGTGATAATGGGGGGAGAGTCAGCCGGTGACCTTGGTCACAAGGGCCGATTCTAGCGGGTAACCCTTTAGCTAGCAATGGACCTTGGCCTGGCTGGGCGAGGGCCAGCGACCCTCATTGAATTTGGGGGAGGACTGCAACCTTTCCCTTAAATCTAGGCAAAGGCTTGTAGACCCTTGCTGTCGGTTGGCCTAGGTCACTGCCCCTGGCTAGGGCCCAATGACCCCAACCAACCCTTCCCCATTGTCGCCGGCCCCTAGCCAGGGCCCAGTGACCCCGGCTAGCCCTCCCCTCAACATCACCAGCCCTTCCCAATGACGATGGGGGCTTACACAACCCTTGCCGAAACGTTTTGCAATCTTTTTTTTCAAAATTTAATTTAATTGATATTTACATTAAAATTCAAATAAGAGGCAAAACGATGTTGTTTTGGCTCTTTTTTGCTGACTCAACTTTCCGGTAAGCTATGTAGGCGAGTTATATTATTAAGAACAAACCACGTTGGATTTCCAACACCCTTTGTTGGAGTTGATACTTAAATGTCTCATTTTTCAAAGAAAGTGGCACTTAAGTATACTTTTCAAAACTTTTGGCACTTAAATGTCTCCCTATGTCAAGTTTTGGCACTTGCGCTATACTTCTGCCATACTGTAAACATATGAAAATGGTAAAAATCTTTCACAATTCATTGATAATGAAACTATAGATGCACAAACTAAGGCAATTACATGATAAGAAATAAATTTAAGAATTTTGCTCTATCTTAATTACTTTTTGGTAAAACATAGTAATCGAGCCAGACATTTCCATATCTCATCAATTATTTGGTAAGGAGGGCACATAGATAAATGAAAATGCACAAACAGAAGCAATTACAGGATATGAAATAAATTTAGGGATTTTATTCTATCTTATCTACTGTTTGAAGAATATAGTAATATAGTCAAATATTTCCATATCTTATCAATTGATTGGTAAGGAGGGCACATGCATAAATGAAAATGCACAAATGGAGGCAATTACAAGATAGGAATAAATTTAGGAATTTTGCTCTATCTTATTCACCATATGGGGAAACGTAGTAATAGAACTGGATATTTCCATATCCTATCACATCTATTGTTTGGTGAGGGATGTATATGCAAAAATGAAAATGCACAAACGGAGGCAATTACAAGATAGGAAATAAGTTCGACCTGAACCAAAGAGTTCCACAGGAAAAAGGAGCTTCTTCTGTGAAAGAAGGCCATTCATGCGTCGATTTAGTCTACGGTGCGTTACAAGGGTGAGATGTTTGTCAAGCATGACGTCAAAAGTTGCAAAGCCTTTCCATATAACTGCGTCTACGTCATGCATGCCAGATCTTAATAAAAGAGAATGCCTTGTCTACCAATGTCATCTTCTCAACAACAATCAGAACATCAATCAGCAGAACTTTCTTAAAAGGTTGTACATGATTAGTTACCGTAGGTTATAAGCTATTGGTTTTCCCTATTTGGGCAGGGATTAGGTGTTGTTCCAATATGGCTTCGAATAGGGTAGAACAATGAAGACGGATCTTTGAGTACTCGAATCGGACTTTGAGGCGTGATATCACTTTCTTTAAGGATTTATTTGCCCCACAAAGTTGCTAATGGTCACCGGCAAAATATCCTCCAGGGATACAACAAAGTCTCAAATTGAGAATACTTAGATAGCAATTCTAGTATTTCTCCGGGATCTCTCTAGGAAACAATTGAAAGAATGGCTGTCGTTTTTTCAGAAAGAAGACTCGAAAAAATGAAGAATGATCACACACGTTCTTTCTCAATCCGACAAGTATATATAAACTAGTCTTAAAAAACGAAGACAACTCTTCGTGAAAAGTTGCGAAATGAACAAACACATTCTTTCGAAATTTGCTCAAATGAACAAAGGTGTCTATTCGTAAGAAGTTAAAAAACCGAACCAATGCAACCCTTCGGGAAAGGTTGCAAACCGAACGGGTGTCATTTGCAAATGAAAAGACACAAATAAATTCGGAATAATAATTAATATTTATTTATTTATTTATTTAATAAATAAAATTTCGAATTTTCATTTTTATATTTCATTTCCGAAAATTCTCAAAACAAAAATAAAATAAATAACATAGGGATTAGTGCTAATTAAACCGCGGACGCGCAAGCGTGCTAAGTGCTAAGTGCTAAGTGCGCCTAATAATCGCGCACCCGCACGCGGGTATGGTGGGGTCTAGCCCCACCTAATCATTCCTTTAAACCTACAAAGGAAATCCCACACTTTTAAACTGGTTTACTTTTTCCCATCTTTCCCATGTGGGGCAAGGTAAAAAACACTTGTTTTTTGTTTTAACAAACAAAAACTCCAACATTAGGTTATCGCAACAAGGCCTAGTTATGAAGATCTTGACTTTATTCTCTTTTCTATGATATCAATCTTATCGATCGTGGCATGACTGAGTTCTCTACTGAACTTCCCTTCATCAGGGCGTGCTCAAATTGAATTTGGTAGAGGAGCGACAATGCGGGTTTGCAAAGAAGCTCCTAGTAGTGTTCTTCTGCTATTCCTCTTCGTCGGCCTTTCTTCTGTATGGCGATGTTTTCCCCTTAATGTCGAGGCGAAACTGACTGCACTGCTGCTCGTTAATGCTTCTATGGGTCGACTGATACCTGAAACCTTTTTCGGTATATTCTTTGAGGTCTGCTCTGGACCCTAAAAGAGCTCATTCTTCTATTCTGTCAATGTTCTTTTTTGCAAGTATTTGTTTCCCTTGGTGACCTTGTCTACGGAGAACTTTCAGTGAACTGGACTTATGTTCACGAGCATCTGTTCGACCTTTAAATGCCATGTTGAGATGGCCCCGTGCTTCTGTGTGTGGCAACACGCGCGAGTCTATTGGTTTCTAATTGTTTGCAGCATGCACAAACATCCACCTTGAGGAAGCATTTACTGACTTGCCTAAGGGGTGAACAGCAAAAGTATCATTATTTCCTAAGTTACTCTTGAACATCCATTCTATTGGTTGATGCATTTCAACAACTAGACCTGATTTCTAGCTTTTGCTATTCTCTGTTTAATTGATGATGGATGTACCTTATATCAAGCGAATACAGGCTTGAAAACGCCGGTGGTGCCGATCCAAAGCCTACTCGAAAATGCAGGCAAAGAGATGGATGTCGTTATCTTGCCCTATTCCTTCACTTCCTTCAACTTGTTGAAGAAATCGACAAGCATCTGAACTAAGGCAGATGGTATTCTTCCAGATCTTCTATCTCATTTATATTAACTGATGAGTGTAAATTATATGGAATAATCGCGCTAATGCTATCGCCCTCAATCCAAGTTATGTAGATCTTTGCGGCTGTAAGATGTACTTCTTGCTTAGCTGCTGTTCGATGCTATTGAACAGTAAGTCATCTTACATTTGCTGCTAAAAGAGTAGTTCTTATATGTTATCGCGTGCATTATCCTTGGTTTGCTTAACTGGAGCTGCGCGAGAGATGCGGTATTTGACCAATTCGTATTGCCGGTGGGTATCGATTGAAACCAAAGTCTATTGGCTAAGCTAGACTAATCAGCCGTGAGCCAGCCTAACGCTCTTTGGACAGCCACCATGGACGGCCTTTCCAAGGCTTTTGGCCGCCACCCTCGTACTTCCGGACACCACCTGCGGACTTCGATTTCATTCATACAAACATTCGAGTCGAGCGGCAATTGGTTCACGCAAGTCAATTGACAAACAAACACTCAAGTTTGGATCGGGAATTTTGCATTGATCGTGCAGTTTGATTACCCGACCAACTCGTATAACTATGATTGATTAATTATTGCTAAATGATGATTAACCTACTCTGTACATTTTGCAGTGCGCTAGGCAAAGTCACTAGCACCTAATTAAACTTTAATCCCCTTCCTCTAATCTACCCACCCAGGAAACATGCATCGAAAATCACAATTAGGCCTAACATTCATCTAATCAATCACACACAATCTTAATTGAACATGCAATTAGGCCAATTAGCCTTAGGAATCAAACAAACAATCAGTTGTCCAAAGGGCACCTTCTCTATTTTTTCCCCTTTTCTGCCCAATTATGTTTTAATTCAATTGCCTAACCTAATGAAGTCGAAATTGAATAATCCCAGTGGAAAATGAAAGTTTGGGAAGTGTAGTTTAATGTTCATCTAGACTATTTTCCCGCATTTTGAGCCCAATTACCCGGATTTACCGATTTTACCCGCCACTTAGGATCCGACCCGGTTCGGATCCGGTTTTTGCAAAATGCGGGAAAAATAGTAAATGAAGTTCAAATGCCGCAAAAATTTACAGGGAGCATCCTCAGCATGTTATCTTCGACTTTAATTTTATGACTTTTTGCAAATAAGCCCTCCAAGAACTAGCGAAACTTCAGTAAACACCCCCAACTCAAAATCGGAACAGTTTTAGAGGCCGTTTCTGACCTTGTCCGAATTAATTCAAATTGCCCGCCCAAACTTGTTCAAAAATTATGAAACTTTCCAGATTTGCAAATTAGGATCTTCTGAACAACTTTTTTTTTTTTTTTTTTTTAACTTTTTGTAAAAAAGAACTTCAGATGCCTTGCAATTCACAACACGTCCTGAAACTGAAATTTCGGATCTAAGCATCAAATTTCTTCGGTACTTTGATTAAGCTTTTGACCAACCGAATGAGTTCCACTTTCAATGATTTTCGCATCAACAGAAAGCTTATGATCTTGGCTACAAGTTTCATGCCAAACATTTTTCTAAATTTTGAACACAAAATTTTAAAAAAAATTGATGAATACATTGATGTTAGACTTCAAAAAAATATCGAAACAACTCTTTTTGGCCAAAAAACAAGCCTCGTCACGATCACGGGTCCCTAATCTCTAGTTTTTACTTTTCGGCTAAAATCAAGCATCAACAAGTTGCACTACATTTCTTTTGAGTTTCTTCCGTGCTATACAAAAAAAAAGTTAATCGCGTTTAGGTAATCTTCATTCTTTTTCAAAGTTAGTTGCATTTAGATAATCTTTTTAGTCGAAAAGCAGAGCCCTGTCAGCATCTTTTTGATAGCTACAAACCCGCCAGTCGTGGACAAACACTCTCTGCAAAGCAAACCATTGTCCTGATGTTCAAGGTAGGCAATTCAAATGGCTCACTTGTCACTAGATTTGGGTCGACAGCAATTGCTTGCCATAACTTGAAGCGAGCGCAAGGCATCCTAGGAATAGGATAACACTCCACTCCTTTTTCCTAGTCAGGATTTGCCTCCCTTTTTTCAACGTTGCTCTCGCTGCCACTATGACTTATCGTGTCGAGTGGACAATGCGATGCCTTCTCGATAATTCATGACTTGATTGCATGGGCAATCTTGTGTGGATAAAGAAAACGGAGCAAAGGAGGAAAGCATTTGGTCTCTTCCCTTTTACGAACGAAATGCCATTTTGTGCGATGATTTATATCTTTTCATCTTGTGTTTTCGATCCACTTCATAGGACCGGGTTAAATTATATAAGATTCACATGAACCTCAACTAAGATCCCAAGTGTCTTGAGAGATTTGAATAAGGACAATGTTACCCTTTCGATGTTCGGATCATGTTAGATTGTACAAAATCTCTAAACATGATGCTGTGAGTTATCCAAAGGTCATCAGACCCTATTCAACCGCACGTTATCAGATCGATCACATTTGTTATTGGAATCTATGCTTTTTAGCAACTTTGTCTGTTCATTTTCTTTTGAAATTAATACTTAGTACGAGCTTCAACAACCAAACAGATTTAAAAATTACAATATCAAGTTTGTTGTTTTTCCCTCTTTCATATCTTCCATGTCTTAGGCTATAACTCATTAGGATTTTAAAGTTGTATTTGGTTGCTTGGATATTTAAGCAGGATAGTTTATGATGTATGTCTATAAAATTTTCTACCCATTCACAGTTTGATTAATCGTAATAATAGAACTAGATATATTCATAACCTATCATATCATGGTTTGGTATGAATTGTCTATTGGTGTAAATATATAAACGAAAATGGTAAGAATCTCTAATGATTCATTGATTAAAAAAAATTGAAATGTACAAAAGGAGGCAATGATGGGATAGAAAATAAATTCAAGGACTTTGTTTTATCTTATCCACAATTTCACAATTTGGTAAGTCACAATAATAAAGGAATATTTACATATCCTATCATTTTTATTATTTGGTAGGAATGTAAACGCATAAACGAAAATGATAAGAATCCCTCACAATTCACTAACAAATAAATTGGAAATGCACAAATGGAAATAATTATTGAAAAAGAAATAAATCCTGAAATTTTGTGATGTTTAATGTATTACAATATTAAAGCTGGATATTTTCATCCCAATGCTTGGCAGGAACTCTTTATAAGTTTAAATGCATCAACGAAAATGATAAAAATCTATCATGATTCGACTCTTTCATTGCTTTCATGGAGTTTCGACTGGAGAAGGAGCACATAGGAGAAGGAGCTTCATCGGTAAACAATCGAAATTATAATTCGGGATTCTTTTGCCTTCATCTATATGCATTCAATTAAAATGAATACACAAGCCATTTATGCATCGATTCCATCTACTCGACCATTGATTAGGACACTCGTCGAAGGGGAAAAATGGTAGAAGAAGCCTTTCCACGGTCACGCACGCTGGATATATTAATGAAAGAGAAGGCCTTTCTCTATCAATTTCATCTTCTCAGCTATGATAAAAACATCCATCAGCAGCAGAGACAACTTCCTTAAACCGCTGAACATGTTTAGCTGTCGGGAGTTGCTGCAATTGCATTTTTTTTAAGCTGTTGTAACCAAACGAACTTTCAGTAAAAAAGAAATTTCCCATCTTTTTTTTTTCCCAGTAAATAAACTAAATCGCTTTTCATCCGGGTAAAATCTATTTTCGGTTTTCGTCATCACTGGAGATAATATCCAGATACGCGGACACGAAGTACAAGGAACACCTCGTACTTGTCGATGCGCGTGCGGTACTTGTCGATGCGCGTGCCGTGCCGACACGCGCGCTGCCGGCGCCCGATTCTCCGGCTAGCCGTCGCCGGACCCACAGGGAGGAAATCTTCAAAGGGAGCTGACGGGGAGGGTGTTGCGTCTAATCCAAACCCAAGATGGGGACGAAGATCTTACGTGAAAGCAAGGCAAAAGACGGAAAGCCCATGTTTCTGCCGCAGTGATAAATGGGCACTCCGCCCCTCCACAGCCTACGAGTCAACTCGCGGCGACGCTACTAATCGCACTTACGAAATTCTCTCTGTTTCGCCGAAAAACGCAATCTTTTTACTTTTTCTCTTTTGTTGAACTACCGGTCCTGCCCATACCCACTTCTCCATTGACTGAGTCTGTCTCTGGCTGTTCGACGATCGGGGCATTTCAGGTGCGTGATCGTGTTCGCCGGATGAACGTCTTGTGAACGAGTGAAGCAGAATTGTTTGCTCTTCTTTCTCTGTCGTCCGGTTCTGAAAAGGATTACTTTGAAGAAGTTTTTGTGAGTCCTGTGTGTGGCTCTGTGTTTTTTGCTTCTTATTTGCTCCAAAAATTTGGAATTGCGTCTGTGGGTGATGAAAAGCCTGGAATTTGCCGCCGTTACCTCATCGTCCGTATCTGCATGAGTTGTCTCGATGAGTCCAGATAGTGACAAAACGTTCGGGAGGTTGTTACAAAAGGTCATGAGTAACTGGCTTTTCTATATTTGGGCAGGATTAGATTGCCTTAACAAAGCCACGTTATGATGATCTTGACTTTATTCTCTTTTCTGTGATATCAATCTTATTGATGGTGGCATGACTGAGTTTTCTACTGAACTTTCCCTTTACTAGGGCGTGCTGAAATTGAATGTCTTGAGGGAGTGACAATGCGGGTTTGCAAAGAAGCTCCTAGCATTGGCCTTCTGCTCTTCCTCCTCATCAGCCTTTGTTCTGTATGGCAATATGTTGCTTCTGATGTTGAGGCGAATCAGACTGCACTGCTGCAGGTTAATGCTTCCATGGGTCGGCTGATACCTGAAACGCTTTTCGGGATATTCTTTGAGGTCTGTTCAGGACCCTAAAAGAGTTCATTCTTCTGTTCTGTCAATTTTCTTTTTTGCAATTATTTGTACCCTTATGTGAACTTGTCTACGGAGACATTTCAGTGAACTGCTAGACTTATGTTCACGATCATCTGTTTGACTTTTAATGCCATGTTGAGATGACCCCGTGCTTCTGTGGGTGGCAAAGCTCAGGCGAGCCTATTGGTTTCTAATTGTTTACTGCATGCACAAACATCCGCCTTGAGGCAGCATTTACTGACTTGACTAAAGATATGAACAGCAAAAGTACCATTATTTCCGTAGTTACTCTTGAACATTCATTCTTCTGGTTGATGCATTTCAACAACTAGATTAAATTTCTAGCTTTTGCTGTTCTTTGTTTCATTGATGGTGGATGTGCCTTATATGAAGTGTCATCATTGCAGGAGATCAACCATGCTGGGGCTGGAGGATTGTGGGCAGAGCTTGTAAGCAACAGAGGTGATCTCAGGATCCCTTTAATTTCTTGAATACAAATAGTGTGCTTATCGAATTTATATTTCAGACTACTGTAACGATTACTATCGGATGTCTGATAATCTGAGATGGCTCACTACTTCGGTTTCTGTGAAAAAATTAATTTGGATGTGGACTGTCGCTTGTTGAAGGGCTGTATCGGAAATGGTACGCTCAACAAGAGTGCTTACTTTATGTAGCTAAGTTGTAGTTGGAATTGGAAGTGTCCCTGCTCCTATTGGTTTGGTTGGAATGGAATTATTTGTCAGACATCTGGTACAAAGGAGAATTAGTTGCTTATGTATGTGGACTTATCTGTGCGTGATTGAGCACACTAGCAGGATGCTTTCCTATTAATGTATTTTACTCTTCGAAAGAATGTTTTAGGTCGATTCATTCTTTATCTTCCAGTGGTTAATGGACATAGTAGAACCTGTCTGTCTTTTGTGTCCAGTGTATCTCTCATCATCTCATGAACTTCATATTTTAGAGGAAGAGCAGTTGTTCATGTTAACTCCTGCACTATGAAGGTGCCGTCACCTGTACAAAGTTCCTGACTCATTCTAACTACAGGATTTGAAGCTGGGGGCCCTAACACACCCTCAAACATCGACCCTTGGTCAATAATTGGGGAGGAGTCATCTTTGGTTGTTTCAACTGATCGGTCATCATGTTTTGAACGCAATAAAATTGCGCTTAAGATGGATGTGCTTTGTGACAGCCAAGGTGATAACATGTGTCCAGCTGGTGGTGTCGGTGTGTATAACCCAGGATTCTGGGGGATGGTGAGTACTAATGATCGTTTGATGTTTATTTTCTAAACAACCATTGTGTTACTTCTGCTCTGATCTCCATCAATAATAGTAAACATGGCTTCAGGCTCTCAACTCTATCTGTTGGGTTCCAGTTTTTCAATTTCCAAGACACTTCAGATCTCCCCAACATTTTCTTCAACTTCATGGATCTCTTATTGAATGCTTCCATGATTTTGTCTTCTTTCCATCTTCTTTTAAGTATTTTTGTGTACTTCAAAGCCTATTGTTTTGTCTCTCTTCAGAATATAGAGGAAGGGAAGACGTACAAAGTGGTCCTTTATGTTCGCTCATCAGGATCAATTAATGTATCTGTATCTTTGACGGGCTCAAGTGGGACACCAACTCTGGCTGCTGCAAACATAATGTAAGTACCATTTAAGTGCTTGTAGAGGTCCGGATAAATAGTGTTAATTTGAAATTGGGGTATCCTTGTGGACCATTGAATTTCGTTCTGCACTCTCTCTAGCCCATTTGATTGCCCTTTCTGGGGCAGCTTCTTTTCTTTCGATTGAAAATGGTATGCATTATGAGGTATGAAGAGTCTTCTTAGAGTGACCTTAGGAAAGAGGATCTACTTGATCAGCATGATGATGTTTGAAAGTCTTATTGCAGAGCTTCTGCTTCTGACGCATCAAACTGGACAAAGAAGGAAATTCTTTTGCAAGCCAAGGAATCAAATACCAATTCTAGACTTCAGTTGACGACCACAAATAAGGGGGTGATATGGTTTGATCAAGTCTCAGTAATGCCTCAGGACACGTACAAGGTATCAACTTTTTTTCTTTGACACACCGATGCCCACTAGGCAGTGTCTTGTGACCAGCACATGCTCAAAAAGATTTATGCCCGTTCTGCCATTTGAATCATTGTTTCTTTTGAATAACCCTGCGGTTTTCTTTTCTGAAGTGATCCTCTTTTGCCATACGTTATCTCTTTGAGGGAAAGTTATTGTCACCAATTATTTTCTTTTAGCAAGGAATCATCCCTTAAGCCTATGGAAAAGGATTATGTCAGTATGGCTGTCTTTCATCCGATAATAGGTAGACTAATACAGAGAGAAGACTTTTCTAAAGAGGAATCTAATATAAATATCCCATACTGCTTCAACATCCAGTCAATAATTTTCGAATTGAGCATTTCTTCTCATGGGTTTTATGTGGAGTTGCTGAAGCATGGGATGTAAATCTATGTGCTTTTAGCTGAAGCATGAGAACTTGACTCTAGGTGCTCTTTCTGCAAAATTTATGCATTATTAGTTGCTTATCTAAATGTCCCTTGATGTTCTTCCATAAACTTACCTTGTAACAGGGACATGGTTTCAGAACTGAGCTTTTTGAAATGCTTGAAGCTATTAAACCTCAATTCCTCAGATTCCCGGGTATATAATTTTACTTTTACATTTTAGCTCATGCTACACTAGCATAAAATGAGGTGGACTGTGTGCATCTAGACTGAATATTGACTATCTCAGATGCTAATTTTCTCTAGTTGCATCAAATGTGTATATGTGCACTAAGCTGGTCTTTAAATTTCGGGATTTGCCTTATGTCATGGTCTACTAAAATGACTCAGACTTGCAATGTGGAGGACAATAGATGTGGACTATTCGATAAGATTGGATTAATAAACAAGAAAACCTTTGAGCATTTAATCATTCTTATGCGTTCTTATTCCTTAGGTGGCTGCATTTTTTAGGTGCTTATGTGTATGCATGCATGCATGCAAGCGTATGTGATACATATTTCAGTTTCTTCATTTACTCCAATGCGATTTGGCCTCATAGTTTTGTTTTAAATTTGTCTATTAGAGGACAGAATTAGTTTCATTTTATCTAACCACTTTCTAAACCTGAGTATCCACTAGCTAATCTTGACAGAGACCTAATTCAGATGTAAAGACTTGACTTCCAAGTCCACTTTATGTGCGGAATTGCTGCTCTGAACTTCATGTACTTAAGCACTCTCCATACAGCATCGATTTGTTAAATGAATGTTTCAGATGTCACTGGTCGGCACAGGGAGGAGTTTCATGAAATTATACTCTTTGACTTAGACTGTTTCAACTTACTCTGTAATTGGAATAATTGGCTATAAACTAATGTTTCCAAGACTCTGGTTATTAGCTCTTCATATAGCAGTAGGAGTTATACCAACTGAGCTGGATGGAGACTATTCTCTCCTTTTATTAATGTGATGGCTGCCATTTTTCAAGGACGGTCGTATAGTGGTTTGTAGTTGAGTTTCTCGACAGAAAAATATAGGGATAAGTGCACTAGAAGTCCTAAAACTTGTCACAAAAGTGTAATTCAGTTCTAAAACTCATCACAAAAGTACAATTGAGTCCTAAAACTTTTCAAAAGTACAATCAACTCTTAAAACTTATTAGCATTTTTCATTTGTTAAGTTGAATGGAGTTAGTGGAAGGACATGATTGCACCAACTTGACAAGTTTTAGGACTAGATTGCACTTTTTGAAAGTTTTAAGACTTAATTACACTTTCATGACAATTGTTAGAACTTTCAGTACACTTATCCCAAAAATATATATGATTTCTTTTTTTTTTCTTTTTTTTTAAAGCCTGCCTTTCATATTTTCTTCTCTCATCAATCTAATAATTTTTCCCAGATCCAAGTTTTGCATGTCTCTAATCATCAATAGGCATTGTAATAGGTATCCCCAGAACAGCTCACAGTGAGCTTGATAAATTAATCTCACTACTCATCTTAGGTCATGAAGCATCCTTTCTTCATTTTGCCTCTAGGTGGCTGTTTTGTTGAAGGTGAATGGTTAAGAAATGCATTTCGCTGGAAAGAAACTGTTGGACCGTGGGAAGAGAGACCTGGCCACTTTGGTGACGTGTGGATGTATTGGACCGATGATGGTATGGGTCACTTGGAGTTCCTTCAGGTCAGTATTTATACTTTTAGTTGCAATTTATTTTCGTTAAGGTAATTCTACAACTTCGAAGATGTGCATTTGAGTTTTAATTGTATGACTCGATGGTTATTTTCTTTGCAGCTTGCAGAGGACCTGAAAACTCGACCAATATGGGTGTTTAACAATGGTACTTTTAGCGTCTTGATGCTGTGTCACTTTTTCTTTTTTTTTTAATATATCATTGATCATCATATTCTGCCTGTCTTTTCTTTGTTATCTTTTCTTTCTGCAGGAATCAGCCACAACGATCAAGTTGATTCTTCTGTTGTCTTGCCTTTCATACAGGTGAGTCCAATTACCATCCAATCTCACCAATTAATGGCTCGTTGACATTGATCAGTTAATGAGCAATGGTAGCCTTACATGATTTGTCTATTAGTATGTCTCATCATCTCTGAAGCAGAACTGGACAGTATCGATGTGCACTGAGGGATATAATGCATTTAATGCCCTCATGTAGTGACGAATGCCTCCATGAATACATTCCATCAGTACTTCTGCACAAATTGTCATTGTCAGTGAATGACTGCTGCTTTTAGAAAGCAAAAGGATTAAATATTGAGTGAAGATGATGGACCCATCTGGGCAAAGCATTCCTTTTCCATGGAGCCTGATTTATTTCGGACACACCATCTTTTAGCTGCCTTTTCTTTTTGCTCAATACGTTAGGTGGTTATTATGGATGAGACTATGAATCTTGATCATTTTGTCATGTAAATGTCGTCTCAATTAAGTTATGTGAAAATACTGTAGCTGCTCTTTTTGTAAAGCGTAAGCCACTGGTTTCTTAATTTAAGTTATCTGGACATTTATCAGCTGCTCTTTTTGTGAGTGTTAGTCCTTTGGTTTATGTGAATATTCTTTTTCATGTTATGTCTACGGTTTGAAGCACTTCCTCACAAGATAAATTTTTCAATGTCTGTTCATTTGAAGGGTTTGTTTGTTTGTTTTCTGGTAATAAAGGTTATTTCTAGGTCAATGACCTTTAACTTGACTCCAGGAAGCACTTGATGGCATAGAGTTTGCTAGAGGGGATCCCAATTCTACGTGGGGTTCCTTGCGAGCTAAATTGGGACACCCCGAGCCTTTTGACCTACGATATGTTGCTATCGGGAATGAAGACTGTGGCAAGAAAAATTACCTAGGTTGGTTTATGACTGTCATCCCCTTTTTCCTATGTCTGAACTTCGGATGGAGGGCCGATCCAGTAAGATCTCCTTTTTGTATCAAACTGACCAGGGAATTACCTCAAGTTTCATCAAGCTATAAGAAGTGCCTATCCAGATATTAAAATGATTTCCAACTGTGATGGCTCTTCTCAACCATTGGATCACCCAGCTGATTTCTACGATTTTCATGTAAGTCAAACATTGACATCTTTAGCACTGCAATTTCCTGTTGCTGCAGATTTCTTTGTGTTATATTCTAAATCATTGTACTGATGAATACCTTTGCGTCTTGCTTAGGTCTATACATCTGCCAATAATCTATTTTCTATGGCTCATAAGTTTGATAAGACGTCCCGCGCTGGTCCAAAGGTGTGTGTCTACTTTCAACTAATATACACGTCCAACGGTGCATTATTGTTGATCTTGTGATCTACTGTGTTCAGGCTTTTGTAAGCGAATATGCTGTGACTGGGGATGATGCTGGCAAAGGAAGTCTATTAGCAGGCTTGGCTGAAGCTGGCTTCCTTATTGGGCTAGAAAAGAACAGGTGTGCTCTTTGTTTCCATATGAGTGTGTTTGTGCATGCATGCGCGTGTGCACTCACTGATGTGCCTTTTTATTTCCATGTGAAAAGAGGTAACATATGAAACTGACTAATTCACATTGGGGAAATCATTTGAACTCAAGGATGTGGCTCTGATTTTCTTTTGAATTCATCCTTTGCAGATGAATTAAAGGAAAGGTTATTGATCATTTTTTTCATTATCGTTTGCAGTGATATTGTTGAGATGGCAAGCTATGCACCACTCTTTGTGAATTCAAACGATAGGAGGTACTTCCATTAATGCCTTTTTTGAATATTGGTCTGGCGGAGACTTTTAGCATTAAGCAGGATTTCTTAACTTCTGGCTAAGGTTTGACAAATCTTCCATCCTAGGTGGAATCCGGATGCAATCGTTTACGATTCATCACATCTCTATGGAACTCCAAGTTACTGGGTGCAACGGTTTTTCGCCGAGTCAAGTGGAGCAACTCTTCTTGATACAACAATTCAAGCGAATTCCTCCAGCTCACTTCTCGCCTCAGCAATCATGTGGACAAATTCAGATGATAAAAGTTATATAAAGATTAAGGTCTGTGATAGGGTGCTATACGTTTATTTTTGTGTTGCTGTGTTTATGCTCTAACCCCAGATAACATTTGACTTTTGGGGTCCATGCATTTCCTTTTTTTCAGATGTGAGACGTGACTATAGTAGGAAATAAGAGCAGTGTGGTCCTCATAAAATAAATGCTGCAAAATTTACTTTGGTTTGTCTTATCCATACATAAACGTGTCTTGCTTGGTTGGGTAACCTGGTAAGTTTTTGCAGATCGTGAACTTCGGTAGCAGTCCAGTTAATCTAACGATTTCCATTAGTGGACTGGATCAAAATTCGATACAAAAGTCTGGATCCTCAAAGACAGTATTGACATCTACTAACTTGAAGGATGAGAACTCCTTTTCTGAGCCGAACAAGGTCAGAACATCTTGTCTTTCCTATTTCCCCGATGATGTCTTATTTATCTTCGAACTTTAATGCGGACATAATTTGTCATGCTGGCAAGTGTAAAAGGATTTGCTAGCTCATCCAAATTGTCATGCAGGTGGTGCCGACCCAAAGTCTACTCGAAAACGCAGGCAAAGAGATGGATGTCGTTATCTTGCCCTATTCCTTCACTTCCTTTGATCTGTTAAAAGAATCGACTAGCATCCAGATGAAGGGAGATGCTTATTCGTCCAGATCTTCTATCTAATTTATATAACTGATTTGAGTGTAATTATATGGAATAATCTCATGACTCAGATGTTATGATTCTCAGAAGTTATGTAGATCTTTGTGGCTGTAAGATGTACTTCTTGCTTAGCTGCCGTTCGATGCTATATAATGTAAATTATATTACATATGCTGCTAAAGGATTGATTCTCATCTTGTTAACTTATCATGCATTATCCTTGTTTCGCGAGATGCTGGATTTGGCCAAATTCGTATTGCAAGTGCGTATTGATTGAGAAGTAGAATCCATGTTATCAAAAGATTTTCTTGTGATGATTTATAGTTTGGAACGAGTTGATCATTCACTTTTGAAGTGGCATTTCACTGAACATAATAGTGATGGATTTCCTCTGTCAATCAGCGGTTTCCATCTTTTGAGAAGTATCACGATCACGGAATAACAATATCTTAGTTTTGTCAAACGGGTCTCGCCCGATGAATGATGTTCCTCAGCCTTGTTTAGATTAGCTGAATTCGGCATAGTCCGGGCCGAGGACATTCAGAGGAGAGAATCTGGTTTGGAATGCGTTCTTCGATTAGCAGAAATTATAAGTTTTGTTCACAGAACTGCACTATATCGTACGATTAAGCACTGTTGATAAAGACCTCCTTCCGAAAGAAAATAATTTATTCGATTAATGGTAGGGTCAACGTGGTTTAAATGCAATTAAAATGCCCCAACAAATTGGAAATTGTTTAGTCTATAGTTGACCTTTTCTAGTCATTTTTGGCAACTTTTTTTTATTTTTTTCGTTTTTACATTTTGCGATTCTATCTCATGTATTATACAACTAATGTCTTCGGAATATGCAGATGCAAAGTCCAATTGCCTACCGTTGTGGCAGGCCAGGGTCATTTATTATTTAGGGGTTGACATTTGAGGTTATTTTATCCTATATTTCGCATCTAATTCAATTATTTCCTTAAAATAATGCACATGCGCGCCATTGATATATTCCCTATTCATGTAGCTACTGCAAATGTGAATTGAATCGACTAGAAAATCGGACAGATGAATCACTAACAACATCATTTGACGAATGTCCCATGGTAGAACACCGAACATATTATAGCCATAGATACGATTAAGTACCAACCTCCAACTAATCTTGATTAAGTATCAAGCTTATTAAATTAAGGGGTTTTTCACGTCTTAAACCAACCATTAGCATTCGAAAGAAAGTGCAATCATTCATCCCCTACTCACCAACTATCTTGTCCTTCCTAATTCTAACAATGATGTTCATTATCACCCTCTTCATGCAACCAGGCCGCGATAGCTAATTTCCGGTGTTAAACCGAGTCGTTTTGATTAAAGAAAACATGCGACGCATGGGAGGGTTCGCCAAGAACGATTGCGGCAATGCCAATTCCTGAAACGACAAACTAAGTTTCGACAATGATACATGAATGGACAGTCTGTTTTCCATGTCTGTCAGCTGCCAGCTCCCTCAGATCAATCGATGCAAGCCATCGAAATGAAACGCTAATGCGTCCACATCTGTCATCAGCTGTGCAACGAAGGAAAATGTTTTGTCTTCTTCATCATCGGATCACTTTCTTGTTCTATCAGGCGCGTTTGTTTCCTTTTTATGGTCTCATACTAAGTTGATTCCAAGCGCGTGTTAGAAGGGAGAGAAGTCGAAAGGTCGTTGGCTAATCCATGCACCAAATGTTTTCTGGACTTGGGAATATAGAGCGTCGAATTTGTTTGTGTCTTACATCTTGTTCGGACGGGTATAGTTTTCTTCTAATGCGAATGCCGGCGTTCTACGTAACATGATCGACACCGATGTGAACAATTTTTTTTTAAAAATTAATTTTTCTGAATTTATAGTTTTCTTCTAATGCGAATGCCGGCGTTACGTAACATGATCGACACTAATGTGAACAATTTTTTTTTAAAATTAATTTTTCTGAATTTTTTATTACTTTTTTTATTTTATTATTTTCTTTCTTTCTTGTCCTTTTTTTCCCCAACTACGGACCGTGCGAGGCCACCAACCACAAGTGAGGTCTAGATGGGGACATCCTCACCCAAGTGAGGGTGTTGAGCCCTCGCCTAGTCTGGGGGAGGGCTATGCTGCCCTTGCTAACCGCAAGCTAGGGCCGTAAGCCCCTCCCTATGGCTAGCGAGGGTGTCGTGGCACTCACTAACTAGTGAGGGTGTTAGGCCCTAGCCTAAATCTAGGTATGCTATGTACTTACCTTCATAAGGATCTTGTGCATCACAAATTGAGACCAAAAAGCCTTATTTTTTAAATGAAGGTTTAGTTAAATGCTGAAGGTCGGTCCTGACATGGTAAGGCTTGTAAAAGGCACCGTAAGGAATTGAATACTTGCATTTGCAAAGTTCTTGTTTTGAACATAATCCTTTTTATGGTATCAGAGCCCAAATTTTTTTTTTATTTATTTAAAAGAGAGAGAGAGAGACAGAAGAAGAAGAAAAAAAAGAAGAAAAAACAAAATAATAAAAATATTAAAATTTGCAAAATTTGTAAAATATATCTGCATCAGTGTCGGTCATGCTAGCATTCATATAAGCTATTACCGATCAAAATTGACCAAATAAATTATATTGACAAATTATCAAAAATTTTAAGATCCAATTAATATAATTGAGAGATTTAGGACTAAAATAGCATAAACAGAATAAGTCTATAGATTTTTTTGTTACCTTTTCTGACAAAAAACAGAGATACCTAAGTTTGGCCATTAACATTACCCTTTTCGTAGTGAGGGTGTTAGGCCCTAGCCTAAATCTAGGTATGCTATGTACTCACCTTCATAAGGATCTTATGCATCACAAACCGAGACATGAAGGTTTAGTTAAATGCTAAAGGCCGGTCCCGACATGGTAAGGCTTATAAAAGGCACCGTAAGGAATTGAATACTTGCATTTGCAAAGTTCTTGTTTTGAACATAATCCTTTTTATGGTATCAGAGCCCAAAATTATTATTTTTTAAAAAAGAAAGAGAGAAAGAGAATAAATAAAAAATAAAAAAATATTAAAATTTGTAAAATATATCTACATCATAATCGGTCATGCTAGCATTCATATAAGCTATTACCAACCAGAATTGACCAAATAAATTATATTGACAAATTATCAAAAAGTTTAAGATCCAATTAATATAGTTGATAGATTTATGACTAAAATAGCATAAGTGGAATAAGTTTATAAATTATTTTTGTTACCTTTTCCGACAAAAAACAGAGATACCTAAGTTTGTCCATTAACATTACCCTTTTCGTAGTGGAGGTGATTTGTAGAACCACATAGCTTATCAGTCCATTTTCTATTATTGCCATCTGACCCGAATCACCATCATCAAATTTGTCAGCAGCAACACCACAAGATTCATTTATACGGTCGTCACTCTCACCATCTTCAATTTAACTTTCGGTCGCTATTATCTTCGACTCCCACTACTGTTAATGCGTCCATCCTAATCGCTACGGACCGTGAGTCGGTGTGACGTCGCCGCCCTGATCATCCAATCTTTTCTTGACGAGAAATCGGTCTATTTCCAATTTTTAAGGCCCCCATTCTCTCACATGAAATCTCCAACCATAAATAAAAGGGATAAAAGCATTAAAAATCTCAAAATTTGTCAATAAAAAATAATTAAATCCTAAAATTTTCAAAAAGTATAATATAATCCTAAAACTTATTAAGAAAGTATAATCAAATTCTAAAACTTTCAAAAAATGCAATCATCTCTTAAATCTTATCATGAAAGTACACTCAGGTCTTAAACTTTTCAAAAATACAAACAATAAAAAGACTTTTTCTTTAACAAAATCCATCAAAGGATTCAATTGGATCCAGTATAACAAATTTTAGGATATAATTATACTTTTTGAAAATTTTAGGTTTTTTTTGAATTTTTATGACAAATTTTAGGATTTAATTGCACTTTTAAAAATTTCAAAATTCAATTACACTATTATAATAAAATTTAAGATTTCTAATGCAATTATTCCTAGATGAAGTCAAGAGTAACTTGTCCAACATGAAATCTTAAGGTGAGGGCATTTCCCAAGGAAAGAACTTTACGGCAAATGAGTGCGCCATCCATCCAATCCAAAAGGCATAAACACTACCCAAGTTTTGACAAATGGGAAACAAAAACAAAGGAGGACAGCCATGGAACGTCATGATAAATCATGAACTTCCCACATACGCATCTTAAGCAGCTCAATAATGAAAAGGAGTTTCGGCGTCATTCCTCATAAATAATTCCGGATAATTACATTAAAAAAGTCATAAAATTGATCGCGAAAGCACAATTAAATCCTCAAACTTTTAAAAAAAGCAATCGAATCGAATCCTAAAATTTGTCGCGAAATACAATTCAGCACGGTCGTCCCCAAAAACTTCCATTGGCGAAGGGGAAAGGGAAAATGATGGGAGGTTTGGCATCCTCCCCCTCCCCAGTTTTCTTTCCTTACACAACATCAACGCAGGCAGACAAAACAGGGGACTCCCACCACCCTCCTCCTCCCTCCCAAACCCGTTCCCAGTCCCAGTCCAAACCAAACCACTCCCTCCTCCACCAGCTCCTCCCCTACCCAGTAACCACCACCACCACCTAAACTCTCTCTCTCCTTCTCTCTCCCCCTCTTTTCTCTCTCTTTGCAGACAAGACTCCATCGCCCATACTCATTCCCAGGACAAAGGTCGCATCTTTCCTCCCTTCCCCTCTCCCCCTGCCTCTCCCCTCCAAGACCCAGATAATGGATGACCCCGAAGACCCCTTGCATGGCGGCGCCGGCGATCCCCTCCTCCGCCGCCACGCCCCCCCCGCGGCGGCGCCCTCCCGCCTCGCTCGCCTGATCAGGACCCGTCACCGGTCCTTCCTCCTCGGGGACTGCGGCGACGGCGCGGGGGCCGATCGGGCGGCGACGTCGAGGAGGCGGCGTCGAGCGTGTTCGGGGAGGGGCTCGCCGCGTGCTCGAGGCCGATCGTGGTCCTCGACTTCGTGTGGAACCTGGCCTTCGTGGTGGTCGCGGTGGTCGTGCTCCTGTCCGCCTTCAAGGAGAGGCCGTCCACTCCCCTGAGGCTGTGGCTCTGCGGGTACGCGCTGCAGTGTATGTTCCATGTGGGGTTCGTGTGCGCCGAGTATCGGCGGAGGGACGCGGACGGGGACGGGGACGATGAGCTCGTGGGCGGGAGTGGGCTGTCGCGGTCGCAGAGTCGCAGCAGGTGAGCCTCAATTCGTGTCTTCTGTGATATTACATTGGTAAATTGCCCGTGATGTTGCCGTTCCGAACCGAAAAATCGAAGATTTATGGGTTGTAAGGACTCGTTATCGTGATGTCATTTTGATCTACACCGAGCTTTTATGAGGTTATCAATCTATGTTGGTGATGGTAGTAGTTGGCCAAGGACGTGCGATCACTAGGCATCAGTTCAGGGAGGAAGAGTTGAAATGTTGAAGCTTTATGGGTTGTAACAACTCGTTTAGTCGTTATTGTGTTGTCATTTTGATCGATCAGTGAGCATGAGATGATCAATCTATGTTGGTGATGGTAGTAGTTGGCTAAGGGACGTGTGATCATTCACAAGGAAAGATGATCGGGCATTGATGAATGAATTGACCAGGAATTGCGAAGAAATGTGTTTTAACTGCAGAGATTATTTTGATTGCTCTAGATTCTCAGACTGTAACAGTGTCGTGATTATGGTAGGGGAGAGCCACAGGGTCCCGTATCTTTTGTGGATCTTTGAAATAGTTCAAGAGACGACGAACTGGGTCATTTCTTGGATCTGACATGTGTTAGCAAAGCTCTAGCTCGCCCATGGGAGTGATTGAGGATAGGGGAGAATGTTTTTAGGAATTTGAGAGAAAATCTACTGCTCATGCCAACAAGTTTCTCCTAGTAATGTTTAAACTTTTGTGCCTTTTTTAGAAGTTTCGAAGAAGCAAGCAAATGGAGAAACATTTTTAGGACAGGCTATTGTGTTGCGTCCTTTGCTTATATTAGTTATCAGGACAAGTGTGGTTGTCGAAGATTTAACAGCTCAAGGCTGAGCTGAGTTCTTTACTTCACTTTTGTTTGTTATTCCTTTAAAGCATCATTCAGATTATAAAATAGCTATAATTGTAGATATAAGAAAGGTACTGATTGTTGAAGCAGTTCCTTGTGTTCCTTTTCAATGTTTTACAGGATGCTTAAAAGATTGGAATCCTTGAATACAGTAATATCGTCGATATGGTGGGTGTTTGGTTTCTATTGGATTGTTGTGGGTGGACAACCACTTCTTCAAGATGCACCACGTCTCTACTGGTGAGTGTCTTTTCTTTACTGTGCATCTTGAATCACTTTCTTTCAGAATTGGAGTACGGTTTTCTCTGCTTAGTGACCAGTGATGTATAAGTTGATTTCTTTACATTCTTCCAGTCATGTTACTGTGGGAGCTTTTGGAACCAACCTGCTTTGGAAATCATTTTAAAGTGGGGCATCAGTATGTCTTGAATGACCAGCAGTTACTTCCTGCTTTATACTTTGTGATGGCCATGCACAATTGTTGTGTCTCTGTTCTCTTCCGTGGTTTAATGAAGTGTAACAAACATACGTGAATCCTGATTTTGTTTACTTGCTGGAATTAATTGCAGGTTGACAGTGGTTTTTCTTGCTTTTGATGTCTTCTTCGTGATCTTCTGCATTGGTATGGCTTTCGTGGTCTTCTTGGCTCTCTTTTGCTGCATTCCCATATTGGCAATTGCCTATGCTGTTGCAAGCACTGAAGGGGCATCTGAAGATATTATCAGGAGTCTTCCTAAGTATAGGTACCGCCAAGCTACTGTACTTAGCACGTTCAACAATCTTGGGATGGAAGAAGTTATTGGGGCGAGGTCAGGATTGGGAAACAATGGCTCAAGTGGTGAACTTTTTCTTCATTCAGAAGATTCAGTAAGTGAGCATATCTTTTGAACACCTTCTCATGTACTTATGCCTATCTTCCTCGATTATGCTTTGCAAAAGTCCTACGGATGTCCAAGATCCAAAAGAAAGGGAAGTTGCATTTGATGGAAGATAGTTCTTCGAGTGTAAAACAAAGTTTTGACATTTTTTAAATGATTTTATAATCTTTACAAATTCGTGATGTCAAATGATTACAGTTGCTTTAAAAAGAATATCCATGAGGTTTTTTAATTACCGACTAGCAGAAGATGAGATGTAGTCCAAGCTAAGTCCACGTGGACTTTGATTGGCCGATACGATTAAAAGGGGTCCCTTTTGACTTTCCTCAGATTATGATTTCTCATTACTGGTAGTAGCCCCACAAAAACCTCTGCCTGCCCGACTTATAAGCTTTCTATTGTGACTTGCAGGAATGCTGCATATGCCTCTCGTCATATGTAGATGGGGCAGAGCTTTATACCCTTCCATGTAATCACCATTTCCACTGCTCATGCATCAGCAAGTGGCTCCTGATAAATGCGACTTGTCCCCTCTGCAAATTTAACATTCTCAAGGGGGACACACTCGTCTGAACAGTCACTGAAACCATAAGAAGGAGACCGCATAGCTCCAGATTAGAACGGGGGAGAGGGAAGTTTAGCTCGGCATGCTCTTGCTGATGCACTGACACTAATGGCAAATGAAGGGAAGATGGAAAGGGCGGAATTGGGTTTTTCTCTTACAACGATTCCTGTTTGTAGCTATTTATGTATGATCGGCACCAAATTTTGTAAATAGAATTCATGTAAGAGTTGATGTCGGCCTTGATTTGCGATGTTGCGCTTTTCGGAGATGCTCGTGATTGATTCATGACAGGTCTCGATATCCAAATGATGGTGCCAGCAACCTGATCCAATTGAAGTCATTCTCTAAGAATTTCCTGGCTAGCAACCTCTTGGAAGTTAAGGACATCGAATACTCTACTTGATGGATCTTGAGATCAAGCATTGAGTTCACAACCCTGTGACTCTGCAGCATTAAGAGCACGATAAAACATATCGATTCTTGTTTCATGACATAGAGCATGACAAAACGATAGAGCGGACTAGTTTTATCGTTTTGATTTTTCATCGCCTCAAACTGAGTTGCTTAAAAAGCTGTTATAGAGGGCAAAACTAGCAGTTTCAAAAAAATGAACAGTGATAGAAATTTGCACCTAAGGCTCTTTACTAGTGTCCTCAAGGAATGACAGGCACCCCAGAACTGAAGCTCCAGTATGCATCAAGCACAAACGAAGGGCGAAGATGCACCCAGAACACTTCCAGTCCTAGAGCAAATTCAAACGGCAACCATAATCATAGAAATTCATCATACACTAGAGCATTGAGTATCAGAAGTGGCGTTTCTGGTGACAAAACAGGCCCTCATAGTTGTACCATAGGCAGATTGAAATAGCATGTAAAAGAGCCGAAAGTTAGTGAAATTCGGCTCTTTGTTCCCTCAAGTCCTAAGCAGAGTTTTGGTTACTTGGTGGAGCGGGAGAGGTGCTCACCAAAACCTTAAGAGTCAAATCAAAAGGCGGCCTTGCTGTGGCAACCTTCAATTTGCAAGAATTTTGGTGATAGCAGAAATCATTGTTCCTCATCAGTCTCTTCATCAATTATCAGCATATAAGCAATTACCAGTTAAAACGTCTGAGACTGAGACTGAATGTAGAGTTGTGAAGAGGCTCTCTGCAACTCTTAGCGGCAAGTGGCTGGTTCATTGGGTAAAGAAGGGCCAGAAAGCCCTGGTTGTGGAATCAATGGAGAGAGAGAGATGGGATTTCAACAATGGTATACACGGGATAGATTTCAACAATGGTATTCACGGGATAGAGCTAACTCAATTGACAATTGACGATAATTGTTCCTAGTCATTGGGTTGTTGCATTCAGGAAATTTAGCAAATCCATGCTCCCCTATGCCAGTTTGATCCATACGTGTTTCATTCTATCTGGTCGCAAGGGTGAACTTACTGATTACTCCATGATGTCGTTAACATTTGAACCTCTTTCAAAACCAAAATCCTATCAGAGGATTTGAACCATAACAAACCGGCAGAAATTAAAGATCACAAATGACTCATGATCGCCAACCAGCAGGAGGGAGGTTGACAAACACCAATCACCCAAACTTTGAGGCCGAATTCTAACCCAAACAAATGAAAATATATACCTCTAAATCTTTGCCTTACAGGAAGCAGTCAAATCAACATGTATCAGATTGATGAATACAAATCTCCATCCAAAATGGCAAGTTCAAAAGAGGATGTCAGAACAAAACCTGCCAGGCATCTTGAGGTATGTAGCTCAGACATTCTTCAATTTTTTCATCTTCGAAGGCGGCCATCGGCCCTTCTTCCTCAGCCTTCGCTTCCTAACGAGCCGCTTCCTCCGGAGCCGTATCTTCTTTGCCAATTTCATCCTCAACTTCTGCTCTGCCTTCTCCTGCAGCTTCGACTCCAAGGGCAGCTTGTCAACTGTCACAGCCTCTTCCTTGTTCTGCGATGGAGACGGAGCCTCACTGCCATCGGTTGGCCCTGCTCCCTCAGCATTGGAATCAGCCCTCACAATTAGCGAACCCCTCCTTTCATTCGGATAACTAATCACACAGAAAGAACTTGGGGGCAGTGTGATTGGTTTGATGTGCAACCTGGAAGCTGAAACACAAGTTCAGAATATGTCACGGAGCGCGAAAACACAACCCCAAGAAATGGCGTCCTCCTCCCTTCCGTATCCATATTAGGAGACTCCCTCAAACAACTACTAGGACGCAACTACTCATATTACACCGCCACTCCTCCAAAGGAAATCCCACACGAATATGATATGAAGTGTATGAAGGAAAGCCCAACAGAGAAAATCGAACGCGCAAGAAACATTATGCTCTCCACCTCATGCCACGTCTCTTGAACACATTAGAACACCATCAAGGTCGAGTCTTTCCGTCGTCTCTCATCCCCCAACGAGAAACGGCACGAGAACATTGTGCTCTCCACCTCACTCCACTTCTCTTGAACACATTACAACACCATCAAGGTCGAGTATTTCCGTCGTCTCTCATCCCGCAATGAGAAACCCAAGATTCAAAGACCCACGAAAGAATTCGTACCTGGTTTCACAGTGAGAAGCAGAGACGACGACGACGACGAGAGTGGAGAGGGAGAGAAAGCGACGACGGGACTGTAGCAGCAGAGCAGAGCCATTCTCTACCTCTCGCGCTCTCTCTCTCTCACATATCACACAGCCGGAATCGACGAGTGATGGATGCCCGCTCGCTCGGGGCGTCCTGGTGCTTTGGGGATAAGCAAAGCGGCAGAGAGCTTCGCGTCTGTGCTGGAATTCCGATTCGCCCCGGTGGATAACGGGGATGGCCACAGCGCAGCGAACGGATAGGATATGTCGTGTTAGAGAACGATGGACGATTCCTGCAGATTGGGCTTGGGCTCGGGCTCGGGCTCGGGCTCGGGCCCATCATCTGGGGCCTCGGCCTTGTCCTCTCACTATGCAGGCCGACCCGACCATGGTCGGAAAACCACAAAAAAAATCGAAGGACCGTTTGCGTTTGCCAAACTTGAAACAAACCGGGATTTTTAAGACTACATTCGATCGTCTGGATTTTTAATTTATTTGATGAATCGCAATAATAAAACCGAGTATTTTCATATTATATCATGCCTGTTATTTGTTAGGAACTGCATATTAGTGCAAATGGATACTTTAGAAAATTCGTTTGTTAATTGTTAAAAAAAGGGTAAGATCAAGATGTAAGAAAGGCTTTCAACTGTAGAAAAATGAATAGGAAAAAAAGATGTCGCTTTTTTCCGTAAACTTTGTTCACGGGATTTAGCGAATCGAGCAAGCAGAAACCTAATTCCGAATGGCGTGATGAAATAGTAAAAAGCAAAAGTCCTTTTTCGCTTTCCCGGTACAATCGAATATAAAGCTGAGCAAGGCACTGTCGCTATCCTCATACATAGCACTTAGATCGCCATAGACAATTTGCCAGATTGGACCCCAGCAATGAGAACTGCATTATATAACTAGCTTGACTAAAGCTGCTAGATTACGAAACTGCTATAGTTTAGCATGTCAGATCAGGAGCAAAATGAGAACCACAGTAAAAACCATGCCAAAGGAGGAGCAGGTGCTGCCAAAGGGAACCCTACAAAAGATAATAATATAGGCCTAGAATTGAAATGCGAAGAATCTTGCGGATTCTCGCCGGATCGATCGGCGTCTATTTGCTGGAGATGCTCAAACGGCAAGTGTTATCAACCCTTTCTCGTGATTCATCACTAAAGAACCCGAAAATGCATAGCTAAAAATGGTAAGTATCTCTCGTAGTTTATTATTAAAGACACCGGATTTGCATAAACAGAGGCAATCGTTCACCTCTGCAATTTCGAAGAGTATTGTGCCTCGACTCTCTCAAAACAAGAGAATTATCGAAAAGCCATGAAGCTTCAACAAAAGGAACCATGACCGCATAAGAGAAGAAGGAGGAGAGGGTGAGGTCTTTTCCTGAAGTAACTTATAATAATACTATGAATATAAAAAAATTATATACATGCTTATCTTACATCTACATAAGACATATCCATACATGTCGTATTTTTATTATATCCGAACTTATCCTCTCTTAGACAGCAACCAAATAAAATATAGAATAATATTTATTATATCCTAACTTTTATCCAGATTGCGAAATATAACTTAATGCGATACTAGTGATTGACATGTCCGGTACGCGTGATTAAACTTAGTGAAGTGGTGTCCTCTCGATGGAGCCAAGACAAAACAAGCACACTAATTTGACTCCAACGTTGAACATGGAAAAACAGTTCCACTCCCCAACTCCCTTACACTTCACAAAGAGGCAAAGGCGATGGAGCACCGCGGCTAGTGTTCAATTTCCGCCCTCAACGAAGCCTAATACTACCGCAATGGTTCGTATAGCAGCGTAGGACTTAATCTCAATTACTTTAAAGCTCTCTAATCACAAGTTGAATCCACGGTCGTTCCTTAGCTTCATGAAAACCTTTTGCTCATCCATAACGTAGATTCATCCATGTTGCGATCAGAATGATCCTAACCATGCTCCAATTAGCATCATGGTGGCAATGGATTTGTTGTGGATGTGGAGCTTGTTGGGAATTACTGATTCCCAAAATCCGGATTCGACACTAAATCGAACTCCTAAAAACAAGTGCGGAAGGCGAGCCCAGGAAAATCACATGCATCACCGATCCTAAGGCACATCACAGAATCGAATGTACCTTGTTAGCCACAGATTAAACACCGACACTGATATGAAGAAGAAAAACCGATCCCGTTCAATCCGATGACGTCAATTGGCCTTGAAGGAAAGAAAGTGTCGCCTTTTTGTCACTATTTTTCTTTTGGAAGGAGAGAGGGAGGAGGAACGTACGTACTGTCAAAAGGTGCGTTCCTCCCTCTCTTTTTCCCCTTAAATACATCATCTCCAAATGACGTGTTCCCTTCGGTAAAAAAAAATTACAACTCTTTAACGTATCATTCCATCCATGGGCCATAAACTTGTGGGCCAGGCTTTTAGGCCCAACATGGGCGGACGGGCCAACTTAGGCCCATCACATTAATTAATAAATAAAACCATCAGAGCTCCTATAAAAAAAAAAAAAAAAAGAGAGAGAAAAAAAACAGAGAGGAATGGAGAATCGGTGACGAGATGCGGGCGTAAGCATGAAGTGGCGGGGGCGGGCGGGGCTGCCTCCCAGGTCCCAACCAGGTAAGGTAGAAAAGGGCGAAGCGAGAGAAGCACGCACGCAAAGCAGAGTCAAACTTTGAGGCTGACACGGACACGTCGCGGGAGGACTGTACACTAGGCCTTGACTCTCGCCCTAACCCTGTACCTCCCCTCCCAACCGCCTCTGTGCAGCAACGTACCAAAAGTCAACACCCTTCTCCTGCCCATAAATTTTGAAAACTACAAGGACGGCCACTGCCAGTCATAATTGAGAGCACGGTTCAGACACCCAAAATATCCCTTCATTCAAGATCTCTGGTCTTACATGGGGAATTTCATTCTTTTTTCAATGAGACAGTTATTTTTTTTTTTTCCTATTTTGGCTAAAGTTTATGAGACTGATTTTTTTTTTTTTATAGATTTTATTCTGTCTATTTACAGCAATCAACTGCCCGCACATGAAAGTAAACGTCTCTATTACACCCGGTTCTCTTACCATTGGGGTCACATGCCCAGTAGGTGTACCGATTTGATTAACACCGACACTTGTTGTTATGATTTTTTAAGGATGTTTTGAATCATTCGAAAGCTTTTCCAAGATCTGTGGCATTAATTTTTTCTTTTTAAAACGACTCTTAGGAGAAGACAGGAAGGATCCAAAGCAACGTGGGACCTGGTAAAATAGGAGAGGGGGAAAAAAGATTTCTACTTTGCCTCTTTATCGACTATTCGTACTTGAAACTAAACGTCATTATCCCGTCCAGTTCTTTTATCTCCAAGCCGCATGCTCAATAGGTAAATCGGTTTTATTAACACCGACACTTGTTGTTGGGTTCTTTATAGGATGTTTTAAATCTTCCAAAGGGCTTTTCCGAGATGTCGTGGCATTTAAAAAAAAAAATAAAAAAAATGACCCTTAGGAGAAGACAGGGAGGATCCAAAGTAATGTGGGACCTTGTAAAAAAGGGGAGGGGAATTTTTTTTTAAACTCTGTGTCTTTATTTGATTACCCGCATTTGAAACTAAACGTCATTGTCTCGGCCAATTTTCTTACTGCCAGCTGCATACCTTGTAGGTAGATCGATTTGATTAACACCGACACTTGTTGTTATGTTTTTCATAAGATATTTTAGATTTCAATTTGTCGGGACATTAAAAAATTTATAACTTTGCCTCTTTATTTGACTACCCACATCTGAAACTAAATATCACTGTCCCATCCAATTTTCTTACCACCACTTGCGTGCATTGTAGGCGGACTAATTTGATTAACACCGACACTTGTTGTTACGTTTTTTATAAGATATTTCAGATTCTAATTAGTTGTGACATTAAAAAAAATAAATTAAAAAGGACTCTTAGGAGATGATGGGGAGGATCCGAAGTAAAGTGGGACTTGGTAAAAAATGAGAGGGGAAAAAAATAGAAGATCGGGTTATCTCGTGAATTAATTTCTTTCTTTATATTGGAAAATAATAAAACTGAAATTAGTCGAAGAACGAAAGTTCTCCAAACTTGTTGCGCTTGGACCTGAAGTAGCACGTGACCATTGGCATTCCCAAGTTCCCACGAGGTGGGTATGTTGTAAATCCTTCTTTAGACTCTTGTCTCACATATATATATTTTTTTATTTAAGTAAGACATTAGTATATCATTATCAACCTTTTTCTTTACATTTAATAAAGTAGAAAAGTAGGAGTTCGTCGATATCAAAACATCTATTAATGAAAAAGAAAAATGTGGTGATTGAACGAGAATGAGGCAAACTTTTTAAAAAAAATGTTCAGTGGTTCATTAAAAAAGATAATTTTATTTTTCCCAATGTCCACTAGTGCTATAAATGCTAAAAAGCATGTTGGATTTTCACCTCGTTATTAACATATTTACCACCAAAACTAAGTTATACTACTACAACTGAGTTAGGTTGCCACACTATTGGACTTTTCTTTTTTTTTTACCACATTGTACAAGTATTTTTTTTAGTAAAAAAAAATTACTAGGACATCACATATTTCTATTTGGGATAAGTGCATTGGAGTTCTAAAATTTATCAGAAAATACAATTGAGTTCTAACATTTTTAAAAAATACAATAAAATCCTAAAATTTGTCAAGAAATTGTAATTAAGTGTTAAATTTTTTGAAAAGTGTAATCAAATCTTAAAACTTATCACGAAACTGCAATTGAGTCCTTAGATTTTTAAAAATTGCAATTAATGGACGGACTTGATTAGATCAATTTGATAACTTTTAGAACTCGATTGCACTTTTTGAAAGTTTTATGACTCGATTTCACTTTCGTGATAAGTTTTAAGACTTAATTGCATTTTTTGAAAATTTTAAAATTTAATTGCACTTTTATAACAAATTTTAAAACTTTCAATATACGTAACTCTTTCTATTTTAATATTTCCCCCCAAGCCATTGGCAAACCGGTTACCACTCAAAACATTAAAATAATGGATGGACGGCTCTGACTCAATGGACTTAATCCGAGGGTCCACATTTCTAACAGAACCCTTCAATCAAAGGCTCATCTCGTCCGATGCCGGAGTTTCGTTCTACTTCCTCGTGGAACCACAGTGGTCATAGGCGCCATCAATAGCACCGAAGGTGGTCGCCATCACAACACAGGCGATCGCCGGATGGCCGATGATGGAGGCCGTTAACTTTTTTTTATCGGTCGAGATATGATCTAGATGGAGATCTCATTCTTATGTCCCGATGATACCGCCTATAAACGTTACGATAATGACTTACAAATTACAATCGATACAAAATACTCAAATCGATTCACAACTTTTGTCTTATCTATATGCTCGATCCTGTATTCGGTGTCCTTTTTGATGAAGATAGAGATACGAGAAATCTAAATGTTGGGTTGCTCAACCTATCCGATTTTATTTCTTGACGAATCAAATGAAGACTCTTTTATTCTGTATTCTTTCCCATTGGCCTCCTTTCTTCAGCCTTTCTAATATCTCATCAGCAACATTAGACATAGAGTGATCTTACGAAAACTCTCTCACTAAATGATGTGACGATTTATCTATTGGATGTTGAAACGGATGAGAATCGTGCATTCGGTGATCGAATGCCTCTCGTTATTACATTACATGTCGTTTCAATTTCTGATTGAGCGAATTGGAATTGACATATTTAGCGACGATCGCAAGAGCAAGATGTGGACCTTTTTCCTTACAAGAACCAACCATCGTAAACATCAAAAACGAAAATTTTCAATTACAGATTGAAGACTGATTACAATTGAAGAGATCGATCGAAGTCCTCTCTTAAAGAAACAACACGTAATGGTCCCAAAAAATAGAAAGTCCAACAATCATGTCAGTTCGCGTTTCAAGGGGTCACTGTGTTTTTCCTTACGGGGGAGCCGAAATAACATGGAGAAAAAAATTCATTCTTTCCAAGCTGCAAATTAAATAAGTTTTAGCTATCGTTTTCGATCACGAGAGCGACTTCCATTTGACCAATTCCTAATTTCCTACCACCCGTCACCCAGCAAAGCTATGGGCGGATCCACACCGTGCTATATCCCATTATCGATTCAATCTCGCATTTCCAATCATGTCCCACAAGTTAATTTAGCTAGAATCGATATACATCGCTCTCAACAGTTTAGGACGAAATCGACAAAATCAAAAAGTTTGAAGATCAAATTAATACATGTATGATCAAGTAATATGATCATTTATTGATATGATCACGTCTTTTCAACACTGCCCTCCAAAACAATTAGCTATAAATCATTTAGTACACTTCACTGCCCTAAAGAAATGATTAATTATGCATCACCACCGAAGCGTGGTTTCTTTTTCCAATCAGCACTTTGTGCCCTCGTATATAAATACAAACTCGCAAAAGTAAAGTAAACAGAGAGACGGGAGTCAACCACGCCACCACCTAACCCCACGTACATGATCTTTTCATTATGACTTCTTGACTTGAGCGTAACCCATGTACATCGCCTCTATTATTGTCGAGTTGATTGTTCTATGTTTCCATGTGTCATCAGTTGGCTAATCAGATCAATAACCTGTTTAGGGGCCGTGATGTTTGTAGGGCAAGCTTCAAAGAATTGACGAGGCGAGAGCCGGATTCCGCGATGAATTTGTGAGAATTTTACTTTCGCTGGATTCATCGGATTGATAAGAAAGAGAGCAGAGCAAACGAAGCATGTCCAAAAGTAAACCAACCCCTTGGACTGCTACGAAAAACAGATCGATCCATTGATAGGAAAAAGAGTTCAACTTTAGATTCATTAATAATTAGACCTGCCCTTTTATTGTGGTGTCAATGTTTAGCTTGCTTTTGCTTTGGGTGACTTGAAAATGCTGAATAACGGAGCTCTGATAGGAAGTGAGCCATGCCTTTTGATTTGACAAAGTTGCATAATTAGAAGTGAAGTTGAAGTTATTGGAAGAATAACTCTCGAGATGGAATTCTTCACGGCTTAACATTGGAAGATGATGTCATTGCTCCGCAAGTAGCTCATTTTGAACGAGATCGAGACTGGTTTTATTTGGAGTAACGAGTGGAATTTTGTGATCATTCCTTGGTTATAAATCCAATATCGATGGGTCATTAAATCCCAGGTGCTATAATAATAAATAATGCCAATCGTCATATGGAGAATTTGGTACTGATTATATTTACTAAACTCAAGATGATTTTTCCTACTAAATCATATGACTAATCACTCTCATTATACGCTTTTGTCCAGATAGCATTAACATGCATAATCCTTCATTTCTAGTGCCCAACATATTATCAGCAATTAAGTAGACAAGGACAAAATAACAGTAAAGATAGAAAGGAAGAAAAAAAGACGAGAGAGCTTCTCAATCTTGATCAGATGAGCTTCCATGAATCCAGAGTGGGAAAGCACGCGAAAGAGTCAAAGCCCAGCCCACCGGCGCCGCCACCCTCAGCCGCCGCCGCCGCCGCCGCCGCCGCTGGCGCAGGGAAACAGAGCGGGCCCTCGGGGCCACCACCTCCGACGCCACCAACCAACAGCGACGGCGACGCGTCCAGATTCGGCAACAGGCCTCCGCCGACGATGAAACGGCAACCGGCCCTCTGCTGCGGCTCCGGCTTCGTCACCGGCGGCACGAAGGCGTGGGGCCCGCCGAGCTTGACGCCGGTCACCTGCTGCACCATCCGGCGGAAGTTGGCCGCGTCCGCCGCGATGAACGTGGTCTGGGACCGGTTGGAGGAGCGCGACTTGCGCTTCTTGCGGGACGGCCCCGCGGTCCGGGGGCGCTTTCTCGCCGCGGCCTCGGGGTCGAAGCTCGAGGCGGCGGCGGCGGCGGCGGCGGCGGAGGCGGAGGGTGGTGCAGTCGATTCGGGGTCGAAGAAGAAGGCGCTCGGCGTCTCGGGCTCGGCGAGGGATCGAAGGAGGGACCTGGTGAGCGCCTCGGCGCCGCGAGGGAGGAGCCAGCTGGGATCGACGGAGGAGGAGGGGGAGGGCCGGAAGCCAGGGGCGCCGAGGCTGGCGATGGGGTCAGAAGAAGACGCCATGTTGGCTGTGCTTTCTCTCTGGTCAGACTCAGAGTATGCAGGGAACAGTGAGGGAGATTGAGAGGGACGACTGTCAGAGCATTTCCAAAGAGATGCTATCAAGGAGTGAGCCGATATATGGAACCGGAGATGGTCAGATGGGAGTGTGCAGACTCAGATGAAAGTAAGATCTCTCTCTCTCTCTCTCTCTCTCTCTCTCTTCTGTCTTCAGAAGAAGGAGGAGGAAGAAGAAGATGAAGAGGAGAAGATGGAAGTGGAGGAGAAGATGAAGGAGCTGGGGCCTGTGACTTGCCGTGGAATTTAAACAGGAGACTGAAGAGAGAGAGAGAGAGATGGGTGAGTGAAAGAGATGGGGAAAATGATACTACGTGTCGGTTTCTTGGTCCGTGTTTTATTTTCTTTTTTGGCAAATTTACATAATTCGACTTTTCAATTTCATATGGTACGATTCGACTTTTTTTTTATATAGCACGAGAATTCGAAGAGCTCGTCTTAAAGACAAAAAGGGTTTGCAATGTCCTCTTTCCAAATCTCAACTGGACTTGGACCCTGCCGTATAGAAACGGGAAAATTCTCGTATCACCTAATGAGATCCGATTCTTGATCCGTGATTAGTTTATGTAGGACCTAACCAAAAAAAAAATTCTGTCCCTCTCCCTCCCACCCACTCTTTGTGTCGTCGGCATTTTCTTTGAAGCTCGTCGTCGTTGATCTTCGTCTTCACTTTTTACAAAGGCATATTTCGGTAGATCAACGATGAAATGTTCATTGGATGAAGAAAGAGCGCCGTGTAATTAAGTCTACTCGATAGTGCATAGAATCAATGCAGCGATGGGTGCGCCGATTTGACATTGATTTTCACGTCGACGGATCGATATCTCCGTTATCTTGAGGCTATTCTCGATACGGATTTTATTTTTTATGGACCATGTTGTTCATCGTCTTCGATTTGAGAAACTTTCATTTGATCATTTTTTTGATCGACGGATCATGAATATAAAAATGGCCTATTTCGTTAAGTGAACAACATGTTGCGGTTTTTCTATTTTGTCCGGACCCATCACGGTTGATATTATAGGTTTTCAAAATATAAAATATAATCCACCGAGATGGAAATATATAATATATTTTTCACCCTTGTATTTTATCCCTTTGACTCGTTCTCTAATCAAGTCCTTAAACTTGACTAGGACTTCCTCCCCACTCTTTTCCACTAAATTAAAAAAAAAAAAGAAAAAGAGAGAAAATGGGATTGTCCTGTCTTAGCCCGATCAAACCTCCGTCGATTAAATGAATTCTTAAATCGACACATAGTCAACATTGTCCTCCCGTGGGACTAGTAAAATCTCTAGAAACTCCAATTTCAAAAGTGACTTTTTGCCTCATGAACTCTTCTCACAAAAAAAAAAAAATGTTATTTCTCGGGAGAAGGGTCCTCCCCAAGCTAATAATGATCGGCTCGCAATGCCATTGCGCACGCCTGTCGTGTTATATGATGCAATTACTCGATAATGGTGATTTATTTTTTAATAGCGCCAAATGGAATCTTACCTAAATTATTCCGGAACGGCTCCTCTGGCGTTCCCCGATTCATCCGGGGCAAGTTGCTCGAGATTTGAGTCGACGAAAATCGAATTGAAAATTCGAAGTCGTGCTAACAAAACTGGCGATAACGAGGTCGTGACTCGCGAGGGGTTTTGATCGTGGAGGATGATCGCATTCGAATTGACTGGCGAGTGGCGACCAGGCAAAAGTCCTCCCACGGCGCATCGGCCATGCTGCAACATGATCTTCTTGTCGATCGTCTGTCCAACGTTGACTCGTCCAACGTTTGTCCGTCCCGTGCCCCGATTCACTGCTGTTTTTTTAAATTGTGGGGGATCGTTTGTCTCTAGTGCTACACCGACGGGGCCAACTCGAAGGGCTTGTAAATTTTATATGGGGCTCACTTTAGACCTTTGGGAAATTATTAAGATTCACTTTGCCCCGGGTACGTGTTCATAATAGTTCTAGAAACACGGTATCGAAACACTGGTAAAAATAAATAAATTTCAAATCATAGCGCCCCTCTCAAACTCCCTATGTGTGGGGGCCCTGGTGGGTTCATTCCAACTCGATCGAGGTTGTCATTGAGCATCTGTAAGGGAGTGAATTTTTGACATGAGAGGGGAGTGCTGATGGCAATCTCACGTGGAGAGGGTTGAATTTTTTTAGCATAGGCCTAGAAATTCACATACATTGCCACTTTGATCCAAATTGTCAACCGAGATGGAAATCATAGTGTCATGAGTGGTTATCTTTTTGTTTGATCTAGGAAATTTTCTCCTACCAACCTTTTTTTTATGTGGGTTTTTTTTTTCCAAATTTCTCACACCAAGATAACGCAACCACGAGTTCATCAGTCGTTAGAATCCCGCCACGTGACCATCCAACAATATAAATGGCAAAATCCTTAAACTTTCATCTAGATCATACTATCAAACATCATCAGGCGCTTAGGTGCTTGGCGTGATAACAGATGATTGAAGGTCGGATTGTTTAGTACTAAGTATTAGGTATAATATCTAATAAACCTTCTATTACCCTAGTGATATGAATGTTCATATCAGAAGACGTAGACATGGTATGTTTGATTGGTTGAAGATGCAGGAGTAAATGGAATTGAAACTTTGTCGAGGGAGTAAAAGGCAAGTAAAGATGGCAAAATTCAGAGGGGGGCAAAGTTCTTTAAAGTAACCCGCAAGAAAATTTAAAAAAAAATAAAAATGAATAGATAAAATAAAGAAGGAAGAAGATAAAGGGCAGTGGATAAGAATCCAACGGCGGAGAGCGGCCCTCCATCAATCGTCGTGTACGCATCCAAGGAAGGTAGATTTCGTAAAGGGATACGAAAGGGACAGCACCGTTTCTAGAAGCGAATCTCGGAATCTTTTTGAAGAGGTCAGAGCGCCAGCAGTGACGCATGGGTCACGTTGCATTGTCGAGGAAGATATATTCTTATTTTGTATACTATTTTTTGGTATTAATTTATGGTGGTATTTGTTGTATTGATTAGACATTGTCGAGGTGCCGTGTGAAGGTATTAAGCGGAAAATAAAAATCATACATTCTGGTACATAGTTGGTTGGCAAACTAATTATTGCCTTAAGTTTTTTTTAAAGTAAAAATAGGTCCGATTAAATTTATCATTAGGTGACGACTTTTTCGATTTATTGAACTTTCGCTGTGGGTATATTCGTAGGCATTTCCATCGGTGTTTTTTTCTTTGACGATTTCTTCATTTTGATGCGTGCAATTAAGAGAATGCTCATTAATTATCGATGAAATCATTGAGGTTGAAGAAGATGAAATCCATGAAAGTTTTCAAGTTTGCATAGGAGCAATTTTGCACTCCGTACTGTTGACCCAGAAAATCATGCCAATCGCAGTATTTATTTACAACATGATTAGGTGCTATAGAGAGAATCTATCACGATCTATAAAATTTAGAAAAATCCAAGTTTTATTTTTTTTTTTCTTTCTTGGATAATAAATATTGTATCAATAATTAAACAAGTATAAGAATACAATCAAGATAAGGTACAAAATACCATGACTGATGCTTCAATTGACTTGTTATGTAGAACAAGTCAATCGGGTGTGGTATGGCTAATGCGAAGAATATTTTCTCGTCGTCATACTTTGACTTCTCCTTTGGTCCGATTTGCAAGCGACTGAAAATGTTTTTTTTTTAGAGTGACTGAAAATGCATTATATATTCGTCATTTGCAAATAAAAAATTACCATGGAAGTATTTCATGAACAAGTTAAATCCTATGTCGTTGACATGGAGAATTAAGTTACTAGATGCACGTGCTTTTTCAGAATTGAAACACATCGTGGTAGATCTCGAAGAAGTGTCCTCAACTTACTATGACTTTAGCATTTACTAGTTTGGTCTCACAAAGTTTCGTGGGTGGATATTTCTTTTTTCGCATGATGCTTAACTTTCATTTAAAAGCCATTTAATCGATTTAAAATCGAGCATGCTGCTCTTTTACGCTTAAGAAATTGAATATTTTGAGTATGAAGCTTACTGTATATTGAGCACAAAAGCAAATGCTCCTCAATTCGAATTAGCCCCTAATTTGGAAGAATGCGAGCATTTCCATATTGGGCCCTGATCGGCCCAATAAGACGATGGCCGACTCGGGCCGGAACCTTTAACCGGGCCGGGCCAGCCCAAAACAGGGGAGTAGAGGAGGTTCGTTTGTCCACGCGATTAAACGTATTCTCCCACCGGAATAGCGCCTCGCCCTTCATCGCGGTGAAGAAGACGGCCAAGAACGCCGACTCAACGTGAACAAGCGGGGAGAGGGAAACGAAAGGGAGGAAGAAACGCTCTTCCGCTGCTCAGCGATCCCGGCGAAGTTCAGGTAATTTGTCCTCCTTCATCCGCTCTCGTTCCCTCGCCGGAGCACTTGCGGCGACTCGCGATTTCAGGTCGTTTCGCGAGGCTCCGGTCGCAGCACGCTTGGCGGATGGCGAGGAATCGGTTCTCGTCGACCGGATTGTCGCGCGTGATCGATGCGATTGGGGGCGTGGAGACCCGGCCTGGGATAGGATTCGGGAGCGTCCGCGACGGCCGTAGACCGAGTTCTTTGCGAGAGGAGTTGAGCGTGATTTTCTTTTTGCGGGGAGGCTTTCGAGTCGGTGCATTTTGCAGAAGCGAGACGAGGGAGAAAGTCGAGGCTTTGCCGTGGCTCATTTAGTGTTACTGTTATTGTCTGTCGCGGCGATCGGCTGCGTAGTTTTTGAGTTTTGTAGAGGCAAGGCGAGAGAGAAAGCCGGGGCTTCGCCGTGGCTTGTGTAGTGCTACTGTTGTTTGTCTGTCACGGCACTCTCGACTGGGTAATTATTGAGATTGAAGAGATGAAGAGTCTCCTTTTTTAAGGAGACCATAAAATGTGGAACCGTGGCTTGGGTAGTGTTTGCTCTAGGAGAGACACACGCGTGCTTTAGCTTGGATGGAGACTGCGAATTCAGGTTGCGGTTAGGGAGGTTTAGTCGGGTGTGCTTTTTTTTTGGCATTTGCTCTGTTCCAATGTCGTCTGAATTTAGGGAATCTCGGGAGTTAGGCTGTGACGATGATATTTCAGCATTGTGCTCCTCTCTTCCCCCTGCTTTTCTACCAAATTTCAAAATTTGAATCACGATGCGATTCGCATTTGCTCAAGTTATTTTTTTTTTCTCATTTATGTTTTCTTTCTTTGGAATGATTTGCTCCTGCCGTTGTTATTGTTGTCTAAGAGCTATCATGATACAAAATGGGTGCTGACCGCTTATTCTATGCTCATGCAACTCAGGTGCTCTATGGTTTTCGTCACTGTTGTTTGACCATCAGCAACATCTCTAGCTTCTCTTTTCTTGGCAATATCTTTTAGCGTACATTTGACTGAAGCGGTGCTGATCATGAATAATTATCATGCTCAGCCGCTACCTCCGGGAGTTCAATCATATACTCAATATTCACCTAACCAACCTCCCAGGCCAGCCACTTCGGCTCCTTCTTATCATTCTGATAATGCTTGGGGACCTCACCATCAATTTGGTGGATTTGGAAACCACTCATTGCCTCTTTCTTCTAATATTGCTCAAAATACGAACACTCAAAGCTTTTATCCTTATGCTGCAACACCTCAGACTAATTTTGCTCAATATCCTCCAAATTTGTCTGGCCAGAACCCTTATGGAATTCAACATGTTAATGAATCTCACTCTAATATCCTTGCTGATCCAAATTTAACTCTCAATTCCTATGGATCTTTAAATCCAGATAGTTCTATTCACAGTGGGGTCCCAAGCCCTGTTGTTCACTGCGATTCTTCATTTTATAGTAGGCAATCTGATGGTGAACAAACTTCACATCCGCCAATGGAAAGTCCTGTAGTCTACATGGAAGTGCAACAGAAAATGAATTCTGGGGAAGTAAATTACTGTCAGACCGGTGAAGTTAGGACTTCTCAACAGGTCGATGCTCAGCAAGGTGACTCGTTGCCATCAATGTCGAATGGCCCTGAGGAGCAGGTGCCTCAAGAACTAAATTTGAAGGTTGTAGAGATACCCCAGCATATGGATACTTCAAAGCATCAAGAGACAGGCTCGGTTGATGCAAAGATCGAGAGAGATGGTGATATCATCTTCTCAGTTACTCAAGACTCTGGATTGAAAAATCTTTCTGAAGAATCCAACAGACTGCCAGACAATGCCAGTGCATCTCCTGTCTTTGCCAGCAATTTTATTGAAGGTGCTCAGGATATTGAGACTGCCGTTCCAAATGAAGTGCTCCGAGAACAAGTATATCATTTTTCATTCATTGTTTTTTTTTGCCATTTCATGTTTCACTTTTTCTCCCTGTTTGCATCTTCTTTATGCTTATGGAGCATTTGTTGTGATTGACTTATCAGGAAGTTGCTGCTCAAAATGTTATACGAAATCAAAGGTGAGCACTCAGTACAAAGAGATATCTAAACTGTCAACTCAAAATCGTTCTGCAGCTAATCTTCTGTTTATTTAGAGAGGCAAATGCTGCAACTCGACCTCCTGATGACGATGCAGACATTTTCACAGAACGTCGTGACCCCAATGCTATAAAAGTATGCATATTTCAAGACTTTGTAGTACATTATGTTTTATCTATCAAAAAGAAATTCAAGACTCTGTATCATCTACATATAGTATTTTGGTTATTTGGCCAGCACCTACTTGCATTATTTTTTGATGTGCACCATCATAATCTTTGAATAAATGTGAATGTCTCAGGAACATTTACTGAGGATGGCATCTGATCATCGTGCAGAGATGGCTTTAAAGCGTGGGAAGTCTTCCCCCCCTGAAAATGGTAGATAATTTTGTTTTTGTATTTGGTTATGATGTTTTAGATTTTTCCTTTTTCTTATAGTAACGAGTTTCTTTTCATCTTTGTACTTTTTGAAAATCCCAGAGGCACCATCATCAGCATAAACAGAGTTCCATGTTTGTGCTTGTCTGAATAATACATGTTTGTTCATGAAAAGAATGGGAATAAACAGAGTGAGAACTAAGAGGTAGTGAAACTGGGAGTTAAGGAAGAGCGGGATGGAAAAGGAAGTTATTGTATGTTCCTTTTCTTTTGGCAAGTTAAACATCTGGTTGATACCTGCATTTGGCAATTTTTTTTCCCCGGTTCTGAGATAAGTTTGGCCGTCTAGGTTCATATGGATATGCATAGTACCCTTGTTTGAAGTACCCTCAACCTCTGAGTTCTATTAAAGACAGTAAGAGAAATTAAACCCTAAATTAGATTATTGATGTTAAGGCCAGTCCCGTTAATGAGCTGCTTATTTGGGTTTGTGTTTATCTGATGCTGTTTCGTCTGTTTATGGGACAATGGTCAGATTACATACTCTTTAATTAAAACTTCTTAAAGTTATTTGGGGATCAATATGATTGAATTGATCTCTTTGTATTAGTATCAATCGTTCAGCTATTTGGTTCCTGCGTACTGGTAAGATATAGATCTACTTCTAATTAAGCTCTATTTTGTTCTCATTTTTTCTTTGTCCACTTAAAAAAGAGACGGCGTGAATTGTCATAGTTCAGGTGTGTTTTGGTAATGTTTATCTTTGTGTTTAAGAGTTATGAACGATGGATTACAGGTAATCTAGAAATTGGAAATGGATATGGTGTACCTGGAGGAGGGGCTTACGCTGTTGCTCCGAGGCCTGATGTTACTATGCCCAGTAAGATTGAATGGCCTATACTTTTTGAGTGCAATTCTTTTTTTATGCTGAAGGTGGTCATATCTCTCTTTCTTCTGGCACTTCAGGACGTGTTGGGAATGAAGAATTGTCAGCTGCAAAAGAATTGCCTGAGTATCTTAAGCAGAAGTTGAAAGCACGTGGCTTATTAAAGGATAATAAGGCCAATAAGGATCCTGTTGCAGCTGTGAATGTAGGATGCTGTAACTCATAGAGTTCTTTTAGTATTTCCATTTTCACTTGTTTGCGGATGGAGAATTTTATCTGCTCGTCTCTTTGATATTGTTTCTTTTCTTTCTGCATGTCTTTTTTGTTTGAGTGTATTGAAGTTGTCTATTTTTCTGATAGAAGATGCCTATATAAGTTCTGGATTTGCACCTTATGTTTTCAAATATATCTTGTTGCATATGCTCGAAAAGTTAAAGATTAGTATCTTGATGTGAAAGTGTTAGGCTCTCTTTAACACTTTCTTTTTTGTTTTTGTTTTTTTATTTTTTTTATTTTTTTCATTTTGACTTTCAGAAGTTGGACGTACAGTCAGCTCAGATCTCACAGAGTGGAAGGTTGCCTCCAGGATGGGTGGGTAACAGTTAACCTATTCATATGCTCTCTTTTGTGATCATTTGTGTAAGTCAAGAGCTAAGAAGCATGTTCAATGCACAAAGAATTTAGTTTATGTAGGATAAACTAGTCAGTGGTTACAAGCACAAACTATTGATGCAGATTGTCATTATTGGAACTACAGCATGACATATTTTCTCTTTTCTGATTGGCTGGAGTCTATTAAAAATAGGAAAAACGCTTATGTTCAAATAATTACAAGTTTACTGTGACTGATTGATGATTTGGCAGAAGTCTGTCATATCTGATGGTTAAAGCTCTTGCATTATCAGGTGCATTAGATAATTTTTCCAGCCCTTGGCATGTTGTTGTTTACATATGCCTGAGGCTTTAAAACTGATTCCCTGGATCTGATGAATATAAATCTGTGAATGCCAAATGCTAGACGGAGGTTTTTTAAGAAAGTTTTGTGGTCTTTGTGAACTTTACAGTAATCTGCTCTCCATGCTCTTAAGGATCTTTCAGAGATCACTAGTATAGATCTCCTAAGTGTTGATAAAATGCATCTGTGTATCCCACATCCCTCAGAGCTTTTTTTCCTCTAGTCAGCATAGTTTGACAGATATTAAATGCCACTTAATGTCAACAAAAGTGTAGGTCATGTATAAACAGCTCAAGAATAAAAGCTAGCAAGGTGAAAATGGTATAATGGAGTGCAGGTGTTAAAGTAATCTTCTGCTGCTAGACTAGAATGTTTTTGTTTGGATTGAGAAAACACCATTATGTCTGAGGAGACTGGTGGATGTTGCTGATTGATAATCTCTCAGAGTTTTAGGATTGTTCATGTAACGTTGATTTGTCCTCTATTCATGAATTAAAACCACAGTATGTAAATTCAATCAGTATAATCTCAGATTTGAAAAGACTCGGTCGACTGCATCTTGGCTTATTGTTTGTTTCCATATCGTTCCCTGATTGATTGGTGTTTGGCATAGAGGTATAGACTAGTAAGTACGCTTTTGGTAATGACATCTTGCGTTAGGGCTAAACCCTAAAATCACTGCATTGTATGTAAAACTGGAAAAAGATGCAGTGGAAAGATGTTTCTGTGCTTTTCTGTTTTTCAAAAAATTTGGACATTGCAGTTATAATCTTTTTAGAAGTTTCTGATTCTGCTAATTACTCACTAATTTGTGTAGATTGAGGCTAGAGACCCAGCAACTGGTGCTCCATACTATTATAATCAAAGCACTGGGATGAGTCAGTGGGAAATTCCTCAACATACTTCTTCTGCTGGCCACTCTCGACCATCATCGTCTCTTCCAGAAAATTGGGTTGAGACACTTGATGAGACGACAGGTACTTCACGAAATCATCTGACTGTCAACTCGTGGGTTCCTGAAAAATGTAAGATTGACATGGATCTGTAAAGATTTGGCAACCGTTTCCTCCTAAACACAATTTTTAGTTAGTCATGGCTCATGTCATCTCTTGATCTCGCCAGAGAGAGAGAGAGAGGGGGGTTTGGCGGTTGGAGATTGCGCCCTAATGCATGGAAAGGGAAATTGGTTTCATTCTATTGTGCGCATTTCTTTGTGTAATTTCTATACCCAATGGTGGAAGATTCAAAGTGGGAAAATAGTTCATTCTGCTCACATATCTATATTAGAATTTGTGCTGCTCTAGCATATCTCTTATCAGTCACCATGCATGGGTCAGATTCCCAGCCCATTGATAAATGTATTGGCATGCAAACGTCTGTGAATTAGGTTGCCACTTACTGTTGTTTTCAGATTAACTGAATCTTTCTTTACAGGTCGTAAGTACTATTATAATATGGCGACACATGTATCACAATGGGAGCATCCTAGTTCATCACGGCAGGTTGCTTCACAACATGATGAAAGCTTGGTGTCTCAAAGTGCAGCTAACAAAAATTGTGACGACCAGTCATCTCATGCAACGAGATGCATGGAATGCGGTGGCTGGGGAGTGGGTCTTGTGCAGTCTTGGGGATACTGCAACCATTGCACTCGGTAATTTGAAATTCATGATCACCGTATTTTTTGTAATCTTGCTGTGTTATTTTGGACTGCTAGAGGAAAAAGGTTACTTTTGAAGAGAGCCTATGGGGCAAGTTTACTGATGTAATTTGAAAAAGCAACGCATTCCTCTCCAACTTTACCCCTTTCTTGACTCATTTGACCATTTTTAACTGCAATCTGCAAGCTGGGAGCTCATACGAAACAAAATTGCTGCTTTTATAGTCCAACACTCTACTGAATGTTGTTGATGGCTAAGACTAACTGTCAATCTATCTTCTATGGGAGCTGTCTAACTTTAAGTAAGGCTCCTTCATTAATAGTTGGAAGGAAAATGGATTGACTGAGTGAAACCTACAAGTGATATGTCAGTTTTTCCATCGAGACCTTATCGTTCCAAAATTTCTCTCAAAAGTTTAGATTCACGATCCTCTTGAAGGATGGTGTCTCTAAGTGCTTTGAAGAGACCAAACCTTTTTAAGTATGGATGCTATTATGCTACTGAAGCCAAGGTTTGGCCTAGTGGTGCCTGCATAAGAGTAGTCTTATGTTGTGTGCTTGTTTTTACTTATCTGGAGTGCTAGCTTATTCTTCCTACTTATGCCTATTCTTTTCAAATGCATCAGTTCATGCACAGAGTTTGCTCACATACTGAATGCAACTGTACTTTTCTATGTGAAGTTTGAAATGAAATTTCTCTATATGATGTGAACTGCAGAGTTCTTAATCTTCCTCAGAGCCAGTACATATCAAGCATTTCAGATAACTATCAGCAGATCAGCATTAATGCAAAAGGAGAAGATATTGAGAGAAAGTCCTCCAAGGACAGGTAATTCGAAATTGGTAGACTAGCTGTGACTGATACTCGTGATAATTGCATCATGTTTATACTGCTATTGAACCTTCCCCTTTCTTCCAAGCCAGAGTGCCAAACGGATGAGATTGTTTGTCATTCTTGTGCATATGAACTGAAGCTCATGAAACAGTATCATATGGTTAAGAAAATGAACCTCACTACGTCAATTGAAGCTACATATTTTTCCCTGAGGACTCTTGTTAGGTATACTCTGTGAATAACATCATGTGCTGTCATGATGAGGAGATCTTTCCAGTCTCTAGGTTTCAGGATGACATAACATTAAAGTAGCTGGAGTTTTCTTTTTAAATGCATGTGGTCTCCATCCCCCTCTCCCTTTCCCCCTTTTTTCCTCTCTCAGCATTATACTACCTGTAGTTTTGGCGTCCACATGCTTGAATGACAATGTATAAGCAGCTCTTACCACTTATGAAATTTATGTAAATGTTGTTTCACATGAATAGTAACCAACACCAATTTGGATCTCAGGTCTGGCTGGAGACCTCCACTAGGAAAAAGAAATAAAAAAGATAGCAAGAAACGTGCCTATTCTGAGGATGATGAGTTGGATCCCATGGATCCAAGCTCTTACTCAGATGCTCCTCGTGGAGGATGGTATGTGTTACATTGGTTTTACTGCTGTTTTTATGTCTGAAATGGTGGTCATGGGGGTGTGACAAATATTCTTTGATTTGATTTCTTGTTTATTTTATGATCTGGTTTTTTCATATGCATTATTGACTTAAGAAATTGCTGATCTACTTCAGGGTTGTAGGCTTGAAAGGAGTACAACCACGTGCAGCTGATACCACAGCCACGGTACACTACATTGGTGACATCAATGCATTTACTTTTATTCTAGTAGATGAATGCATTTTGCATTAAGTTCAAATATGGAAACTTATTCTAAGCGGATATAAAAAATGGAAATAGAAGAAATTGTTTTCACTTTTTTCTTCTTGGTTAGCCCTGAGGCAGGGTTATTTTCAGCTGATTAAATAGAAGAAACTGGGAGAGACCCCCAAAAAAAAAAAAAAAAGGAGAGGAGGAGGAGAAGAAGAAACTGGGAATTTTTTCATATCTGTTAAAAAGACACATGATCTGGCATCTGTCCTAAGAATGTTATTGGGGCCTATGATTTCATTCATTTGATGTTTTCACCTGCTTGAGTAAGTGACTTGTGTTTTGGTAAATTTCAGGGCCCTCTGTTTCAACAGCGTCCATACCCGTCTCCTGGAGCTGTCTTAAGGAAGAATGCAGAAATAGCTTCGCAAAGCAAGAAACCCAACTCTCGTTATGCACCTATAACAAAGAAAGGGGATGGCAGTGATGGACTAGGCGATGCTGACTAAACTCGGGATACAGTCTTGGATCAGAATTAAATGGTGAAAGCATCCTCAATGGTGCTAATCTTTTTTTGTTTCGACACTGATGCTCTGGGCGTGTATGCTTTCTGCCTTCAGATGTGCTGGACATGGTTTGGATGACATACCAGTGGTGGAACTTTCCTGAGGGTATGATGCTAAGGAGAGGGAATATATGCCCCTTTACTTTCGTAATACAGAAGCCTGCAAACGTGTCAAGCACATGTGAAATTGAAGAGGCTGCATTCGAAATGACTTATTCCATCGTCATAATGCAAGTATAGCCTAGATCAACTGTCTGAAGTCTGCACTTGAGAGGTTGCTTGTCATACCAACTGGTTTTCCATGTAGTTTGCTGTCTCTCCCGTGCTTCTAAATTTTGATAGCTTCGGGGAATATATTGTATATATATTATAGAAGCTCACGTACTGTCAACTTGTGAGATCAGGGGCGAGTCAGAATTGGGATGAAAGTTGCAAGTACAGTTGTTTAAGAGGTTGTAAGAATTAGAAAGAATTTGTACTGGCTGGCGGTTCATTTATTCCATTATGAAAGTGAATCGCACCATGACATAGAGTGATGTTCCCATGCCAATTTTGCAGCTCTATTAAGTTTCCAAGAAGCTCGTTTACATAGGCCTCGATGTTATGGCCTCTAGCAGCATTTGCCAGCAGCCAATTCTGCCGCTTCTGCTGCCACCACTACCACGAGTCATTGTTGCCAGTGCTACCCTACCACTGGCCATCGGTGTAGTGATTTCCACAAGTTCCCGACTGTTGTGAAGCCATCGCTATCGCTGGTGGTTGCTGCTTTCGCTTTAATCACTGGTTTTTCATCGCTTGTGATCCCCATAAGGGCTAAGTCCATCTGTGTCCAGATATCCCCATCGTAGAAGTAATCGCGCGTCATCGTCAGTCAAACGTTAGGAGATGTTATCTTATTAAGGAGCTACATTACTTTAAGATGACTCAAAAGATACTAGGAATCCTTACCAAGATTTTAAAACTAATAAAAAAGTACACAATTCATGAAAACAAGCAAAATCAGTCCGGGAAAGTCCATTTTCTATGCATATTCAATGAGCTTTAAGGAAATGTTTTGTCTTCTCTTGGACATTCTGCTGGCCTTCGGGGGATTCGTGCTATATGTTTTATCATCGTGTCTTTCTTTTCAATGCGTTGAGATTTCTCATCATTTTCAGCGTCTCTCGTCAGGACTCAAGCCAACTGTCAAGACCAAGAGGGATCGATCCTCTGCGACCATCCACCGGGCCACAGGTGTCGTCTGTCCCTTCCCTTTTGCATTTTCGTCCCTTTTTTTACCTCTCGTTCTGGGCGTGAATTGAGGAGAAGCCGCCCGATTACGTTCCACAGTCGAAAGCAAAGACGTCAGCAAGCAAGCGTGCAGGGAAGAAGAGTCAGCTTCGCTTTTGAAACGCAAAAGCAGGAGTCTTTAATGTCGTTTTTGTTTTGCGTGTCCGAGAGAGAGAGAGAGAGAGAGAGAGAGAGAGAGGGGCCGCACGTGGAAGTGACTCAAAGATGACTTTGATTGTTCAGTCCCCCATTCCTCACTGTGCAGCTGCGAGCTACTGATGATGGCAGCTGCTTTCAGTACATAAAATATAATAAGCTAATTTTTTATAAGGGGACTAAAAGATACAACTAGGCTTGAGCATCGTGCAACGAGCGTAGTGGGGGAAAAACTAATAAAGAAAAAGACGAAAAAAGGACAACCTTTTCCTCTCTTTTTCTTCGCTTCAATCGATCCAGGAGCTCCCCCGATCCGATCCCCCTCCGTTAACGTCAGCCCGATCGAACCCATCAGTTTCAGTGCCCAGCTTCGCCTCCCGCATCATTCTCCTTCGAACGGTTTGCCGATCCCATTGATCACCGGAGAATTCGAAGAATCTTCTTCATCAGCTTCTCGTTCTCGTTCTTGTTCTTGTTCTTGGTCTCGGTCTTCTCTCTCCTCGTCCCCTCGGGTCCTCTCCGTTTCCTCCCGAGCCTGGCCGCAGATATTGAAGGACCCGAACCTCGGGGTGGACTCGGGGGAGCAAGCGTTGAAGTTGGTGTCGAAGGTGAAGGAGGAGTGGTGGTCCGGGTGGTGGTGATCCGGCCGGGCTAGCTCCTGGACCTTGTCGAGAGCCTTGGGGCAGTTCCTCCGCCGCTTGGTCTCTCGCCCGTCTTCCCGCTCGTCCTTCCCGGGCTTCTCGGCGAGGGCCGGAATTCGCGGGTTCTCGCCGGAATCCGAATCGGGCCGCTCCTCCGCCGACGGGCTGACGGTGGTCTCTGAGTCCGCCATTTCGAGGTCACGGGAAGAGGGAATAGAGAGAGTGAACGGCTAAGCTCAACTGAGGTCAGGAGAGAGAAAGAGAGAGAGAGAGACATTTTCCATTTGGGCGGCCATTAAATATGGGAGTTCGACCAAAAATAAAATAAAATTCTATGTATGGTAGAAGTAGCAGCTCACAAATAAAATAAAATAAACAAAATGTTCCTTCTCTGTTTTTCTTTGTTTATTATCTTGATTAAGCTCATGTGTCCCCCTTTTGTTTATTTTTTTAATTTAGCCTCTTTTAAGGTTAAATTAAGGTTGTCGAAGGGATGGTAAATTAAGAATTAGAAAAAAAAAGTTAAAAATAATGAGGTCACGGCTAATTCGGAGTCCGCATATTGAAAAAGAGGGTGTCAAGCTCGGAAGTCAAAATTCGCTTGAAGAGTAAAGAGTAAAGACAAGGGAGGGAGGCCCCGCCACCCCTCCTGCCTGCCTACTCTCTCCTGAAAGATTCCCTTTACTAAGAAGGATTTTTGATCGAGACCACCGCACGCACGGATCGACCTGTTGATCCCAGCTTTGGTTTGAGGACGTTGAGCAGTATCTTTGCAAGGGCGAGCGCCAATCGATCCCGTTCTTGATGGGAAAGTAGCTGGCCCCAGCACAGGCATTTCCTTCACTTTCAAGGCACTTGAAACTTGGAGCAACAAAGCTGGTTTGGAGAACCCGTTGTCGCTTTTCAGGAGCCAGTCTCCGAATCTCATGGAACTCCATGTTTATCCTCTCGGATAATTGTCTAGAAAGTTATGTATTAATAGTTATCAATTTGGTTATAAATTTTTCAATTCAGTTCCTACCCTTTGACAATTTGGCCATTTTTTTTTTTTCTCGAAAGTAAATTTTTTATTCATATCTTAAGATTTCGAGATGATACATGAGAGGCTCAGTACAAAGCAAATTCCAAACAACAAAGTAGAAGAATAAAGCATGATTTGCTATGATAAGCACACTCTCATCCCATAAAACCTAACGAACGGTGGCCAGTCGACTTGCCCATAATTTTAAGTGATGAGTGCACACCATAATCTCTTTCTTTAATAGCTACGGCTTTTCTAGTGAGTGGTGCAAGTTTAGGCTTGACGTCCTCAACATCATCACATGGAGACAAAAATAGGTTGAGCAAGCTCCCAAATCTTGACTAGATTGGAAGAGATTAAGTGAGCACAAAAACGTCTCTAAGGAATTCCTAGATCTAAATCTTTGTCGGAAGATAAGAGCTCCAACATCTAGATTGGGAGATGAGGGATTCCAAAATTTGAAGAATGTGCTTATCATCCTATAACTGCTTCCAGTGCAGTGTAAACTCACTGTATTCCTCCTCGATTCTATTGGACTTCTTGGTTTCGAGGATTTGAAGTAGCGGGCCAATTCCTAATGATGGAAGTGGAAAATACGTGCAACGGGTAAAGAAAAGTATTGGCAGCAAGCAAAGTAAAAAAACTAGATAAAAGCAATAAAATACTCTTGGATCAGATCGGGTGAGAAAATCTCAGTTCGAATTAAGAAGATGGAGCATTCCTCGATTGAAAGTAATTTCTTGGTCAAGGGAGCTTTGAGTGGAAGAGAAAAAAATGAACCAGAGATAGCAATTTGGCCAATTTAATCTTAAGTCTTTTGATAGTTTGTCAACATAGTTATTCTGGCTGATTTTTGTTGAAAATCATTGATGAGGTACTCGCACCACACAGGATGCCAACATCCACATCAATTATTTTCGGCTAAAATTGGTTGGAATGATTATATTGACAAATTATTAAAATGTTTTAAGATTAAATTGACAAAATTAAAAAGTTCATAATTAAATTTGCTGCTATACAAGAGGTTTATTACTTTCCTAGCAATATTCCCTTCACCCTCGTATATCATGCAATTTTGAGCAGCCGTCACAATCATTGGCTCTATATAGATACATGAGACGACCACTCTATCCTTGTGATCCTTGGTAACTTTTGACACTTGCCTTAATGATCTCGCCAATTGTTTTCATTGCCGGCTTCCGCCAACGGCTGGCTTAGAGAACTTATTAAAAGGAAAATAGGTTACTCTTCTTGCGTGTGCCTTGAACATCGAAAGACATGATTCTGCGGAGCAAAAGGAACTACACCTTGGAAAGGTTTCTGAATCATATTATGTACTTGGAAATAAGACTAACATGAACATGAATGAACACATTGAATTGCACCAACGTTGGTCCGAAGTAGGAAGAACCGTAAATGAGCTATAATTTTCACCGTCGAAATTCCCTTTCTGAGTACCTTTGCCTGCTAGCGTTAACCTAAAACAATTTTCAATCAAAGGGTCCTTCTTCCCCTAACGCATGAGTTAACTTTTCTAGTGGAGTACCGATGTGCAAATATTTTTATGTCGTCATCTTGACTTGGAACAATAGTTGCCAGATAGACAAACTCTATTTCGTCAAGTCTGATTTTTCCCAGCTTTGCCTAATTTGTATGTGGCTCTCGTTGGATGGGGCAGTTCAAGTGCATGGATCACTTATTATGAGGTAGTTCAAGTGCATGTATCACTTATTGTTGAAAAGTAGGACCGAGTAGAGCATTGATTGAATCTGAAAGACTCAATTGCATGGACACTGGGACACCTGGAGTGCCAAAAATTGGCATGAAGGAATACTTAAGTGTCAAAATTTGAAGCAAAATAGATCATTTAAGTGCCATCGGCGAAAAAATCCGGCCAAAACGCTGATATGGCAATTTTCCAACAAGCTGCATGCAAAATGACGTCGTTTTGCATGCTGATGTGGCTAAACAGTGTCAAAACGACGTCGTTTTGGTGCTGACGTGGTAAATAATTAATATAATAATTAATTAAATTAAAAAATAATTAATTAAATTAAAAAAAGAGGGGGAGGGGGAGGAGGAGGGAGGCAGCCGACGATTGAGGGCTAAATATTATTATTATTGTTATCATTAATTAATTAATTAATTATTATATATTAAAATTGGAATTATACCAAAACAACATTGTTTTTGTGTGTGGTTTGCTAAGTCAGCTTTCCAAATGAGCCACGTAAGTAAGAAAATTAATAAAAAATTGTCACATATAATTTTTGGCGGGGTTCGCCGGATGTGGCACTCAAGTGTCCCATTTTTTTTTTTTATAAAAAGTGGCACTTAAGTGTCCATTTCGTAAGTTTTCTTTGTCCTGTGTTAAGTTTTGGCATTTGAGGTGTTCTTTTGCCCAATTGCATGCTATTGCCGACCCATTTGTAGAGCAGTTTACTTAATATTCTACTGAGTAGAGAGGCATACATCCATATTTCAATGTGAATGTCTCATGAAAGCAATTTAAATTGCTGTTGAACAGCTGGGCTTTTGTCATTTCTTGGTTGACTTCTTGTTATCATAGGAAATTTCCGTATAACCCTAAGTTATTTTGATGTACCCACCTTGGCCATATTACCATGTCAATAGTAATTGAGGAAACGTTTCGATTTCCGATTCATTAGATTATACAAAACGCAGAAAAGATATCAATGATTATAACATCTACCACCAGTTTAAAGAAAAAGTTCTACACAAGAGGCCTTATACATCATTGATTTGAGAAGTGCGTAGATACAATCATCAAATCAAGAATGGGTCAAACCGTTTGTGTAAATTTTCTTTTACTGGCGGTAAAGGTCCCTTTACAGTAATGATAAATGCTTTACTTTTTTTTTTTCATATGACAAATAATTAGAAATTGCGGACTTTCCTTAAACGGGTATTTAGTAAGTGTCCTAGGGGTACTTGTAGTTGTTTGCAATATATACTTGTTCATCCGGTCCCAGTGACCAAATGTATATCGTCTGTGCGAGGCCTCGGAAAATCACTAGTATGATTTGGTGATCCACTAATAATTAAGGATCTCGTTAAAGAGGTACACGCATTAATCATACTAATGAGAAAATATTTCGATTTTACAGTACAACGATAAAAAGATGAGTAATTATAGCATGCATTACCAATTTGATTTTTTTTTTTTTTTTTTTACACAAGTGGATATTTACATCATGGATTTGAGGGAGTATTAGTAATAATTCTAAAATCAATGATAAAGAAGACCATTTGTGTAAAATTTCGTTTATATTGGCGATATATGCTATATTTTTACGAATGACGTTGTGTTTGGAAATCACAGCCTTTTCTTGAACGGGTATCTAGTAAGTGTCTCACGAGCACTCTTTTACAAAATCCATAATCAATAGGATTTATTACACGAAGTGAAACAAAGATTATCTGTGTAGAGTAAGTTTTATATTGGCAAAGGCAAATTTTGCTAATTGCTATAATAATGGACGCTCGGCAAAACTTTGAAATTCAAGTATATTTTGGGATATGTGCACCACAAGTCTTAAAATTTATCGCAAAAGTGTAACTGAATCATAAAACTTTCAAAAAATGCGATTAAGTCTTAAAACTTGTCAAATTGATGCAATCGAGTTCTTCAATTGACACCATAAATTTGTCTAATGAAAAATATTGATGTTGCATTTTTGAATTAATTTATTTTTCTTACGTGGCATTTTTATTACTTTTGCTTAAATCTTATTGGGAAAATTTCAAATACGAGCTCGAAGTAAACTTATTTTCTCAAATAATGGCCCAAAATGGACCTTATGTCAAATAAATGCTTGAAGTGGCCATGATTGTTTCAAATAAAAGCTTAAAGTTGCCATGCTTGTTTCGAATAAGGGCTTGATTTCACCGACTAGCTAAATATTCTGACTGATAAAAGAGTGTTTTCGTCCAATTACAATTTTAATTTTAAAATATATATTTTTTATTCTTTTCTTTTTCTTTCCGACAAGAGCTAATGGCTGCTAGCGAGGGCTAGCAAGGCTTGGCCACCCTCACCAACCACTGGTAAGAGTTGGCAAGGGCTTGCAAGCCCTCCCATGGGGCCGATGAGAGCTCGGCAACCTTCACCGGCCATTGGCGACGCGACCCTCACCTAAATATGGTGAAGGCCGACCTCGCTGATGGTTGCGAGGGCAACCTCCCTTAGGGTGAGGGTTGCCTCACCATATTGGGCAAGGGCAATCCTCACTTAACGCTCTTCGGCATTGTCGGTGGTTGAAAAAAAGCCATAAAATGGAAAAAAAGAAAGTATAAAGGAAAAAATTCAAAAAAGATAAATGACTATAATGTCCTTGACAATCGAAAAGTTAGGCCCTTGTTTGACATAAATATAGTCACGTTAGGCTTTTATTTGAAACAAAATTTAATTCAAACTCTTATTTGAGAAAATGATGGCATTTCATACATTTATTTGGAATTTTAAAATAATAGTAAATAACTAAAAAAAGCCAAAATAATTTTAAAAACAAAACTAGAAAAAAGAGAAAAAATGGTAAGGATTGTGGTTGGACGCTACGACTATTGCCCATCGCTGAAGGATGGTTGGCCTTCACCGGCCCTAGGTGAGGGCCGACGTGAGGCTCATCCAGATTTAGGCGACGTCGGCCCTCCCTTGAGCCTAGCGAGGGTCATCACCCCTCGCCCGAGGTTGGTGAGGCCTCACCTAGGGCTAGCGAGGCTTGTTGGCCATAGGTGAGGGCCGGTGTCGCCTAGATTTGGCTGAGTTGCACTGGCCTCAATTGAGGTATCGCCTAGATTTGGGCAAGCCTCACTAGCCGTTGTCCTAGGCCGACGATGGCCTCACCTAGGCCGATGAGGGCCACCCCCTTCTGTCACCTAAGGCTAGTGACCTTCGTCGGTCCCTTTGGTGATGAGCAATGGTGCCAACACCCAGCCACGATCTTGCACCTTTCTTTTAAATTTGTTTTCCTAGTTTTGTTTTTCCAAAATTATTTTAGATTTTTTTTACTATTATTTAAATAAATTTGAAGCAAAAAGTAATAAAAAAAGCCATGTAAGAAAAAAATTAATTTAAAAATGCCATGTCATCATTTTTTGTTAGACAAATTGATGGCGTTAATGGAAGGAGTTGGCACAAATTTAAAATTTTTAGGATTTGATTGCACTTTTAAAAATGTTAGAACTCAATACACTTTCATGACAAGTTTTAGAAATTATAGTATAATTTTCTTCATCTTTCGATTGGCATAGAAACTGTCAAAAAATATCTTTAATTGTATTTTCGCGATAAGTTTGAGGACTCGTAGTGCATAAATTCCTATAATTTTGTTCATCTTTCAATTGACATAGACATAGAATATGCCGAAAAAAATCTTTAATATCATGGACGATAAAAAAGATACTTCATGTAAGAAGCAGAAAAATGAAAACACAAGAAGGGATAATTGCTCAAAATCCCTCCTGAACTTTGACACATTTGTGCGATGAAACCCAAACTTCGGAAAATTACAGATTACCTCGTTAAATTCTGGCATCATCACGCAGTAGCCCACAACGATTGAAAAGCCATTGATTAAACTTGTAAAGATTGTTTTCTATTGCAGCCGTAAACTTTTTCATTTGCATAGCCATTAAGTGTTATTTTAAAATAGACTAACTCATTTTTTATTAATTATTATCAAAGTAAGCTCTACTGCATGATTAATGAAGTTAAGAAGAAAGATAGCAACACGATGCATGGTTAATAAAATCAAGAAAATTAAGTAGAGATTACATCGATTAATAAAAGTGAATCGGTCTATTTTCAGTTAGTATTGAATGATTATGTTAATCGAAAAACTAGCGGCTGCTACAAAAATAAAAATTTAAGACGTCGCATTCCATAACTTCCTAAAAATCAAGGGACTACTATGCAAATGGCATCAAAGTTGCGGGGGTTTTGAGCAATCATCTCAAATAAGAAAGAGGGATAATGACACGAATAATCCTAGAACTTTGGCTTCATATGTAACGTAGTCCATTAACTATTCAGTTGTTCAATGTGGTTCTTGAATTTTAGCTTAATGTTCAATGTGATTCCTGAACTTTTGTTACATATTCCTTCCATTAATTTAAGTTCAGGGACAACATTAAACATTTTCATATAATTTATGAATTAAATTAAACATATACCAAAAGTTTACGGACCACATTGAATAAAATAAAAATCAAGGATCGAATTGAATATTGGGTTATAGTTTAGTAATTAAATTGAAAAATAAAAAATTTGAGAGATTATATTATACATTAAGCCAAAATTTAGATGTCATTTATATAATTTTTTCTAAGAAGGAAAGATGGGGAAGGGGAAATCAAGATTTACGGCCGAAAACACAGCCTGCAATGCGATGATCCGGCCCATTGTCACCACCACGGAACCCATCGAGATTCCATCGTGGGTATCACTCCACTCGTTGACCGGCACGCAGATTTCTCCGAAACGATGTCGACTTTGGCACACTGTTCCTTAGCCGCTACGCCATCCGGCAACTACCATTCAAGAAGCCCCCCACCCCATAAGCCACGCAAAGGCTCTCGATCCGTTTCTCTCATCGTCTCGAAAAGAAAGGGAGAATTTTTACAGAGGAGAATCCATCTCTTGCGGTGCGGGGAGGAGAAAGATCGCTTTTTTACCGGAATCCCGATGGAGCTCAGCAGGTTCTGCGTCGCCTTGGCGCTTGTGGCGGCGGTCCTGTGCGCGTCGAGCGAGGTGGGTCTGTGCGGAGAAGGCCAGATCATAAGGATGAAGCCCGGCGGGGTCCACAACTGCAAGGGTAGCCAGAACAGCGCCCAGATCGAGGGCCTTGCTCGTTTCGCTGTCGAGGAGCACAATAAAAATGAGGTCTTTCTAATTTTTCCCCCCGCTTTTGATTTCTTGTCCTTCTTTGGTTCTTGCCCTTTTTTCGTTTCCTTAACTTGAGGTCTGGTTGGCCTTTGATAAGGTAATCTGGTCGAGCATGTGTTGACTTTAGTAATCCATCTTTCTGGGGTTGCCTTGTTCTAATTGCATAATAATTGTTGGAGCATCATTTAGACTTTAGTTATAGCCATATTTGTTCATTATGTCGGATTGTTGCGTTTGATTTCCTCTTTGACTCTTCTTTTGCGTCATTCGATTCATCGCAGAATGCGCTTCTCGAGTTTGCTCGTGTGTTGAAGGCCAAAGAGCAGGTAGTTGCCGGGACTTTGTACCATCTTACCCTTGAGGCTGTTGATGCCGGCAAGAAGAAGATCTATGAAGCGAAAGTGTGGGTGAAGCCGTGGATGAACTTCAAGCAGCTGCAGGAGTTCAAGGATGCTGAGGACGTGCCTGCCTCCAAGGCTTCTGGCCTCGGCGTCAAGCGAGGTATCGGGCTAAGCACAAATGAACTTGTTTGGCCATGACTTTACTTGGCCGTGGATTGTCCATTTCCAGGACGACTAATTTAAAATTGACCAAAAAAAAAAGAAAAGAAAAGATTCATTGGCCGTTGTGACATTAGCATGGATCAGGATTAAAGCTGCTTGATGTAGAATATTTTACTTGATTGCATGGGGGGTTTAACTGTGCATAAAATTTACAGAATGTAGTGTATCATACCATAGGCATCCAAGGTGGAAAGAAAGTTTTGAATTTGGTTGGTGATTTAAAAAATATCGGATATTGAGGTGACTATTGTTAGTCGTAATTATTTCAGAGGCTCCGACAGTCTGTGCCGAAACTCTCTGCTGTTGTGAATATTCAAATTCATCTTATGGCTTCAGAGAGCTAATTCAAATTTAACTGCATATTCTCATCTCCATTTTTGTCTGCCTACTATTTATGTCAATATGAACCTCGAAAAATTGTGTAATGAGTACGCATATCTTTATATCTGGACAATGCGACATGTCATTTTGCAACTCATCTGCATTCCCTCTCTTTTACTATGTAATTCTCTGTTGAGTTTAAACTAAGTGCAATCAAAGCATAGCTTTTCATATGGTCTAATGAGACATTTTGTTATGCTTTTCCCAACCCCTCAAATTCCAAACTCCTAATAACTGCATATTCTCATCTCCATTTTTCTCTGGCTACTATTTATGTCAATATGAACCTCGAAAAATTGTGTAATGAGTACACATATCTTTATATCTGGACAATGCGACATGTCATTTTGCAACTCATCTGCATTCCCTCTCTTTTACTATGTAATTCTCTGCTGAGTTTAAACTAAGTGCAATCAAAGCATAGCTTTTCATATGGTCTAATGAGACATTTTGTTATGCTTTTCCCAACCCCTCAAACTCCAAACTCCTAATAACTGCATATTCTCATCTCCATTTTTCTCTGGCTACTATTTATGTCAATATGAACCTCGAAAAATTGTGTAATGAGTACACATATCTTTATATCTGGACAGTGCGACATGTCATTTTGCAACTCATCTGCATTCCCTCTCTTTTACTATGTAATTCTCTGTCGAGTTTAAACTAAGTGCAATCAAAGCATAGCTTTTCATATCGCCTAATGAGACATTTTGTTATGCTTTTCCCAACCCCTCAAACTCCAAACTCCTAATAACGTTTCCCAAGACCAACTCTAGCTTTCCTCTTTAGAAGTATTTCTTGGTTTTCTGTTTAAGCTCGATACATTGTCTGGGGTTGGGGGATTTTTCCAGTGGTAACCTAAGCCAGTGCTCTAGTGGCCATGGCTGAAGTTCATGAGGCAAGTGAATGCTAGCAGTTGCATGCATTGTTTAGCCACATGAGAAAAAACAAGTAGACAATAAGCAGCCCCGAGCAGTGGCTTCTTTTTTTCGTTGTTGGGTATCTGATTGAAACCTCTTCTTAACGTGTAGGTCACTGAGAGTTCTGCCAGATCTCAGTTGCTTCCGAAGGTGGGGAGGGGGAAGCAAGGAGAAAGACTAGACTTTATCTATATCAATGGGTGGAGTGGATCCACTCCCTGTTAGAATAATTACGAGGTATGTGTTAAAGAATTTGTGGACGTGTATAGTAAATTGAGTCCATATGCAGAAGAGCGCTGTCTAGCTCTTTGATGTATGAGAAATCACATCGAATTCGGGAAAACAGTACCCTATTCAGTGACTATGTACGTATAAAGTTAATACTTTGTATGATCTTGCATCTATAGTTTGTTTATATGGCTTTGCTTCCCTCTAGCATGTCTGATCTGTTTAACTGTTTCTAATGAAGCTTCGCCTAACTAGCAATACCTAAGACTCTGATACATGATGGAGTATGTTTAAGAACTCTTTCTTGCTCTCTGGCCTTGGCTTTATTGAGTAATTGTCGAAGGAGCTTATCCATGGCAAGAATGAGAGCATCCATAAAGACCTAAAAGAGGAAGTTATCATCTATGATTTCCGAGACTTAAAAGAAGGGAAGAGAACATCATTTAGAATATATTTTACTGTTTCGAACCCTGTATAAAAGAAAATTTTAACTTCTTTTTTTGAACTTTATAATTGAAGAGAAATACTCACCGACCTTTGCATAGGCGAAGGTTGTTTTCAACTAGGCAATCGTCGGATCGCGAATTTGTGCAGACATTTGGTAAATGAGACATCAGAGAGACCCCCACAACGTAATCTTATATGTAACTCAGTTTCTTCACTCCTACTCCATAATCTCGAACAATCAAAACTAGCAAGGGGTTCTCTCTTCACACACAATTGTGTTCTACAATGAAGAAATCGACATTTGGGTCAACGACGAGCCCTTGATTGTGACACGTAGGATCAACAAGGTCAAGCACCTCCACTGTGTCCGGCTCAACAAACTTATCGTCGGATTAAATCATGTGATGGTGCATTTGGGTTAAAAACTACTTTGATTATTGGCAATTTCTGCCCTCTTCTTCTTTATGAAGAAGGATTAGTGAGAAATATTGCAAATCGAATATGATTGTTTTCGACTTATCTCTGAAGACCATGTGTTTGCCAGAACTGATCATATGTGTAAACGTTCTCATCAGATTGCTATAAGATACAGATATTTCCCTCCAACCAAGAAGTATAATCCATATAAAAACTGTAACCCCTCTAGTTTAGCCTGAAGAATTAGAACTTTCCTAGTTTTATTTTTTGGTGGGTTCGACTTATCACTCAACTTGCTTTTGAGCTCGAGTCAAGAAGTCTGAGAGTGAGAGTTAGAGTAGGAATAGAGTAGGACCGACCAAAAAAAAAAAAAAAAAAAAAAAAAAGCCATTTCGCAATTACTTGTCATCCTCTTTAAATTCCTTTGGTGTAAAACTAGCCCCGGCATAAAATGGTAAGTAGGAAGGAACTCTTGTGCGAATGATTTGTTTTCTTTTTCCCCAGTATAGAGAAATAGATCATTTTCTCATACTCACAAGAGTCGATGTTCCGGCCTAGTCACTGTGAATTTGACAGCGGCGGCCACAACTATTGTCTCCCCTCACGAGCAACCAGTTAACGGCTGTGATCATTCAATCATCTTGTCGACATTGTCGGGGCCGATCATACTTTTGCTTCCGACTTGTATTTTCATAGGTGCTCTGTTTCCCATGATGCTCTTAGGCACTGTTTGGTAACCATCCAAACAGTGTCTGATTCTGATTTTTTGTTCTTAGAATTAGTTTGGGACGAGAATCGCGTTTGGTAAAATTTTTGTTCCCGGGACCAAATTTGTTTCCAGGAACAGATTGGGACGAGAATCAAGAATAAAAAAAAAAGTTGATTCTTGTTTCGGGAACAAAATTGAGAATCAAAATTCTTTTTCTTCTCTTTTCTTCTTCTTTGTTGATCGCCATCTTGCGATCGCCGCGCCGCCGTTGGCCACCGCCCGCCGCCGCCATCCGCCACCGCCGCAACTAAAAAAAAAAAAAAAAAAAAAAAAGAAAAAAAAAAAAAAAAGGAAAAAAAAAGAAAAGAAAAAAAGGAAAAAAAAAGAAAAGAAAAAAATGAAAAAAATAAAAAAAAAAAAAAAAAAAAAAAAAAAAAAAGAAAAAAAAAAAAAAAAGAAAAAAAGAAAAAAAGAAAAAAAAAAAGGAAAAAATTATAAAAATTATTTAAAATTAAAATAAAAAAAATTATTTCACCGGTGCCTGGCCTGAAGAAGAAGAAGAATAGGAGAAAAAAAGAAAAAAAGAAAAAATTATAAAAATTATTTAAAAATTAAAATAAATTGATTTGGAACAGAATCAATGAACACGGCATCAAACGCAATTCTATTCCGTAATCGAAATTTTGTACGTGCACCAAATGCATTTTTTTTACTTAGAATCAGTTCCCAGGAACAGGATAAAAAATAATCATTTCTGATCAGAATTTGTTCCTAGGAACAGAATCGTTACCAAACACGCCTTTAATGTCCTGTTTCATCAATGCCATACTTTACATTTGCCGTCTGTTTTGCTGGTAATTTACTGTCAAGTTTATGCCATACTTACCATGATATGCTTTGAAAGGATGAACTAGTCTTTTGATTCATATAAGGATCGCCTTTCGACGGAGTCTCCCATTTCCTTACACAACTCTTGCTCTTCCTAGATCGTAAATCTCGTTGTTCAAACCATCTTTCAGGTTCATGAATCCACGACGATGACAAACTTCCAAATTTTACAATCTTCTCAGAAAGTTCAAAAATCCAGTAATCTAAAACAGTTAAAGAGGGAAAATTACATTTCATACGGCACGCGTTTGTACAGTTCGGAGGGTAGCCTGGGTGTGGCCACGGCTTGCACAGGCGTCGACATGTATGTGACCAGCCCGGGGTTCTCGGACATGTCGATCTCCTCCGGCTTTGTCCCTTGCGGCGGAGTCCAGACGAAATGGTGCAGCAGGTGGCCCAGCATGGACGTGACCAGGTTGATCCCGAGCTGTGCGCCGGGGCACACCCGCCTGCCCGCGCCGAACGGGAGCAGCCTGAAGTCGTGGCCCTTCATGTCCACATCTTCCTCGAGGAACCGCTCGGGCCTGAACTCGAGAGGGCTATTCCAGACGGCCGGGTCACGGGCGATGGCCCACACATTCACGTGGACGTTCGACCCCTTGGGGATGTCGTAGCCGCCGATCTTGACGTGGGAGTTGGACCGGTGGGGGAGCATCAGCGGGGTCGGAGGGTGCAGCCGGAGCGCTTCCTTAGCAATGCACTGGAGGTAAGGGAGGTTCGAGAAGTCGGACTCAGTCACCACACGCTCGAACCCGACGACCCGGTCGAGCTCCTCTTGGGCCTTCTGTTGAACCCTCGGGTTCTTGATCAGCTCGGCCATCGCCCACTCCACTGAAATAACAGTAGTGTCCATGCCTGCTGTGATCATGTCCTGCATATGGTATGGACCATGGAGTCAGTTCCAATGCCAAGGAAATTCCTAGAATCTGCAGTAGACCATTTGGTTTCGGACTAAACCAGGTGTCCAGAGCCGGTCGTTAAACTTACCCAGAGGAGTCCTATGATGGTATCTTCGCTGAGGTCGTATTTGTCCTTGAGGGTGAGCAGGGCGTCGACGAAATGCTGCTTGGCCCCGCTCTTCTGGCGGGCTAGCGTGTGCTCCTCCATGATGGCCCGGGTGAGATGGTCCCTCCTTGCGCTGTGCTTGGCGAACGCCTCCTCCTCCAGCGGGTACATCCAGCGGAGCCACGGGATGTGCTCCACCATGACGAGCGATGCGCCAAGCTTCACCCCGTTGGACACGATCCCCTTGAACTCGAGGCCCTGCCCTTCTATCACGCCCTCGGCGTTCATGAACCTCTTCCCGAACACCAGCCTCGTTATGTTGTTTAAGGCAACCGCCCCCAGGTACTTCTTCACCAGCAGGGTCTTCCCCGAATTATCTGCACCCACATCGCAAATCGTTCTGGTCTTAACACTGCTGATTCGACTCGGAATCATTTACCATATCAAGCGTAGTAACTTACTTAAAGCAGAAAAAGCAGCCGAGTTTCCCAAGAAGAACGTGTTCAATGCGCTAATGTTGTTCAAGAAGAAGCTAAAAGCAATCCTTATTTCCACCGAAACGATGCCGAAACATTAGGTTGAAACGAGAACAGGACGAACATGGCCCTCGACGTGGCCAAGTCATGAGTACTACGCATCCACATCATGACTTTGCTTTCAGAGGAGAAGCAAAGAGGGAGGCTGCGAATGCCAAAAAGAAAAGGAGGAGAAGTTACCAGGGTTGGTGCAATCCTTGAAGATGGACTCGACCATGGCGGTGACCTCGTCCTCCCGGATGGGGCGGAGGGCCTCGAGCCGCTTGGGGGTGAAGAGCTCCAGCGTGCACACCTTCCTCACCTTCACGTAGTGGGGGCCGTAGTCGGCCCATATGAGGTCCTGGCCGTCCCTGCTGAACTTGGCGGTCAACCGGCTCCGGTGCCGGTCCGCTAGCTGCTGGTCGTGCTCCTTGAGCACCTCCTTGGCCAGGTCCGAGCTCGACACGACCACGTTCAGCGAGGAAGCGAACCAGACTGATATGATGGGCCCATAGGCCTGGGACCACTCTGCAAAGCACCGGAACTGCACGGGCTTGATGTCGTAGAGGTTGCCGACCACTGGCCAGGCCCGCGGCCCCGGCGGGAACTTGAACCAGAGCCGCTGGTAGAGCTGGTGGGCGGGGAGGAGGAGGAGGAGGAGGGGGATGGAGAGGAGGATCAGTGGGAGAGCCATTGGCGTGGGATCTCTCTCTGGGGTGGAGAGGCGAGAAGAGATGATGGTTGGATCGTAGGAGGGAGGTCGATGATAAGTCATTTTTATTAATTTTGTCAATTTGACCAATAGAAAATACAACATTTTTTAGTTATTTTTTCCCTCTTGCATTGTGATGATGTGACTAAAATTTAGGAACCACATTACATGAATTAAAAGTTCATGAGCAATATCACACGTTAAATTAAAATTCATGGGCCATTTACATTGTGATCACAGAAATTTAATTCCGGTGGGCTATCTTCTAGAGGTGGGGCCGGTGGGTGGAGAAGGGCGAGCCACTTTCCCTCCCCCACCACATGACAGTTCCCCCTCCCTCCTGTCACTTTCTCCTTTTTTTCCCTGGTCTCTTTCCCCCACCCCAAAATTTCCTCCCTCTTGTCATTTAAGTAGCACTGACACTCACACGTAATGCGACCTACGTAGCACCGACACGCGACACGACACGAGTGTCTGACACGACACAACACGTCGACACGTCATTTCTAAAAAATAGAGAATTCCGACACGTTGCGACACGTTGTATATTAAATGAATATTTTAATTTTTAATTAATTTGATTCAAATTCATAAATAAATAATAAATTTAAAAAAGAGCATATAATAAATTTACACTAATAATATTAACAAATCAATTCATTTGAAATTCGAAAGATATATTCATAATTAATGCGAAACATTTTTTAATTTTAACAAAAATTATCGATGAAACTAATAATTAATAAGAAATTATAATCAATTTATTTAAATAAATCCATGATTTTCTACGATAACCAAAATTTATCATTATTCAAAATTTAATATTTTTATTTTTTGAAATCATTTTTTAATTTCATTTACTTAATTTTCCGGTTAAAAAACAACCCCCGAAATTCACCCCTTCTTTCGTTTGTACTTTTCCCTCCACCCCACGTTTATTTTAACTTTTTCCCTCCCCCACTTGACAGTGACAGGTGAGCTGTCACTTCTCCCCCTCGCGTGAGGCCATCAGACGATTCAGACCCCCTTTCTTATTTTTTTTGGATTTCTTTATGAAAACCCTAGCGAGCCCCCGAGTCCTCCTTTTCCTATCCTCCTTGCCGCTTGCCGGACGACCCCCTTCCCTCCTCTCCTCTTCCTCTCGTCGCCGATCCATCGCAACAGCGGTGGCCCTCACCGCTCTCTCTGGCCGTCTCTCGCCGTCACGGTGGTCCGTTCGTGGCTTCGTCTCGCCGGCGCTCGCGGCCTCTACTCCCTCGCCCTCCCTCGCCTCCACCCTCCATCAGTCTTCCGGACACGCGCCGACACGCGTGTCGATAAAAGTTGACCGCGTGTCGGAAAATCCGACACGCGTTGACCGCGTGTCCGGCCGTGTCCAAGCGTGTCGACGTGTCCCGACACGCTCCGACACGTGTCGGACACGACACGGAAGCACGAACAACGTGTCCGTGCTTCATAGAATGCGACACAAAACGACATGACAAGCCAACACGTCGTTTATAAAAAGATAGAGAATTCCGACACATTGAGACACATTTAATATTTTTATATATACATAATAAATGATCATTTTTATGATTATTTCAATCAAATTAATTTGAATTGAATTCATAAATAAATAAATAATTAAAAAAAGCCTAGAATGAATATACACTAAAAACATTAATCCACCATTTATTAATATCATTTATTGTTTTAATTTGACAAATTCAACTCTATTTCAATAATTCAAAAAACTTGGAGAAAAAACAAGTGATCCATATTCTGGACATGCATGTTAGATATGTTAAAAGAGGGGAAAAAAACTTAAGGGGTGAATTGTGTATCACGGGAAGTGAGAATCAGAAGAAAAGAAAAGATTGGTTTTTTCTTCTTTCTCCATTTATTATTTTTATTATTGTGTTTTATTTTTTCACACACACACACACATTTTGACATCTCATTTACTGAATTTTTAAAATTGACATCGATATCGGAATCACGTGTCAGAAACTCGTATGTCAGAATTCTAACTCGAGTGTTGGAGAGTGTCGAGAAAGTTGATCAGGTGTTGGATTTTCCGACATGTGTTGACAGAGTGTTGGAGAGAGTCCGAGAGTGTCGGACACGTGTCAAAGTGTCCGACACGAACGAAAGCTTTTGGAGAGTATCGGTGCTTCATAACCTGTCACTTCCCCCTTTTTCCCTCGTCTCTTTACCCCCAACCCCCCTCGTCTCTTTCCCCCGCCCCCAATTTTTTTTCATTTTTCTTTCCCTCCCCCACCACCTGACACTTCCCCCTCCCTCCAACACGCCAAATCCCTTTTTTATTCTTTTAGTTTTCTTCTCAAAACCCTAGCATCGCCCTTCTTCTCCTCCTCCTCGCAGCACGACCTCCTCCTCTCCTCTTCCTCTCGATCTCTACTTACTCTCGATCCTCATTACAATCGTTCACCGCCTCGCCTCCAGCCCTTCCTCCCTCGCAGCTGCAGCCTCGTCGCCGATCTATCGCAGCATCACAGAGTGGTGGCCCTCGCCTCAGTCTCTTCTCTTTTTCTTGTCGTCTCTCGCCGTCGCTCACGGCCTCATCTCTGCTCCCTCGCCCTCGCCTCCACCCTCCATTGTCTTTGGGACACGCGTGTCGAAATGAGTCGACAAAAGTTGACCACATGTCGACAAATCGACACGCAGTCAACGCGTGTCCGAACGTGTCAACGTGTCCGACACGCTCCGACACGTGTCGGATGACACGGAAGCATGTATAATGTGTCCGTGCTTCATAGCTTCCCCATACGGCATTGCAGAAATCAGTCGGAATAATAATAATGATAATAATAAAGAAAATAAAAGGACTGTAAGGAATATTCACGAATTAACTCATATACCTGTTAGCCTCCGAACATCATCTCGCATTTAATCACCATGCAATTTGTTTTGCCACAAATACTCGAGCTGAGAAAAAAAGAAGTCGAAATAGTATTCCTTGCGCACACATATTTGGTGAAAAACGTGGATGGCTCCAATTCGTCCCTGTGAATGGAAATACGTAAGGAAAATAGAGGAGAAAAAGGGAAATTATTTGCCAGTGGGCTTAGGTAGGAACCAGACATATATTACGCATTTGAAGTCAAATCACCGATCGTTAAGGTTTTTTTTTAATTGTTACACACGTTAATTTCGTGACAAGAGTTTCTTTTCTTTGTTTTCGGGGACAAGGTGGGTTTGCTAAAGTAATGGCAAAATTCACCAAAGCAAGTGGGCCTCTAAGTTTCATTTTCTGGTGATGATTTTATGGTTTGTAAACGAATGGTGTGTTTGTTTTGCAAAAAATAATTTTCGAGAAAACATTTTTCTCATTTTTCAGTGTTTGGTTCATTTAGGAAAATGAGTCAACGGGAAATATTTTCCTAATTAACAGAAAATGTTTTCCTTTCAAAGCTTAAATTCAGGACCCTTTGAAAGAACCGGAAAACGTTTTTAAAAATGTTTTAAGGTCCTTGCTTAATGAAAATTTATTATTAAAAAAAATTCTAATTAAAAATTTTGAATTTGTTATTATTATATCTTTTCTTTTCTTTTTTTCTTTTCTTTTTCTTGTTTTCTCTTTTCTTTCTTTGCCTGTGAATGTAAACCCTAACTCCTCCACCCCTCTCTCCTTCTCCTTCGCCCCCTCCAACCCTAGCCCCTCCTGCGCTCTCGTTGGCTTCGCTCTCTCCTCTTCCTCTTCGTTGGCGTATTCTGTACCTTCATTCTCCAATGGATTTGGCTCCACGCCGGTGACTTCGGCGCCGATGCTCTTTGGTACGCTATCGTCAGTCGCGTCCGGAGGATTGTCGCCCTTTGGAATGGCTCAGCCTTGCCGTGAGCTCTGGTCCGTCGCCGTTCGCATTGAGTTCCCCTTCGCCATTATTTACCTCGTTGGGGAGCTTTGCTGCTTCTCTGCTCGGTGCACCTGCGCCTTCTTCTAGTGCGAGCCCAGGTTCGTCCTTGTTTGTGACACGTGCGCCTGCGCCTCGATCATGGTCAAGGCTTGCCGGCTTGTGCCTGTGCTCGGAGCTCAGCCGAGCTTCGGTTGACGGAATCGCTGCAAAGGGAGGTAAGGTCGTCAAAGATGGCGGTGATGGTGGTGGACAGGAGGAAGGGGCGATGGGTTAGGTGGGGAGGCAGCTGGGAGGGAAGGGAAAAAAGGAAAAAATAAATGAAAATAAATATTTATTTAAAAATTTCATTTTTTTATCTGAGAGAAAGCATTTTCCAATGAGGTCCAAACAAGAAAGAATGTTAATAAATATTTATTTAAAAATTTCATTTTTTTATCTGAGAGAAAGCATTTTCCAATGAGGTCCAAACAAGAAAGAATGTTTTCAATGATATATACCAAACAAAAGAAAACTAATAATATTCTTAGAAAGTATTTTTTAAGAAAATATTTTCCTTAATCATTGAGTTTTCCACGAAACAAATGCACCTTAAGGATCGGGGTGATTTGAGTAGCTCGAGAAACACCGAAACTTTGTTCGGATCTCCTTGAGCTAGTTACTTGGTCTGAAATGCTTAGTAAGCGAGCTTGAGCGATGAGCAATGAAGTTCCGAAAGCAGTACATGTGTGTCCGTGGGGCTTGGAGTGAAAGAAAGTAGTGTCATCAGGCTGGATAATGTGTAGTGATCGCAAGGTGGTGCTGCAAGCCGTGTGGGCTGTGTCCATGAGGCATGAGTGAGAGAAAGGATAGTGCGCTGAATGTTGGGTTAGTAATTCAAGAGGTTCGAAGTGAGAGCAAGTGTGGTCCGTAAGCCCGGTGGGGTCGGGTGAAGTCTAGTGCATTTTGTGAGCAAATCGTGAGTCTCAAGTGAGTAGGAGAGTGATGCGGTGAGTTGGGTAGTGTTTGGTTAGTTCATAGGAGAGAGAGGCCACGAATGAGAGGGCAATCGAGCGAGCGAGCAAGAGAGAGAGAGAGAGAGGTGAACGGGAAAGAAGATGAGGTCCCAAGTCTTTGCTTTGGTCGACGAGGTCATGGTGGTGGTGAGGCCGCAAACTTAATGTCCTGAATTTGGGTTTCATGGGTAGTTCGGAATAGGCCGTGAGTTGGTGTGTTGATCCAGATTTTATAGGTGAATTAGGAATGAGGCCGTGAGCTTGCCATTGTGATGTGAGATTGGTAGAAATATTTGACTTGCTTTTATTGTTTACATTAGTCATCTTGTGCATACTAAATGGTCCTAAGTTAGGTTGATAACTTCTCGACTTTCATTTATTTTGTTCACAGCATATTAAGTTAAGAGACAACGACAAAGCTTAGTTCGAGTCTCTCGGATGAGTTCGGGGTTTCATTATCTTAGTTTCTGAGCTGTCTTGTGCACGGGAATTGTTTAGTGTTGCAACAAGATGAGAATACATATGTTGTGCAATTGGCCAAGAAGCCGATGGGAGGCCCTGTGTGACAGCCCAAGCGACGGTGCGTGGGGAGGAGGGATGGCGGTGCGTCCGCGCCTCGGTCCCCGGACGGGGGCAAGGAAGGGGAAGGGGTCCCTCTCTAGTCCCACATCGCTTAGGGGGGGAGTCTTGGGCTAGTTTATAAAGGCTTGGGTTCCTCTAATCTGTGTAATGCGTTTTAAAGCCATGAGAACTCAGTGTCCAAAGCGGACAATATTACATAGTGGGGCCTAGGTCGTTACAAATGGTATCAGAGCTGACTTCCGACCGCGTGTGGGGCCACAACGAGGACGCTGTGCTCCTAAGGGGTGGAGAGTGTGACAACCCAAGTGACAGTGCGCGGGGAGGAGGGATGGCGGTGCGTTCGCGCCTTGGTCCCCAAACGTTTGCAAGGAAGGGGAATGGGTCCCTCTCTAGTCCCACATCGCTTAGGGGGGGAATCCTGGGCTAGTTTATAAAGGCTTGGGTTTCTCTAATCTGTGTAACGCGTTTTAAAACCGTGAGGACTTAGTGTCTAAAGTGGACAATATTACACAGTGGGGCCCGGGTCGTTACACCCTGGGTGTTGGGATGCCTGGAGAGGGGTGAAAGCGAGTGATGGTGTACTCTCCAGAGGACTGAGGAAGGTTGAATAACTCCTTAGGGGCCTCGCGATGCCAGATTGGGTGCGGGGGGTACAGGGCAGGATGTCGTCTTCCCCTGGGTGATTGTTGTAGCCAAACCCATATAGACACGGTAATTAGATAGTTTCCTTTCTATTTTAATTCAATCGTCAGTGGGAACCACACTTAATAATCCCTTATTTTAGCACTGGATTTACCTTAAGGCGAATAGTATAGACTCCTAGCCGAACCCCGTGGTTGGTACATGGCAAACTATTTACTCGTTAGCGGCCAACCCCCAAGCTAGCACTATCGGCCTACTTGCTGAGTTTTATTTTAAAACTCACACTTGTTTATGGTGTCTTTTCTTCAAATTAGAAGATGTCCTCCACTCCACCTACTGCCACCACAATTATCCTCTATGGCACCCCATCTGATTTCGTATGGCGACAAGAGGAAATCCACAATTTGCAGTTTCCAGGCGTAACCTTTGTCAAGTGTACCTCCTGCTTGATGGTGGACACGGGGCTCCAACTAGGCCAGAATACCTGGTCTTTGTAGCCTTGCACGCACGTGTGGGAGGTTGGCTGATGGGACCTCTGCCACTGTACGATGAGGGTTCGGGCCGGTAGCCCAGCGGTGTAAGTGGTGATCGATGAGCGCCTAAATTTTGGGAGAGATTTATGTTTTTTGACCATGTGTGTATATGAGTGACAAGAGGCGGGATATTTAGTGTTTGCTTTCCCTAGTGTTTTTTGTACAAATCCCCCTCCTTAGTTCCATCTTCCGTTATGTACAGAGACAAGGTTGATGATAATTAGAGTTAAAGATAGCTCAGTTTCTTATATTCTAGCTTAGCGTAATTGTTATAATTGCAATTTATTATCAATGATGAGACTCAAGATAGCGTAATTCTTGAGTATAGTTCTCTTATTTTAGCAATGATGTACGATAAGTACTTGGAAATTAGGTGCCACAGGTCGGCCATCACTGGCCTTGGGTGAGGGCTGGTGTTGCCCAATCAAGCCTCGCTGGCCACAGGGACCCTCACTAGGCTCGGGTGAGGCTCATCCGGATTTAGGCGACGTTGGCCCTCCCTTGGGCCTAGCGAGGGTCATCACCCCTCACCTGGGGTTAGTGAGGCCTCACCTGGGGCTAGGGAGGTTCATCGGCCACAGGCGAGGGCTGGTGTCGCCTAGATTTGGTTGAGTTGCACTGGCCCAAATCAAGGCGTCGCCTAGATTTGGGCAAGCCTCACCAGCCCTTGCTTAGGCCGATGATGGCCCCACCTAGGTTGATGAGGGCCGCCTCTCTTCTATCACCTAAGGCTAGCGACCTTTGTCGGTCCATTTGGCGATGGGCGATGGTGCCAGCACCTAGCCGCGATGTTGCACCTTTCTTTTAATTTTTTTTCCTAGTTTTGTTTTTTAAAATTATTTTAGATTTTTTTTACTATTATTTAAATAAGATTTGAAGCAAAAAGTAATAAAAAATGCCACGTAGGAAAAGATTAATTTAAAAATGCCATGTCATCATTTTTTGTTAGACAAATTGATAGTGTTAACGGAGGGAGTTGGCACCAATTTGAAAAGTTTTAGGATTTTATCGTATTTTTTAAAATTTTAGAACTTGATGCACTTTCTCGACAAGTTTTAGAAGTTATAGTGCATATATCCTTATAATTTTCTTCATCTTTCGATTGGCATAGAATATGTCAAAAAAAATCTTTAGTTACACTTTCGCGACAAGTTTTATAACTCTTAGTGCATAAATCACTATAATTTTGTTCATCTTTTGATTGACATAGAGTATGTTGAAAAAAATCGTCCATAAAAAAGATACTTCATGTAAGAAACAAAAAAAGAAAAACACAAGAAGGGATAATTGCTCAAAATCCCTCCAGAACTTTGACACAGTTGCGCGATGGAACCCAAACTTTGGAAAATTACAAATTACCTCTTTAAATTATGGCATCATCATGCAATAGCCCACAACGATTGAAAAGCCATAGATTAAACTCGTAAAGATTGTTTTCTATTGCAGCAGTAAACTTTTTCATTTGCATAGCCATTAAGTGTTATTTAAAAATAGACTAAATTTGTCACGCCTTGATCCTCGAGCGTGTGTCCATCCCTCGTGGTCGATAAAATTTTGCGATGTCCCAGGAGGCGTCGCCGACCCATTCATTTTATTGCACATGTGGAAGCGAATAAATATCCCTTGACAGTAAACAGCTTGGGATAGAAAAGTAGGAAACAGATTCATAAACAAACCACGCTTTTATAAACATATTGAGTCATGTACAAAAGCCTACGACCAAAAGACCTCAAAAGACTAGTTCTCAAAAAGAGATTGTCCTATCTCACCTACACCTCGGATCCTCTCAGCTCGGTTTCAGATCCTCCACTCTACGGCCCTGAAAAGAAATAAGCCTATGACGGGGTGAGATATAAATCTCAGCGAGTTCACGCTCTAAACCTTGATTAGGAGGGTAATACGCTCAGAGACGTCCTAATCACACAATCATACAGCCACAGAGACTTACCTTGTCTTAGATCCTCCTTGCAGGTCAGCACGATTTTTCTTTTTTTGGTGACCCGGGAACCCCCGTACAGCCGGTAGCCGGCGAGGTAAACTCGGGGTGACGCTAGCGGAGGACCCACCACCCCGACGTTACACTTAAGACACCAAGCGCCTCCACTGGGTTTCGAATCCCTCACCTTTGAGGAAGGATCAATGAAGCCCTTATCCAGCGGAGCCACCACAGCCGGTGGTACATGTTAGCACAATTCATATCATAGACAGTCACAAAAGCATGAGCAGTAAATAAGCTCCAACAACTGGAACGCTACACTCCATTGCAACCAAGTATAGGGGTCCTGATTATAGGGCCAAATCGTTATGCACGTCCCATACCGTGCCACACAATTTTGTCACATAATCCGGCGCGTTCAATTCAATTAATCATACGTTCCTAGTTTTGATCTCGGCTTATAGAACGGCCTACTCTTCGTTCAGTGGTCTTCTAGCGTTGCCAAATGTCGTCTCACCCCATTGAGCACGGCTATGTCTCTATCAGACGGCTTTCCCAAAGGAGCATAGGTCCAGAATCTACTGCGACCGGCTTCCCGTTGTCTAGGGGCGTTCCATATAAGGGTAACGTAGCTTAACAACTCGAGACAGGTTCTCTTAACCAACACATGACCATTCAATCTCAGTCCAGGACACTGTGCATTGCACTCAAATGCCTCAATTAAAATAATGAGCATGGCCTATTTTCTTCGTATTAGAAATACACGGTAAAATAGTCATGTGTGAGTACACGGTTAATTCACAAAAAAAAAAAAGTGATATCCTCCAATTTAAAATCCCACTATTTTATATAATATATAAAACCATTTTCGGTGTTAAAACCCGACACTCGAGATTTTCTGAATAAATATCGAAATTCACAAATTTTGGAATAAATGATCAAATTCCAATCAGCATTCAATTTGCACAAATTAACACTCAATTGTAAAAATTAACCACACCATTGCAATCAGCATGAAATTCCGGTTACTAACCATCCCGATCTAATTTTCGAAAAATATTTAATAATTAAATATTACCAAAATTAATTAAATAAATCAATTTAAATACCAAAAAGGCTAGCTTAAGCCGGAAATACCTAATTAAATATTGAAATGGGCTTGGAAAATTCCCAAACCTATCTAGATAAATAATACAATATATCTAGATACTAATTTAGCCATTATAACCACCTAACATGCATAATTAACTAATTAAATCACTAATCTAATCTAACTAACCACATAATCCATAATTAACTTAAACTAAACACCCCTTAAACGTCATTAGCATACTAAGTAGAGTTTAGTGCATAAACTCACCGGTTTAGCACGAAAACCGATTCACCGCGACGGCGGCTGAAACTCAAACTTTCGGCGGCACTAATGGAGAATTGGACCGGGCCGAAAAGCCTTGCAAGCCCACAACAACTTGCTGGGCTTGGTTTTGGGCTGAACTGCGGCTGGGCTTGCGGCAGAAAATGGGTTGGCTTTGGTGGGTTGGAAAATTGCGGGCTATTGAGTTGATTCTGGCCGAACTGTGGGCTGGGTTTGCGGTAGAAGATGGGCCGGCTTTGGTGGGCTGAAGCTCATGGACTGGTCGAGCAAGGAAAAAAAATGGGAAGAAGCTGCTTCGGTCGTTGATGGCAGAGGTCGCTCAGTGAAGGAAGCAGACAGCACGGTTGTTGCTGGAGTCAATGACCAGGGTTTTGGGTGGGGTGCCGTTGCTGGTGGTTGACTCGGTGGGGACAAACGCTAGTGGAGCAACTAGATATGGCTTGGCTTCAGGGGAGACATGAAGCAGTGGAGCAGCTAGATTCGGCTTGGCTTCAGGAGAGACACGAAGCAGTGGAGCAGAGACCAAATGGTGGAGATGTTGACTGAGTGGAGGTGTGGACTCGGGCCGAGCGAATTTGTTGGTGGAAGATTATTGCTGGCAGCGGGGTAGTTGGATTCGTGACAGATGCAGGGGAGGCACGAAGAAGGGAGATGGCAACAGGCGTCGACAGAAGCGAAGGAAAATGAACAAAAGATGAAGCTACCAAGGAAAAATGAAAAAGAAGCAGAACCGAAGGGGGTCGACTTCGAAGGAAATATGAAAGAAAGCAGGAACAGATGGGGTGGTGGGAGATGGCGTACGAGAGCAAATTAGAGAGGGGGGCAAAAGTCAAGCTTAATATCTAACCAATTAAAGCTTTGTCCCCCCTAAAGTCCTCAACCTTATCCCTCTTATCCCCAAATACTTTCTTGCCTATAAAATCCCATAAATAACTTAATTTGATGCCAATGTTGCACCCCCCCCCAATCCAAGGCTCCGAATTTCCTCCCTTAGACTTCAATTCCTTCTCCAAATTTTCCAATTTGAGGTCAAATTTTGATGAAGAAGAAGTCCGCACAATTTTTGCAAGTCCCTTTCGCCAAATAGCTCGGTAAGGAGGCCAAAAATTCATACAATTTGGCCCATCCGAATTTCTGTTATTTTCCGAATCGTCCGAATTGATTTTCTATAAAAATCCCGAACTCGCCGAAAATTCTTCGAAGGATGAGTCGACGTTCCTAAAATAAATCGTGACATGACAAAACTTTCGATTTCTGAAATCGGGTTCAAATTCGCGGTTAATTTCAACCTGACGCGATTTTAGCGTGACCTAACCTACCGGGTAGCTTTTAGGAATTTTTAGTGCAATTGACCAGTGGTCAATTATTTTCGAGCCACATTGTACATCTTCGACACATTGGCGACTCTTGGTTGTCATGAAAATCTTGAGATTTCAAATACGGACACAGGGTACCCAAAACGACAGAAAAATCGGTCTAGTGCCAATCAACGAGAATTTTGTAATCGGATGGAATCACCCACACTTTGATCACATATCTCAGTCAAATCAACGTATCTTCGTCTTTGATCGATTTCGACAGTGTCGTAATGACCTTTGCAGATTAGCACGGTCGAGTAGTCGATTCTTAGCCGAATTCTCAAACCTATTGCGTTTAAATCCCTTAATGGCTTCCCCAGATAGTCTAGTTATCTCATGAGTGATCAGCTCAGAGAATAACACTATAGGCGCATCGATGAAAGGCCCGATTCATTCAATTGAAAACAGAAGTGGAAAATCATGATGTCACAAAATCATTTTTTATTAATTATTATCAAAGTAAGCTCTACTACATGATTAATGAAGTTAAGAAGAAAGATAGCAACGCAATGGTTAATAAAATTGAGAAAATTAAATAGAGATTACATCGGTTAATAAAAGTGAATCAGTCTATTTTCACTTAGTCCTGAATGACTATGTTCATTGAAAAACTAGCGGCTGCAACAAAAATAAAAATTTAAGACGTTGCATTCCGTAACTTTCTAAAAATCAAGGGACTACTATGCAAATGGTATCAAAGACGCCGCCTCCCCCACTAGCTCCGGCTGCCTCCCGATTGTTCCCCTCTACTTCAACATCTCCTCCTCCTTTTTCCTTTTTCTTTTCACCTCAAACCTACTTTGCAAAATACACCAAAATAAGAGTACCCAAACACTTTTGCCTTCACTAATTACCCATTTTTCTAAAGATAATTGAGGAAATGCAAAGCCATTTCCCCAAAGTTGAACCAAATGAGTCCATCAGAGAGACCCCCACAATGTAATCTTATATGTAACTCAGTTTCTTCACTCCTACTCCATAATCCCGAACAATCAAAACTAGCAAGGGGTTCTCTCTTCACACACAATTGTGTTCTACAATGAAGAAATCGACATTTGGGTCAACGACGAGCCCTTGATTGTGACACGTTGGATCAACAAGGTCAAGCACCTCCATTGTGTCTGGCTCAACAAACTTGTCGTCGGATTAAATCATGTGATGGTGCATTTGGGTTAAAAACTACTTTGATTATTGGCAATTTCTGCCCTCTTCTTCTTTATGAAGAAGGATTAGTGAGAAATATTGCAAATCGAATATGATTGTTTTCGACTTATCTCTGAAGACCATGTGTTTGCCAGAACTGATCATATATGTAAACGTTCTCATCAGATTGCTATAAGATACAGATATTTTCCTCCAACCAAGAAGTATAATCCATATAAAAACTGTAACCCCTCTAGTTTAGCCTGAAAAATTAGAACAAATTAGAACTTTCCTAGTTTTATTTTTTGGTGGGTTCGACTTATCACTCAACTTGCTTTTGAGCTCGAGTCAAGAAGGCCATTACGCAATTACTTGTCATCCTCTTTGAATTCCTTTGGCGTAAAACTAGCCCCGGTATAAAATGGTTTCCCCGGTATAGAGAAAGAGACCATTTTCTCATACTCACAAGAGTCGATGTTCCGGCACAGTCACTGTGCATTTGACAGCGGCGGCCACAACTGTTGTCTCCCCTCACGAGCAACCAGTTAACTGCTGTGATCATTCAATCATCTTGCCGACACTGTCGGGACCGATCATACTTTTGCTTCCGACTTGTATTTTCATAGGTGCTCTGTTTCCCATGATGCTCTTAATGTCCTGTTTCATCATGCCATACTTTACATTCTCCGTCTGTTTTGCTGGTAATTTTCTGTCAAGTTTATGCCATACTAATGATATGCTTTGAAAGGATGAGCTAGTCTTTCGATTCATATCAGGATCGCCTTTTGACGGAGTCTCCCATTTCCTTACACAACTCTTGCTCTTCCCAGATCGTATATCGCGTTATTCAAACCATCTTTCAGGTTCATGAATCCACGACGATGACAAACTTCCAAATTTTACAATCTTCTCAGAAAGTTCAAAAATCCCGTAATCTAAAACAGTTAAAGAGGGAAAATCACATTTCATACGGCACGCGTTTGTACAGTTCGGAGGGTAGCCTAGGCGTGGCCACGGCTTGCAAAGGCGTCGACATGTACGTGACCAGCCCGGGGTTCTCGGACATGTCGATCTCCTCCGGCTTTGTCCCTTGCGGCGGAGTCCAAACGAAGTGGTGCAGCAGGTGGCCCAGCATGGACGTGACCAGGTTGATCCCGAGCTGTGCGCCGGGGCACACCCTCCTGCCTGCGCCGAACGGGAGCAGCCTGAAGTCGTGGCCCTTCATGTCCACATCTTCCTCGAGGAACCGCTCGGGCCTGAACTCGAGCGGGCTATTCCAGACAGCCGGGTCGCGGGCGATGGCCCACACATTCACGTGGACGTTCGACCCCTTGGGGATGTCGTAGCCGCCGATCTTGACGTGGGAGTTGGACCGGTGGGGAGCATCAGCGGGGTCGGAGGGTGCAGCCGGAGCGCTTCCTTAGCAATGCACTGGAGGTAAGGGAGGTTCGAGAAGTCGGACTCAGTCACCACACGCTCGAACCCGACGACCCGGTCGAGCTCCTCTTGGGCCTTCTGTTGAACCCTCGGGTTCTTGATCAGCTCCGCCATCGCCCACTCCACTGAAATAGCAGTAGTGTCCATGCCTGCTGTGATCATGTCCTGCATATGGTATGGACCATGGAGTCAGTTCCAATGCCAAGGAAATTCCTAGAATCTGCAGTAGACCATTTGGTTTCAGGACTAAACCAGGTGTCCCGAGCCGGTCGTTAAACTTACCCAGAGGAGTCCTATGATGGTATCTTCACTGAGGTCGTATTTGTCCTTGAGGGTGAGCAGGGCGTCGACGAAATGCTGCTTGGCCCCGCTCTTCTGGCGGGCTAGCGTGTGCTCCTCCATGATGGCCCGGGTGAGGCGGTCCCTCCTCGCGCTGTGCTTGGCGAACGCCTCCTCCTCCAGCGGGAACATCCAGCGGAGCCACGAGATGTGCTCCGCCATGGCGAGCGACGCGCCAAGCTTCAGCCCGTTGGACACGATCGCCTTGAACTCGAGGCCCTGCTCGTCTATCACGCCCTCGGCGTTCATGAACCTCTTCCCGAACGCCAGCCTCGTTATGTTGTTGAAGGCGACCGCCCCCAGGTACTTCTTCACCGGCAGGGTCTTCCCCGAATTATCTGCACCCACATCGCAAATCGTTCTGGTCTTAACACTGCTGATTCGACTCGGAATCATTCATCATATCAAGCACAGTAACTTACTTAAAGCAGAAAAAGCAGCCGAGTTTCCCAAGAAGAAAGTGTTCAATGCGCTAATGATGTTCAAGAAGAAGCTAAAAGCAATCCTTATTTCCACCGAAACGATGCCGAAACGTTAGGTTGAAAGGAGAACAGGACGAACATGGCCCTCCACGTGGCCAAGTCATGAGTAGTACGCATCCACATCATGACTTTGCTTTCAAAGGTGAAGCAAAGAGGGAGTGATCTCAAATCTCGTGAATTGGGTTGAATAGACAGAACAATCTCAACTCTCCAAAGAGAGAGAGAGAGAGAGGATGATGATAGCTTGAAATATTTCTGGTCACGATGTCGTCAATCATAATTGTTTTTTTTTTTTTTGGGCTTAGGAACCCACAGCACGGCATCATTAATGGAAGAGAGATAAGCTTTTAGGGTCAACACCCACGAGTTCAATGTTTAGGTGGCGAGCCGTGTCTTAAATTCATTCACGGAAAGAGAAGTTGGCAAAAATTGACTTTGCCAAATGCCCTTTGTGGACTTGGACCAAGCGTTCGATCTTCCCTATCACCTAATGTAAACAATCTCGTGTTTGGACTACCTGAGATCTAGTAGGGCATTTGTGCACTCTGATTTCGTGCTTTTATCCTAACGTGAAAGGGGGAGGTGGGAAGTTCGAATCTCCACTTTTTCGGAGGTTGGGATGGGGACGATATAGTTTCAAGTGTGGGTTTCGACTCCCACGTCCTGTAAGGAAGCATGACTAAAATCGGAGAGAGATAGAGTGTTAAAATAGGAAAATAGTAGAACCGACGAAAAAAAAAAAAAAAAAAGTCAATGTCTTTGGCGACCAATTCCTTCCCTTTTTTTTTAACCCAGCAATCATGTCAGGGTGATGGTTGGTGGTGGCAACCACCCTCTTAATAGTCACATTCAATGAAGAAGGCCCCCTATATTAAAATAACGGTCCACCTGTTCCTCTTTTTGTAAAATTAATCGATAACAAATTCGAACTCAATCGTGGCTAATAAAGAAAAAAAAATTTCATTTCAAATATATTGATGAAAATTTTTTACTTTTAAAATGATGAAATATTTGGGTGGATAATGCTTTTTCTCCCCGAATACTTGTTGACAGGACAACTGCAAAACTCAAAGCTGTGACACGAAGGAAGTATCCTACGAACCTCGTTTCTGACACCCATTCGAGGTTTGAATCTGTCAGATCTGGCTGACCAAATGACTTTAACCTTTTAATATGCTACGACCGGAGAAGAGAAATGGATAAAATAACAAATCCATCCCGGGGTGGAAATGGTCCCGTTATTCATGGACTAAACTTTTTTTGATCATGAGAAACTTCCTTTTCACATCGGCAAACGTCAACTTCAACGACGAGTAAAATCTAAAAGGATGATCTACGACCCGTTCACGCAACTATTTTTTGGACCGAACGAGCGGCTGTTCTATCCGGACAGATTTACGACTTAAACCTCAACTTAGAATCCATTGAGACCCGTATAGAAAATCATTTTGTAGAGCGCGGCGCGATGGATTTCTGCCGTCGTTTGGACGTGGTTCGTTTGTTTCAATACGGTTTTTCGCATTACTCACGATCAAGTTCGGTAGATCAGTCTTCTCTTTGATGCAGAACGGAAGAAAAGAAGGCTGCGAATGCCGAAAAGAAAAGGAGGAGGAGAAGTTACCAGCTTTGGTGCAATCCTTGAAGATGGACTCGATCATGGCGGTGACCTCGTCCTCCCGGATGGGCCGGAGTCCCTCGAGCCGCTTGGGGGTGAACAGCTCCAGCGTGCACACCTTCCTGACCTTCACGTAGTGGGGGCCGTAGTCGGCCCATATGAGGTCCTGGCCGTCCCTGCTGAACTTGGCGGCCGACCGGCTCCGGTGCCGGTCCGCCAGCTGCTGGTCGTTCTCCTTGAGCACCTCCTTGGCCAGCTCCGAGCTCGACACGACCACGTTCAGGGTGGAACCGAACCAGACCGATATGATGGGCCCGTAGGCCTGGGACCACTCCGCGAAGCACCGGAACCGCACGGGCTTGATGTCGTAGAGGTTGCCGACCACCGGCCAGGCCCGCGGCCCCGGCGGGAGCTTGAACCGGAGCCGCTGGTAGAGCCGGTGGGCGAGGAGGAGGAGGACGGGGATGGAGAGGAGGATCAGAGGGAGAGCCATTGGCGTGGGATCTCTCTCTGGGGTGGAGAGGCGAGAAGAGATGATGGTTGGATCGTAGGAGGGAGGTCGATGATATATGGAATGGCAAAATACGAGGGAGGGAGTTGGTGAAGTGGATAAATATTTTGCTGTTTTATTTTTTCTTTCTTTGCCTTCATGATGATTGGGTGGATTTCACTTTCAATATTTGGAAGAATGTGATGTCACTTGCTGCTGTTGAATTCATTTTTTTCTTTTTTTAACAAATAGTGGGTATATCATGTTGTCACGACGTGGTCTTGGTGCAAAAAATTCCTTTTGCTTACTTTTTTTTTTAATACTAAAATGATAACCGGCTTTGCACCCAAATCAAAACTCGTTAAACCCAACGCAAATCACAACAGAAAAATTTGAATTTAAATTATCTTGGTATTTCAAATAATTGTACTTTTTTATTATCTAATTACATTTATTTTATTAAAAATCTTAAAACTCGTCATAAAAGTGTAATCGAGTTTTAAAAATTTCAAAAAAAATATATTAAATTATAAAGCTTATTGGATTGGTGCAAATAAGTAATTTCTATTAATTCTATCAATTTGACCAATAGAAAAGACAGATAGTATTTTTTTCCTCTTATGTTGCGATGATGTGACTTAAAATTTAGGAATCATATTACATGAATTAAAAGTTTATGAGCAATATCACACGTTAAATTAAAATTCAGGGACCAATCACCTTGCCGTCCCAAAAATTTAATTCCGGTGGGCTTTTTTAGAGGTGCGCTCGGTGGGTGGAGAAGGGCAAGGCACTTTCCGCGTAAGAGAGCAACAGGGGGACAAAGGTTGGTGAGACCGCGTTGTATTCTCAAACTTCCACGTACGGCACTGCAGAAATCAGCCGGAATAAAATAATAATAACAAAGAAAATAAAAGGACTGTCAGGAATATTCACGAATTAACTAAATACACGTTAGCCTCCGAGCATCATCTCGCATTTAATCACCGTTCAATTTGTTTTGCCACAAATACTCGAGCTGAGAAAGAAAAGAAGCCGAAATAGTATTCCTTGCGCACGCATATTTGATGAAAGATGTGGATGGCTCCAATCCGTTCCTATGAATGGAAATACGTAAGGAAAATAGAGGAAAAACAAGGGAACTTATTTGTCAGTGGGCTTAAGTAGGAACCAGACATTTATTACGCACTTGAAATCAAATCACCGATCATTAAGGTCTTTCTTAATTGTTACACACGTTAACTCCGTGGCGAGAGTTTTATTTTTTCTTTATTTTTGGGGATGAGGTGGGTTTGCTAAAGTAATGGCAAAGTTCACCAAAGCAAGTGGGCCTCTAAGTTTCATTTTCCGGTGATGATTTTTATGGTTTGTAAATGAAGATTTTATATGATCATGGGTATTTTTTCTTCGAAATCTGAAAAAGAAGGCAAAAGAAAAAAGAAAGGGGAAATTTTCAATTTTTTGTTCTCTTTTTGTACTATTTTTCTTTTTGGGGGTCAAATCTGTGGTGGAAAGAAGATGCGTGGTGGTGAAGACTTGGTTGGCGTGTAAAAGTGGGGTCGGTGATGGCGGGGCCCATCTTGTGGTTGGTGAAGCAGCGGGGTTGGTGAGATGGAGAAATTTCTCCTGCCTTTTCTTTTAATTATAATAATAATAACAATTATTATTTTTATTATTTATATTTATGTCTGCCAAATCATTCCAACCGCGAGGCGACCCTTGATTTCTCATCTTCGGGTGACCAAACTCAATAACATCCCCCTTTTCTCTAAATTTGTGGTGTCCTTTCATGACCAATCTCACCTACTTTTGATGACGACCGTGTGACCAAATCCAACTTCAGAGAGGTTCGACCAATTTGTGTCGCAGGGACACCGTGACGACAATAGTCATTAGGGACCCTCGATTCACGTTGGTTCGATGCACGCAAACCGTTGGATCGCGTGGATCTATTAGCTCGAGAAAGAGCTGGATGTCAAATTGTCAACATCTCTGCAAGACAACTCCCTTACCCTTTTTGGTTGTTCCGACATTTATGAGAGAGCCACAATTGAATATCGACTAAGAGAAATTGGGTCTAAATATAAGGATTGGATACCATTGTAGTAACTCTATTGGTAAGGTCACAAGCGAATCGGTCTCGACTCGATCCCATTTAAATAGATATTTCACCCTTGACTAGACGATAGATACTAGTCAACTTAATTTAAATGAAATATTTCCTTAGGCCAATTTATGTACCAGTAAGGCCTTATTTGGTTTAGCATTCTCTAAGGTCCCTTAGATAAATGTAAATAGCGTTTGATTAATTTTTTGGCTTAATTTTGGGAAAATACAATTGCATCTCTAAAGGGCGGTAAGAGCATTTAGCCTAAAGTAGATCTAGAGGTTCTTTGGGAAGTTGTATTCTCGGAATGCAAATCTCAACCCTTATTCATTGTTCATCTTCTTCATTGTTTGCATAAAGAAGTTGATCGAAGGTTGACAACCGCTGATTACCAGCCAAAGGGGTCACATGTGCCAACAATCATTGCTTAGGTCGCGTGACCCAGGCGACTATTGGCTTGAGTCGCATGACCCAAGCGACGATTGCTATCCCCAAGTAGCGCAACGACCTAGGCAACAACGCCTAGGTTGCCACATTGCCCGAGGATGTGGGACCTCGGGTGACAACTAGGTCACGCAACTCAAGCAATGTCGCGTGAGATCACTCAACCTCAGGTGAGGTTTTCCAGCAGCTGTTTTGGCTTTTGGTTCTGGTTAAAAATTAAAAACCTTTTTTTTTTAAATTTTTTTTTTTTAGCAAAAGTCTTTTAGAAAATGTAATTTTTACTAAACGACATTTAAGTCAAAGGTGTTTTCTAATGCAGTTTAAATTACAATTCACCAAACGTCATTTGCATTTGAGAAAACCCATTTAATTTAAAGGTATTTGCATTTTCTTAAGGACATTCTCCAAAAACCGAACCAAATAAGGCCTAAATTTGAGAGGCATTTTCTTTTGCTAGGCAATGGCTCTAATCTTTGCTTTTTAGTTGGTCATTTGGCAATTTGGATGGAAAAAAATATACTTCATTGTTTCATGTAAGACCAAGCCTAAGGAAGAAATTTCTTGCGTAGAAGAATGCTTTAGGTATAAATCAAACTGAATAAGGGTGTTAAAATCAAGATTTTCGAGTCGGTTCGGTCCAATATCCAGGACTCATCTAATCTTTCGGTTTCACATTGCTTTGCTGCATCACTCTACCCGGGTACTAGCGTTGGTATTTGACCCGAAAATAAATAAATAAATAAATAAATCAATCAATCTCTTCGTTAAATTATAATTAGAACGAAACATCCTTCTTAGGTCGACATCTTTTTGTGTTTCATGGAAGCGACTGGACGATTAGGCAGACTCAATATTCTAAGTCCCAAAAACTCAGGCCCACGACTCTGTTGGATCTTCAGATGTTATGTTAATATCCGATTGATTCACAAATTCCATCCTTTCTAGGACTTCTTGTTCTGCATTTTTTTCCCTTCTTCATCTTCTTTTTTGTTAGCTCCAAGTTTCGAACTTGGAAACCGATTCGAGTTAGTCTGCGCTGTTGAGGATTCAACCCTAACCTGATGAACATTAGCCTGCTGATTTTGGTAATTATTAAGAATTGAGATGAAGTCTTTTCATAATTTAGCTGGACTCTCCAAGAGCTTCAATCCCCCGTTATGTAGCACATAAGTATACTAGTCTCAAGGCCCAAATTTTTCAGCAGAGTACGCCCACTAAAGGGCTAAGCCCGCTTTCAGTCGGTAGAAATGGTCAAGTTGGTAATGTAGCCCAAATTGATTGTACACCTGTTTTGGTCCAACGAAAGTTGTTCAAAATTTGGATCACGGCCATCTCGGTTTTTTAGAAAGTACGTTAAGGTTGTCCTTGGAAACCCAAAGATGGCTACAATAGGGTCGTTTTGAAAGAGACATTGGCTTGGCGACACATTGACCATATCAAGCAAAATATCGACTTTATATTTGCAAGATTTCATCAGATTATATTGACAGGATTGTGATTGGCATAAATTTGGCCAACAGGAGGATTGATATGTCCAAGAGCGTCATTGGCCAATGTTGGCGGCATTGGCCAAGGTTGGCATATACGTGGCATAGGCATATGATATACCACGAGGCAGAAGTGGCTAAGATGATGCCAAACCTGTTAAAATTTCTGCAAAAGTGCGGGGAGGGTAGTTTCTTGTCGAATGTTATCCTTAAAATATTATTTTAAGAGTGATATCAAATTATGGTCAAATACATGACAGAAGCGGATCGACATACATGGTGAAACAATTGGTATGAATACCAAACTCGTCACCGGAAATTGAAAACAGTGGTGTCCAAACCATGGGGAGCACATCCATAATGTGAAGACACGTCTATAACGTTGGTAACAAGTCTTAGAATGTGAAATTGAGATTTTAGAGACTCATGACTGTAAGAACACTTTCAAAACTGATACCAACTTGTGAGGCCCGTGTCCAAAACTTGGGAAGCACAACCAAAACTTGGGGAACAAGTCTTAGAATGCGGAAGTGAGATTCTAAAAATTCCTAACTATATATAACTATATATCTTTGGCATAAAGACGGATGCATACACTCAACCAAATAGTGAAATCTTACTCATTGAATACCTTGCACAAAATAACTGTTAACATCTCTTCCATAGTTACCTTTGGTGTGGACTAATCAAATCAAATCAACACCGTATAATCAGCAACGCCCTACTTGAGATGCACCATATCCGATCCACATTCGACCACATCATTTCTTTACCAATCTAGTACACTTTGATTGCATTTAGATTGATGGGGAGAGAGAGAGAGAGAGAGAGAGAGAGAGAGAGAGAGAGAGATGAAAACAATTAAAAGAACTATTCAGGTGGTCAAATTTTCAACAATGGTGTCCGAACCATCATTTCCTTTGAATTTCATTTTTGTTTCATGACATCATGCATGGATAAGGTTGAACCCTAGCTCACGATACTAGACAGATTGTATCTACTCTCTCTCTCTCTCTCGTACCAATACTCTCCGACGGCTTTGCTCGACCCTCTTAAAAAGGACCTCATTAGCTGCTTTATAAAATGAGCCTAAAATCTGTAAATCTCTAGTTAAGGTCAGTAAGTTCCAAATCTCGAGATGCAAGCAGCAGGATTTCGAACTAGACGGCGTGAAGCGAGCGTTCAAGGTCGATTTTATCCCTTAGCAACATCTTGGGTTCTTCTCATTTTCTGGTGGGTTGCGAAATACGAATTTACTTTCAACGATCTGGGGACAACAAAAGTCTACCGTAAGTGAACAACCGACGGCACCCATTATGACAATATTGGGAGTAATTAAGTACGTGGAAATACTGTATTACGAGGGCATTAGTGGGTGGGGGGTTAACAATATTTTTGTGTTGCGTCTAGTCAAGTGTCTCCTGGCAACAGGACAAAAGGATCTTTGCATAGTGCTTAACTAGAGACAACGAGGCAGATATGGAGGGAAGCAAAAGTTATGTGGAGAATCGGAGACGCATTATCTCTTGTCCGAAGCTTGCTAGTGATTTCCATGCAGATTACGCATTAAGCTGTTCTTCCGGAGTTATCTTAGATCAGTATTCTTCTGAAGTCCTTTTCAGCTATCGCGTACTTGACTAACGCGGCCTGCGTTGGTCTTGTCACTTAGTGAGAGATGTCGTCGCGTCGATCACGATCGCACAGTCCCGACCAACGTTCGTGGAAAGTCGCGCGGTCAGTGAGGCTCACTAAGTTCGGGGGGGTGAGGTTCTGGGTGGTGGGGATCTGGTGGCCATTGTTTTGACACAAGATCTTTCGTTGTTTTGGCAGGATAAAAGGTGTTGCTCTCGAGGTTGTGGAGATCAATTCTCTTTGGGGGGTGCTGTTCGAATAATTGCGAATTAGATATTCAAGACTGGCATGATTATTCTTCCGTTCCATGGATGGTGATGGCCAATAGGAGTGAGATCACCAATTTTTTGCTCTTCGAGCTCTTGTTAGATTTTTGTCCGGAAATGCGGGACGAAAGGGAACATTAGATTAGGCTGCTAACAAATAGCAATGTTAACTATGATATCTGGTGATGAAACTGCCATTCTTCAATTCTTTCCATTATCTACATGTGAACTTAATACCATAAAAAGTTCAGAAATCACTAGAAATTACAAGTCCGGTTTCCAATCTTTCTCTCTCATCGAAGATGATCAATGGTTGTCGGTATCAAAGCACTGCAACAATCGTGGCCATGGCGACAAGCATTGCGACAGTCGTGGCCATGGCGATGGTGAACAAGGTGACGATGAGAGAGAGAGAGAGAGAGAGAGAGAGAGAGAGAGAGAGAGAGAGAGAGAGAGAGAGAGAGATTTCTGATTAGGTTTGGCTATTTGTTTGGCTACCAACTGAAGTATAATACCATCCTAGTGCAGATACAACCTAAGTTGAAAGCGCATTATTGGTGCCAGAACTTGCACAATTATTCCCTTCAAGTTTTTGAACTTTTAATTTGGCCGGTCAATTTCTTGAACTTTCAAGTCCTTCTGATTAAAAATTTGAGTGAATTGTTGCCAACATATCCGTTGTATGAATAAGAGTATGGCGCGGAAAATTTGTTCACCATTGATCTAACTTGTAACTTGTGGGACTAAGAACTCCAAAGATGAAGCCCATGACAAGACCTTGAGCAATAATATGTCGATCACCGACGATGACTTCAACTTTCCATGTCGAAATTTTCAACTGATTAGATTTAAAGTCAGAGGGATTTGATTAAAAAAGTTACATAAGTTCAAAGACTTGATTAGAAAAATCCAGGAGTATTTATTTGGAAGAAAATACACAAGTTCATCGACCAAAAGCGGACAATTAAGCATAACCTAATAACGAAAGAAATTATCTTAAAAATAAATATTGTTATCGTAAATCTCCGTGATGAAAAGAGTGCATCGTTTATAGTGGAGACTTCGCCATCAAGGGACTAAATAAATGAGATTGAATTTTCTAATAACATTAGTGAAAAGAAAAAAAAAGGAAAAGAAAAGAAAAGGGAAATGCCTAAGAAGGAACGATGGCCCTAGTGGGGTTTTCAATGAGTCTTTCTAACCACTCCCATTTTATTTTGCTATCTTCTGTCCTCTTGTTCTCCCACTCAACTCCGCCCCCATTAAATTTTGCAAGAGGAAGCTTTTTGTCTAGCTATAGCTTTCATATAGCGAACGTAATCTTTAATAGAAGAAGAATGCTATTATAATATATTATATATATAATAATATAACAATGATTTTTTACACATTAAATCTTTATCCCGGGCAATGCATGAGGTGTGACAACTAGGTTAAAACAAATGAGTGGACACGAATACTCAGACATGGATATTTGCTCGTTCTTAGAGCAAGTAAAACCATAATCCAACCAAACATTTGTGGTGTCAAAAACATGAACAAATTTATCAAGATATAAGTAGGAATCGCCCTTCCTTGTATGAAAAATTTCGACATCACAAACCTTTTCCATCCCGATTGAATATAACTGATGATCTGAGTTTCTTGTACGATGAAATTGATTCTTAATGCAGTAAATGATTCTTGGTGGAGCAATTGATGTAAACGTTGGTACTCACCGACCTAATAGAGGCAGATGAATCTAGTGCGGTAAATTGGGAGGCTATTCTTCTTATCTAACTTATAACGATTTGGTTGTATTTCTTGACAATACTATCATAAGAAAAGGCACTGAGAATATACCAACCAAAGAAAGTGATGGCCATGTCCCTAACAATAACTCCTCCTCATTTGTTCTTTTATATATATACTGATAATTTGAATTACAGGCAAAGAAATCATAATACCATGAGATTTAATGAAACACTTTACAAGTTTCATAAATTAAGTAGGTTCGGACTTTTGACTTGTGCATGCGAGCCTACTATCAAATTGTTTGTACGTCATTAGTGAGATTCGAATGGGTGACCTCCCAATTTAGTGGTGAAAATCTCTCCTTGCATCTCATCCAACTGCACCAATGTGGAGGACTTTATTCTCTCTCTTTTTTCTTTTTTTTTCAAAATTATAGGAGCAAAGAAAGCATCAAATTAGTAAATGAGATGCTAAATGAAATGAAGATTCGATCAGTAGCTGGCCCAACCAAGGGTTTCTAATGGGAATCTATAAGTCAGTCACTAGACTCCTGAGTGGAATCTGCATCAGGATTCAGCAATTCCGACACGTGTGCCCAGGAGATTCTCGAAATTATGTATCGCTAAAGACACATAGCCAAATGGAAAATCATTTATCTCAACAAAGAGAAAACAAAAGAAGAAATCGAACAAAATGGAGTTTGCATTATCAGATTTTCGTGTTGACCATGGTGTTACAGAGAGCTAAAAGGCTCGTCGTCAGTCATCTCAAAATAAAAAATAAAAAACACAAAAATAAAAAAGAAGAAGAAGAAGAAGAGATGAAAGCACAAAAAGGCCCCTCCCCCCTCTTCTCTCATCCTCTTATTCTCATTCATTACTAAACTCTTCAGTTTTCTCTCAATGTGTCAAAAGTGTGGGAGATCAGTTGGGCCTCGGGGCCATCACGGCGACCATCGGAGGCTGAATGGTCAGGCCTGTCACGGTCACCGGTGCTGCTGCTGCTGCTGAGGAGCCGTGGTTCTGCATCTTGAGGTGGTTGTCGTCGTTAGCGGCTTCGAGGTCGTGTGTGTGGCCGTTCTGATGGTCCTTGACTGGCTCAGGGATCTCCTCTGCCTCCTTCTCCTGGTACTCCTTGTACTTGCCCCACAACACCGAGTAGAGCCCGACCACTATCAGGACCGAACCAAGAACCCTGTACCAAGTATCAAATACTATATATTAATGCTTATCACATGTGGTATAGTGATCCTATTGATAAATGACCTGATCAAAATTTATGCGAGAGAAAAAAAGCCAAGATAAAGGCGTTCAATCCTGGTCCCCCTGTTTCTGCATCTTCGTCGATCGGGACGATGTTAGAAAGAAAACTTTCGAAAGGGCGGTGAGAGGAATTTACCCTCCGAGGTAGATCTTCTCGGCGAGGATGAAGGAGCCCATGATGGCCACGATGATCATCATCAGGGGGCTGAAGGCGGTGACGAAGACGGGGCCTCTTTTCTTCATGACCAGCCCTTGAACATAGTACGCGATGCTCGATGACACTATCCCCTGTTCGACATGCGACGAATATTGGTCATGATATAGACTTAAGTTGTGCTGTTGATATTTCTTTTTAAGTAAATTTCCCCTTACCGCATAGGCGGCGGCGAGAAGGTTCATGTCGAAGCCAATGGACCAGACGGAAGCCTTGTGCTCCACCACGAACGTCACAGCAATGGACTGAAGCGTGCCCATGAACACCACCATGGCCGTCAGTGAAAGATGTGCTGGGTATCTCTTCAAGGTCACTGCCTGTAATTTCAATGTTTGAATAATAAGCGAAATTGATCGAAACGAACACGAGTGGTTGGCTAGATATAAGAATTTGTGTATTTGTGTTAAGTTACCTGGAGGATGAAGAAGGAGGCCCAAGCGAAAGTGGCGATGATGAGGAAGATGGAGCCCTTCACCCAGTCCTTGTCGGCGGACTCAGGTGCCTCTGAGCCATTCGTGGCGTGGCCGGCGGACCACGGGAAGGTGAGGACATTTCCCTTGTACAGCGTCATCAGCATGGCGCCGCCTACCGTCACCACTGTCCCCACCACCTTCGCCACGCACCTTACTTTCTTCATGTCCACCTTCTCCATCCTATCACAAACGAAAGAGTATAAGCATATCGTCGAATGCTTAAGAAGAGTCCATCACTTTAAAAAAGCGAGTCCGTTAAAAAAACTCGGCACGCCGCTTAGCATATCGATCTGTAATGCAGTACCTGCAGAGAAACGCCATGACGAAAGTCATCGCGGGGAGCATGTTGCTCATGGCGCATGAGAAGGTCGGGGATGTGAATTTCAGACCCGCGTAGTAAAGGTTCTGATCGATCACCGGCCTGAGTACCGCAGAAGAAGAAAATAAATATAAGAATCAACATATACAAGATCTTTTTCAAGGCGGGTCGAGAAAATAAAAGCTGCAGGGTTTTTCATTAGTACATACCCAAGAAGGCCCAGCACAAAGATTTGCATGAACACGAGGAATGTCATCTTCGGCCTCACCTTCCTGCAAATCATACCAGATGAGTTAATCCCACACGCTCTTCGTTCCCCTGATCTCTCTCATATGGAGCTAACAGAAGTCGGGACCAATTGGTCCGTCACTCATTAGATATAAGTACCTCTCAAGGATGAGGGCGAACGGGGCGATGACGACGGTAGCAAAGGCGTGCCGGTAGACGACGAGGACGTAGTGGCTCATGCCGCGGTTGAGGGACACCTTGGTGATGATGTTCATGCCCGCATAGCCGAACTGCAGTGACATCATCGCGATGTAGGGCCTCGCCCTCTGCATGAACTCGCTCCACCTTCCTGCTTTTCCCTCCATTTCCAAGGTTGCCTTAAGGAACTAGGAATAGGAGAGAAGGCGAAAGTGAGAGAAGGGGTATGATGAGGATGCAAGAGGAAGAAACACTTCAAAGAGTACTTTGTGCTTCTCTCCTAAGTACAGATTGCAGGAACGAGTGGGGTATTTATAGGCCTTTGGGGTTAGGCTCTTTAATCTTTATCCACTACAGGAGCTCTAGGGTGGTGGCCTCGCGGGTGAGTGTTCGTTTCTCTTGCATTTCTTATTCGAATATTCTTTTGAGAGAGAGAGAGTGAGAGAAATGAACAAAATAATCATGGAGTGACTATAATATACGTACTAAAATGAATCTGAACAATAAATCCGATGAGATTCATGTTAAACCCATCAGATTTGTTAGAGTATTAAAATATTAAATCATGCTTTTATCTAATAACTTAAACTTTTAGAATAATTGACAATAATCTTACAAAATTTTGTATGGTATTGAAATAAGAGGTCCTAAGTTCTTCCCTAATGTAACACTTTTACTTTGGAGTGTTAGAATATTTAAATATTAAATTTTGCCTTCGTTTAAGAACCACGAATCTCACAAGATTCAATAGTCCCATTCAATTTAGTGTCACGTTCAATAATGCTTGCTCGTGAGAGAGAGAGAGAGAGTGACATGGGATTCACTAGTTAGGGTTTAACCTATAGGATATTTTTTTCTTATGTGAGCTGACGAGGAAAACAAAATAATAATAAAAATGAAGGAAATGAAAGGGAGAGGGCATGGTGGTGCTTCGCTAATGCAAGAAGAGGAAAGGAGTTATATAATTTGGTGGGGTGGCCCCATCACGTCGACTACGCGGCGGTTTGATGCGATCACTTATATTTTTGAAATCATTTAGGAGTCGTTAACTCCACTTGTGTCCCAAGGGAATAAGAAAGGACTACCGTGCACTCAAGGGGCTCCAAGTAGCTGACAGGCTCTTTCAAATCCTACAAATGGTTTTGGGTTAGAGCCACCTCTACGAACCTGACAGGCTCTTTCAAGGGGCTCCAAGTAGCTGATCCTTTTTCTCGTCCACTTGGGTTATGAAGAAAAAAGAGCAATGCTAGTCTCCAAGGGAGAAATAAAAAAAATTAATTATTATTGAAAATACAGTTTTGTATTCACAGAGGAGAAATGAAAAATGATTTGTGATCTCTCATTTTGAAGTATCAAGAAAGGACTTTTAAAATAAAGTTCTAGCACTGGTTCCCATCAGAAACGTCCTCATTAGCTGAGTAAATTACGTAGCAAACCCCAGAACAGAGTCACTCGAACTTGAAGACATGTTATCTTTAACTGGCCTGCTAAGAATCTCAGACATGTCAATTAGCGGCACCTGACATAATGAGAATCCGTAGTTTTTATAAGTCGATCGTGTGCACTTTTACAAGCATCTCTCTTGTTGTTCTTCTTGCCGTGGAACGAGCACTATGCACAGTCATGAAGGCGGGTTGACATCCTTCGATGACGACAGAGTTTGTTCTAGATGTGGCCCTGGAAATTGTTTGTCTATATTTTCTGTAAGATGAAATGGAGTTTGGATGCCATATCAAATCAAGCATCGCGTAGTAAGAAGAGCTTTTCATCTCGTTTTGCACTGACCTTTAATTATTCGCATGCTTTTCGAGTGGAGAAATGGAAAGGGAATTGAAAAGATGTTCCTGTACGTGTAGACAACATGTTGGGTAAGATTAGACTTAATAGAGGCTTTGAGGTATGTATTCCTCTATGAGAATTGATTCTCATTATAACTTAATGAGGATAAATCCCCATGATTTTCTAGTGACAAAATTGGAGAGAAGTACCAAGCTGCGCATAATGCTATCAGGAACTTATTTGCCTTTCTGGTTTCATATAATCATGTTGATAATTTTAAATTTATCTCAAAACTCAAACTCATAGGAGAAGGAAGACATCGTGTATATAAAAAGTATATAAACCTTGTAGACAAGTGACGTGATATACTTTAGCATATATGCTTATACCGTTAATAACCCAAAAACATGATTGTTTAATGCCTATCGGAGATTCTTATAGTTTGATAATTTGAGAAGAGAATTGTCTATCTACTTTGTTAAAATCGGTTCTTAAAATAGCTCTTATGATCAACGTGAGTATGAATAAAGTAATATTGCTCGCCCAAAAGAAATAAATAAAACAAAGTATGAGTATGATATTATTCGGTGTTAGCTGTTCTACGAGCGTCTCTTCTCTTTTTTCGTGATTTCTTTGTCTCTCTTTAATGCAAGTACTTTAGAGATATGAAAGAATTAAAAAAAAAAAAAAGATATACATTTTTAAAAGGAAATCAATCAGTATATTTTATAGGCCATTGTGACTAGCTAGGCCATATTCTGCACATGTGATGAGACGAAGCTGATCAAGTATCTTTTGTCATAGCAAGAAGTGCTGAAGGAATATTCAGGCCAAACTTCGAGATGAAACGAAACCGCTTTTAACCTTTTCGAACTTAGTGCGGCTTTACTGGTGAAATTCTCAACTTATATTTGCTTATATATTTATGTTTTCATATGTCTCTCACCATATTTGCAAATACATTTTGGTTGGAAATTGTAAATCGAATCGTCAACACCAACTAGAAAATTGTCGAACTTCGAAAATCGACATAAAACCTATCTATTCCTCATATTTTAGGAATAGTCGAGATACAGCAAACGAAGGACTACCTTAATAGTTACAAACCCTAATTCGGATTTGAATACTATATTTGAATCATATGGCTATGTTTTAGGGCACTTTCTTTTTGTAGTATTCGAGCCCACCTAGGTAGGCATTACGAAATATTCGATACCATATGCCAACTTATATTCTTTATCCACTTCATATGTCATAGGCTCTTTATATAGATAAAATATAGTCATAAAGATGGAGAATATATGGTGCACTTCTAAGATCCGATCCGACTAATGGAAATGGCCCACAATCACGTAATCACAGAATAACAAAGGGGCAATCATCACGTCCCAACCCTGTTTCATATCCTCAAAATGCGATGATACATTTCATTAGGAAATCGAATCGTTATCTACCTCAAAACTCTTCTAAACCTCTTTTTGGGTATTGAGAATCTGGCGATGTAGCGTCCGGCAATATGCCTAGATAAGGATGACATGAACATGTGCTTCTAGATTCACGACCTTCATATTGCTTCCTTTCTTGTCTCATATCGTAACACTCGAGCTTGTTGCGGCCTCATTCTTTCTCCTTTGTTTATCCGGGTGGAATATGGAAAACCTTGTGTACTTGTTATGAATAATAAAGTATTTTGAATAGCCTGAGATACATAAAAAACGAGCTTACATTGATCGATCTGAGTCATTCTATGTCGAGTACGAATTCAATTGAATGTCAAAAACTTTTGATATTCAAAGAAGGTTATATCATCCAGATGCTCGCAGAAAAGGACAAGAATCTCTCAACAGTTTGAGAACATGTTGGGTGAACATGTTAAGTTACTTCGATGAACAGCTTGGCAAGTTCACATGCAGACTATGTCCAATCGGCATCCCCAAAATATCCATTTCAATGACGATGAAGAGCCCCACCCATCAAAGCCCTTCTCGTTTTCGCGTTGCGTTTTGTTCTCCTTTCTTCTAATAAAGAAAGATCGAAAGCTAGAGAACCTCTGCTTTATGTTTGTGCCAATTATGAGACTTTTCGAATTGCAATGGAATCGTATGCGCTCGCCAGTTGCTGTGCTGATGTCAATTTCCGCTGCTTTTGAGCGGGGTCATCTGTCGCATTATCCAAGAGCCAAGCTGAAAAGCACCTCGTATATCGTACGTATACTCCACGGAAGAATGTGATGACCAAAAGTATAAAAAGAAAAACAAAAACGAAAGGTTCGTCTTCGAATATGTGATTTCCAAAAATAATTAATTTGAGGCAACATAGGTATGTTAACGATTTAACACAGCATAAACTCAACAAACCACTCCACTTTAATATCATTCCAATAAATCCCATGTTTTCTTTCCATCTAAGGAGTATAATCAACATGTGAGGCATTTTTCTTATAAATTGCACATATAATGTTCTCTGCAAATTCGAAAAGGTGTATCGTTTAGAACCCTAATTTGCTGAACTTGCCAGTCGATACAGACATATCAGCAACGATGAAAGCCAGCAACGATGAAAGCCAATCAATTCCCGAGATAAGCTAAGATCTAAGTGGTCGTCAATTCAAAAAAATAAAAATAGGTGGTGAAAACGAAAGAAAGAAGAACCTTACCAAAAAAAATAAAACGAAAGAAAGAAGAAGAAAAGAAAACCAAATGAGACTGCATATCTCCATGGCCGAGAAGCGTTTTCTTCTTTTCTGCCTCACGTCACAAAAGGCGAACAACAGTCCCAAAAAACAGTTCGACCCATTGTAGCCAAGTGGAGCACGGCCTAGCCAATGGGCTCCTAATCATCCCCAATCATACCGACACCGTTGCGTTACACACGACGTCGGATCGGCCCTCGCTCGCGACAGTTGTCTTCTCTATGGTCACGAATGCAAAGATCTTTCTTCGCCCCTCATCATTGTCGTTCGTCTCCCAACGATCCATGATCGAGGGGGGCATCCTCTCGTGTCCGGATACGAATGCCCCAACGATCGCTGGACACGAAGTGGATATTTGGGGGACATTCGAAGGGTGGGGGCATTGCTGTTCTCTGAAACAGCGTTCGGACAGTGTCCTACGAACGAACGTGAATTGCAATGGGAGAGAAAAAACAGAAAAAAGGGTCGTGAGATCATCGTTTGGAAGAGCGCCTTGAACAGCAATGGCATGGGTCCTCTTGCAAGGAGATAGTGTCTTGTGATTGAAATTTCCAAGGCAATTCCTGGATATACATTGGCAAAGCGAATCATCGACTCCTCCCTGTGTTTATCTCGGTTTCTTATGTGAGCCGCAAATATGAGAAAAATGTCCTAGAGATAATGTGGTTATCTTGTTTGTACGACCAATTGAGGCAATGTTAACGAAACTTATCAAATATTTTTTTGGATTTCGAGAGTTGTGCGTCTTTAATTGATATCCATGTAAAATTTTATCAGATGTTTTGAAATTTTGCGATGATATCATCATCGCACTGCGTGATAGGAAGGTTCATCACGGAATAATTTAACAAGTTGCATGAGGGTTTGAAAAAGTAACGAGTGGGAAATTTCCACTGAGAAAGTGAAAGTGAGGCTGCCTGGAGCTGCTGGTGGCCTTGTGTGGAAATGGGACATAATAGTGTCTAGGAAGGAGCTCCCAGATTTTTCCAGACACTTGTAATGGGTGCACATTTTTAATTTAATTCTTGCTTTGTCTTTTCTTGGGCGAAGTTGGGGTTGGGTCAAGATTGGTCGACAGATAGCCAAAGTTGAAGGTGTTCCCTTTAGGTCTTAATTTAGATGGAAAAATTATCAAAACTTATTATATAAATACCAATTCAATTCTAAAATTTTTAATTTGATATTAGTCTTAAACCATTTGACAATTTGTCAATATAGTCTTTCTAGCCAATTTTGGTCGGAAATCGCTGATGTGAATGTTGGCAGTCTTATGTGGTACAATCACATCCTATGTTTTTTAGTTTTTTCTTTTGCCAAATTTATTGAATTTTCTATTAAGTCACCAATCTTTTCTTTTGTCTTGCTTACTAGCCCATTAAATTTATCAATTCCTTTTAGAAGTTCCCAACCTTAATTAGAATGATAACAAATTTCAATACGCTTAAATTACCAATTAATTTTGTATTACCAACTCTTATCATTTACAACTTTTTTTTTTAATTTGTTACTTGCCCTTTAATTTTAATAACTAATACACAAAATTACTTTCATTTAGTGATTTACCAACTTTATTCCTGATTAAGTAACCCAATAAAAAAGTTGGCAAACTGGAGAAACAAATAAATATCAATAAGTAACTTAAATATGAATTGGTAACCCGCAACTAGTTAAAAACTTAAATGGAGAAAAGTTGATTACATAATAGAGTTGGTGAATTTAATACATAATGCAAGGTCAAGAATATACACCGTTCTTTTCCCACGTCCTTCTTTCCTTTCTCCTTTTGCGTCGGCAGTTTCCCGGAAAAATTACCAGAAACACCCATCTCCCTCATTTTTCACAAAATCGATTCGTCACGAAATAATGCAGTAGTGGTTCGTCTTCTGAAGAAACCTGATCGCACAGGTGTCGCCATCTGTTCAGGAGTTTAAAAAAAATGTAGCTTTCATATACTTTATGAATGATGGATCTTCCGGCTTTACGAAAACGCCCATTTCTTGATATAAAGATGGCATCTATGATAAACAGCACCTTTCGTCTTTCGCGTCTCATCCAGAAAAGCTTTTTCTGGTCAAAAGGGTTCAATCTTTTGGAAACTGTGTCAAGTCTTTAGCAGCGTGATCGACCGATCGATCGAGATGGTGTTGCTCTTGACCCCCCCTTCTTTTCCGCCAAACTAAAGATGTGGCCAATCGAGCTGCGCAAGACAAGAACAACCTAAAACTTATCTTATTCGTGATGCTTCTGCCTTTTGATTGCAAGCCAAGCTTTATATCGGCGTGGAAAAAAGAAGAAGGGATCATAGTTCGGGGACATTACGGGAATGCGACAGAAAGACTTTGATCGAATCCCCCCAATGAAGTGGGAAGTACAAAATGTTTGAAATTGCGAAACTTTTCTATTTGTATTGATGAAATGGGACATAGAGATACACCACCAAAAGCAAGCGAAGAGACGTGAGACGTGAAAAGCTTATAGTAGTAAAGTTGATGATGAGTTGCTTCTTTATCCTTTCTGTGTTTGTGCTTGCTCACTATGAATGGAGCTTCGAAATGTAGAAACATACAGAAAGAAAGGGCAAAGGGTGGTTTCGTCTGACCAAATAGTGGCAGGGTTTTCTCATTTTGCATACATGTCTCGCCAGGACTCGAGCTGGTTATCGTAACATTTATCTTTGCTAGAAGAGTTGTTTAACATTTGATCGGGATGGCGTAGATTCTGTGTTCAAGTTGCAGCATCTCCCACTTAGGCACTTGGAAAAACTTTAGGTAGGGTATACCTTCGTCACTTTGTGGATGAAGCTTTATCCAATACACTCAAATGATGTAATTTGAAATAATTTATGAGAATTAGTAAACGAAAAATTCAGATGTCTGATATTTATTTTCTCATTATCAATGGACCTCAGAAAAATCTACAACACCGACTCGGTTTCCCTCAACGTTGCAATCTAGCTAACTACTTTAGGGTAAATAATGCTTGTGATGATGTTTTGTTTGCCATATTCATTTTGTCTTCCTACTTTTCGAGCACAACTATCTTGTGTAAAATGTGGGTGAAGACGAATGGCATGCATAGATTAACAAAAAGTTAAATTAAATTAGCGCTAATTGTTGTGAAGTCAAGCTTGCATTTAGAGATAAACAAAACGAAGGCACGAAAATCATGAAGATCGCAACGAAGGTCAGGAAGTGGACTAATTATCGAAATGGATTAAGTGGAGAATCCACCGTCACCCATTTACTTCAACGTGGCAGACGAATCCTAAACTAAGAAGCGCTCTCATTGATATAATTGAGGGCATTACTATGGTTTCTTTATTAGGTAAAACTAAGGAATAAAGTAACGTTGAAAAATGAAATAGACGACGACGGGATATACTTCTGGTTTCGGAATCAACTGAGGAGCCTTCCTTCTTCGCCAATCAACCCTCGTCATTGGGCGAGTCCAATTTCGAACGCATTCACTCCGCACCAACCCAACACCACCACCACCCCAAAAAAAAAAAAAAAAAAAAAACCCCCAAAAGTGCCTTTTGAATTTGGGCAGATTGCAACTATTTAATGACGCGGACGCCTCCTTTAACCTGTTTCATGGGATAATACGTATGTGGTCGAGAAAATTTTGCCAAGATGTGGACTGTCCTTTCTTTAGGACGACCATTCAATAACCTCGTATGTCCACATATCTGATGTATCTTTTTTAATCATAGTCCAATTAGACATGAGTGATTACTATATGTGAAGTGGTGGGTGGAAATCGATCCAGGCAGATCCATATCTGACAAATAGGTGATTAGTGAAAAACAAGTCGAAAAGCTTGCTCTCTGGTTGCAGCTCGATCGCAAAGTGATCAAACCTGCACAAAACAAAATAGCGACTTCGATCTAAACGACGAGGAAAAGTGAAGTGCTTAAAGTGAAATTAAAGAAATTGTGCCTGAAATTAAAGGAGATGGAAGCAAAAATTAAAAGAAATCAAAGGATAAGTATGTTGAAAATAAAAGAAGTTGAAATTCAAACACTTAAAATAAATGTCACTAGAATTAAAATGACTTAAAAGTTAGTGATACCATGAAACTTGAAATATTGAAACGGATAAAACATTAGTATTCGCACGAGCTAATTAAATTTGTAACCGCTCCCACTCTTAGCTCAAGTAGATTGAGGTGCTCTTATTCTTATTTCGATTGAAGTAGCCCCCAGTAAATTTCGGATGGAGACCAAATATTACACATATCAAGTCAAAGTTAGGCCGGAAGAGCTCCAGATCGAGGTTGACCTTAGGTGTATAACCTGACTCTTGCCTTCACTCAAATTTAACCCTAATACATTTTGGGCTGTAAATATATATCACAAACACCTAGTAAAACCAGATTCACATTCCCAAAACGAACTCATCGAAACATAAACCATAAAACCTCTAAAAAGATTACATCATATCCATGACCATATGCATCCATCCTTTTTCTATTTCTTTTTATATAAGAAAAGAAGGGAACGAAAAAAAAAATATTTGAGCTACAAAAATTTCTAACGATGTTAGCGTCAGATTGCACTGAACAAAACAAAACACTGCATGAAGAGAAACGACTCCGCCTCTCTTTTGTCCAAATTAAACAGAACAAAGCTAAAACATCTTAGTGGAATCCACACCAATGCACTTCCAAAACTCACCAGCATCACACTAATGGCGATTTAACTAATTAAATCAACATGGAGTTAATTCTGTCTTAGTGCTGTTGTGGTCATAAGCACGAACTGGGCCTTCTTCGCTAAAGAATGACCCCGAATAAAGAAGTCGTCGAAATTCGACAATTTGAGGCTTAGAAAGATGGCTTTTGGGGCGACACATCTCAGTACGAAAAGGTTAGCTGTCTTCAATTAGGAGTCGCAAGTGTGTTTTTTGCAATGCAATCTCCCTTTTGATGAAAAGAGATTAGAGACAGCTACAAGCGCCTGCCTACCCATTTCGTGGACATTAATTAAGGAAACACTTGGTTTATAATTGATTAAATCAATCTCCACATCTAATTTTTTTTTTCTTTTTAATAATTTCGCTTAGTTGGGAAGCTAGGTAGATGATGACACCCTTTCGCATTTCGAAATTCAACCCACCACGACCAAGACGGCTACGGTTCTCCACATATTGCTCTTATTTGACTTATGTTGCGTAGGAAAAGAAAAGGATAAACACGCCAAGAACATGCTTACTCTCTCTCTCCCTCTCTTTCTCTCGTGGTGTGCTGTATTTTTTTTTTCTAACAGTATTTTGATTTCTACAAGAGGCTCATGATTAGGCCCGACAATGCTTTGATATGATTGTGCCGCCTCGAACTTTCCCACTACGGACTAGATATGTCAGGGTCAAATGTCGAAACACAATCTAGAAATCGAATAGAAAATCAAGCAGAGAACCAGGACACACATAGAGTCTACATGGTTCGGCAATTACTATCCTTGATGGATGACATTCCATATATCGGAAAGGAGGATTGATATCGCGTTTGAAAGGACGGAAAGATGGAGCGGTTAAAAATTAATCATCGACATTGCCTTGTTAATCGTTCCCGTGGTAACGTTGACAGTGAGGGGCAACATTTCTTTCTGTCACTTCTGTCAATTCTTATGGATCAATGCAATTTGCTCTTTTGGAGCCCTTTGTTCTAAGCATGGTCGAAAATCTATGGACCTAGAACTTTAGTTTTTCCTGAACGAATTGCACGTGAAATCGGTTTTTTCGAGCTGTCTGAAAACCGCTTTCCATCGCCAGAAAGCTGTCGTTACCAAGGCCACCAAATGAATATTTTCTTTTCGCGGGTCAGAATTGCACAGCAGCACTGAATTGAAGAGACCCTTATGAGCAAATTGCAATCCAGGGAAAACTGACACCCAGGCTCGGCCCTCCTACGTTAGGAGTCCAATCTAAAGAGACCGAGGAGAGTTACTCTTCTTGATCGGGGCGATTATGGCCGTGAGCTGTCGTCAGGCTTTAATCTCTAGCGTTAAGCATTGCGGAAGTTTCGTGCTGTTTAATCTGACTCTTAAGGCCCCAAAAGGAACGTTTGAGCAAAACTCATTCCCTCTTTCTCGCTCTCTCTGACCTATACAGTCGCGAGAAGTGCCGTAACCTGTACTCATGTTTCGGAATTAGGCCGCTGCAGCTTTAGGATGTGGTATAACCACAAGACATTCACAAACACCCGATAAAAATTGCGTCGCAACACCCTTTTTCATGACTAAGGCTGCCGGCGAGAGAATCGTGCCGGGCTGACCCTTTTTAAGTACGCTTGTTCATTCTAACTATTTAACCGGTGCGTGCACGATAGAGTCTTGGACGATGCAAAGTTAGGCATGAAAGAATGATTCCAACCCAATTATATCCTAAGTAGCACTAACACGACACAACACGAAATGCCGACACGTCGTTTCTTAAAAAATAGAAAATTCCGATACGTTGTGACACGTTTTATATTAAATGTATATTTTTATATATACATGATAAATTATCATTTTTATAATTATTTTAACCAAATTAATTTGATTCAAATTCACAAATAAATAAATAATAAAAAATAGCTTAGAATGAATTTACATAAAAAAAAAAAACTTTAATCTGCCATTTGTTAATATTATATATTATTTTAATTTGATAGATTCAACTCCATTTTAATAATTCATAAAACTTGGAAGGGAAAAAAAAAGCAATGCACATTCTGGACTTGTATGTCAGAGCGTGTTAGAAGAGAAGAGAAAAAAACAAACTTGGGAGGTGAATTGTATATTACGAGAAGTGAGAGTTAGAAGAAAAAAAATATATTGGGTTTTTCTTCTTTTTTTTCTTTTATTATTTTACATATTTATATTTTGACTCCTAATTTCTTGAAAATTTTTAAAATTGATCATGTGCGTGTTGGAATCATGTATTAGAATTTTGAACTCGCATATCGAAATTTCAGACTCACGTGTTAGAAAGTGTCAGGAGAGTTAACTAGATGCCAGATTTTCCAACACCAATTGATCGAGTATCGAAAATGTCGGATATGTATCAAAGTATCTGATATGACACAAAGGCTCCGGAGAGTGTCGATACTTCCTAAGTTATACCATAGAATCTACAAAGAAAAGAGCCCCTCGACCGAATGAACATATTGGAATAGGTATTTTCTTCATGTCTTCACATGAGAGGAACGCACATGGCGAGGAGGGCGTAATTATTTCTGTATCTTCTTCTGTAAATTCGGACGAGAGGAAATGACAACGAACGCGGAGTCGAAAACGAAAAGGGAGACTAGGTTTGTCTCGTTCTGTCTGGCCGACGTCTAAGGGGTACAAGTAAGTCTGGTCACGCTCGCTGACTGAGCACGTGACGTGAACAGACAATTAACAAAAATGGAAACAGTTACAAAGATCGGTGCTTACGTTTCATGCCTTTCTTTATGCAGTAGAAATACTTCTGCCTGTCGTTTATGATTTGTCGAACCAAACGAGATTGCTTTAACAATGCTAGCCAGAGCAGGACCAAGATATTAGGAATTTGAATCGGATCCTCTTGAGCCAAAAAATATGCTCGCTTGTAAGGTTCATCAGCATTCCAAATAGTTTACATTGTTTACAGAGATCTGAATGTCAATATCCTGTTTAATTAATTGATGATGTTCCATAATCCAGTACAAGTCTTGAAACTTTATATGTGCGCTCAAACTTTACTATCTAGATTTAACGATGTGAGATTTTGCCGAGGCTGCGGTCGATTGTTTTAAAAGCATCTCTGAATGAGGTTTGACCACTTTTAGCGGTCAGAGATATTGGAGTGCAGGAAGAGCACAATCTTGCGGAGAGTTTCAATTCCGACGAGGAATTTGAGGATTCTTGGTCCTATCTTCTCCTACTTTTCCAACATTCTTGCTAGAAAGAGAAGCATGGTTACTTGATCTAGTTTGAGAGAGATGCCTACCCTATTACAGTGTTGTGAAAACAAGCGATTAAATAATAAGGGCGCGTTTGGTAACGCTTCTGTTCTGGAGAACAATTTTTGCTAAGAAATGATTTTTTTTATTTATGTTCTTAGGAGTAATTTTTGAGCAAAAGAATGCGTTTGGTAATTTCCCAAAATTTCTATTCCTGCGATAGAAATACGTTTGGTAAAATTCTTAGATTTTTTATAATTATTTTATTTTTTTCCTTTTTCTTTTTCTCTTTGGCCGATTGCTGGCCATCGCTATGGCCGGCGATCAGCTAGGTGACATCCGGCGAGCTCGCCGGAGCCTCACCTGGCCCCCGTGAGACTCGGCCTCACTAGATTTGGGCGAGGTCAAGCCTCACAGGTGGCCTAGCGAGCATCGCGAGGCTTTGCCTCACTAGATCTGGGCGAGGCCGAGCCCTCGTTTGGCAGTTGCCGGCGCCGGCCAAAAGGAAGAAGAAGAAGAAGAAAAGAAAGAGAAGAAGAAAAGAGAAGAAAAAAGAAGAGAGAGAAAAATAGGTTTTAGAAATTGTTCTTTGGAACAAGAAGCTGTTTTTTTCTACTTGCTGTTTTTATTCCAAATTTATTCTCGAGAACAAAAAAATAGATTTTTTGTTCCCGAGAACAAAAGTTTTACCAAACATGTTTCTATTCTTTTTTCGTTCCCCGGAACAAAAAAACAAAAAAAGTTGTTTCGGGGAATAGAAACAGATTTTAACAAACAGGCCCTAAATAAATGAAATGGGAAAATAAATCGGGCACCATAGGTTCAATCGGTGTAACCTACATTCACAAAAAAAAAAAAAAAAAGCAATACAAGATTTCACTATAAATTAAACGATATAATGGAGATTACAAGCATATTTTAGTTACTTAAACACTCTCAATGTTTCCCAGCCCCAATTATGCTTAATAATTCACACAATTATTTCCACAATTCTCCATGAAATAAGCTCTCAAGTTTATAGAGGAATTATGCAAAATCTTACCAAGCAATTTTATCTTTCAACTTTTTAATTCGTGCAAGAACAAGTCGGATTGTTTTTTGAAGAGTTTGCACGAGCTCAAGAACTTTTTGGTCCAAGCACTAACATTCCTGTCCAACTAATCTTGTTGAATATATGTCTTGAATTTGACCCGAAAGAAAAAACTTTCCTCATTTAAGTGGTTTTCTAGTTTGATTAGGTCTCCTAACAAGAGTTTCCTATTGGCTTTAGACAAAATGCGTATCAATCTTGCGAAAAAAGAAATAATCTAAACTCTTCTTACTCATTTAATAGAAACATTTTAGCTAATGGGTAATCGCTTGGTCACTTTGCTAAGAAATCTTCAAATTGGCATCATTAAGTGTTGGGAAAAAGAAAATAATATTTGCGGAGAATGCCTAGATAATTTTTCCCGCTACTATTTCTATGAAAATTAAATAGGATATTCAATGAAAGCAGTAAATATGAATAGTAAATAACACCAGAATTTTTAACGTGGAAAACCCTCCAAGGTGAAGGGAAAAACCACGGGACCGTAGTCCACTTCAAACTTCCACTATGATAAATAATAATGGGATACAACTTCACCCAAAGGTGGATCTCTCGCTGTCTTCAATTTGTGGATCTAAACTTCTCACAAATTGGATAACTCTAAAAAATAACTCTCTTTCTTGGAAGAAGAAAACCGTTTCTTCCGCTACGCTGCTATGATATTCTTGCTCTGTGTGTCACCTCTTCTCCGTTGAGGAGGACTCCTATTTATAGGAGCAAATGCAATCCCAATTGGAATTGTACGATATAAAAAAAAAATCACGTAGATATATCCCCTAATCTCTCGTGATTTTGTAGATCTAAGAATATCACTTTTTCCAATCTCCCTTGATTTTCTGGATGTGGAAGAGCATGTTGATATATCTCCCAACCTCTTTTGATATCTTCTTTTTCTTTTTTCTTTTTCTCCTTTTTTTTTTCTTTTTACTTTTACACACTCACTACTATATATATTCTACTACAGATAAACATAATTGCGTTGGCCTCTCCAATTGGGAGTGACCTACTCAACAAATCTCCCCCTCACGAGCAATTTGGAGAAGGTGTAAACCTGGCGATCATAGTAGTTAGGACACAATACATGCACACCAATGCCAATGGTGGTAAGAGGTGGTTATTAATATCGTCTTTCTAACAAGAAAATTACCCAAAAAAATATCAAACTTATTGTAATGATACCAATTTCGTCCTAATTTTTTTTTTGTCATTTCAATTTTAAATTTTTACAATTGTATCAATTTAGTCTATCTGGCCAATTATGATTAACTAGTGTTGACGTGAATGCCAGCCGATACAGATGTGGACAAATTTAAATAATATTTTTATTTTTTATTAATTTCTTTTGCTTTTTATTTGTACCTTCTTTTGCTTTTTTGACCCCATAGTGGCCTGCGACACTCCAAAGTAAAAGAAAGAATAAAAAAAGGAAAGAAAAGAAAAGAAAATAATAAAAGATTATTAAAAATTGTTTGCATCAGTGCTGGCCGACCAAAATTGGCTGACTAAAAGGTTTAGGACTAAGTTGGCAAAAAAAAAAAAAGTTTTAGGATTAAATTGACATAATTGTAATATGTTGAAGACTATTTTGGTAATTTCTCTTCTTCTAGTAGTAGTTAACAAACCGAATCACTATTTTTCTCTTTTCTTTATCACTTGAAAAAAATTACAAATACCATCTTTAGATTTACTTTTCATGCCGAATACTCTACATTGAGGTCCGGCTGATAGATACTTTTCCGATCTAAGGCCAATGACGATCGTCACGCCAGGTCAAGGCCCGATCGTTCATGTGTGATGCTGCTTAGAAGTGCATACGAGGAGAAACTAACCTTTTTTAAAGTTGAGAAGAAAGTAGCCTTTTTAATAAGTTGGGAGTAGGTTTTGAAATGAGACGAGACATTTGATACGGCAAAGCAAAGACGGTGATGCTTTTTCTATAATTATCTCTTTTATCATCATATTGTGAGTGTGCAAACATATGACATATTACTCCCTTTTCTTTTCTCTTTTTCACTTCACTTCTTTAGTGTTCTTTTCTTTCGCCCATTTCTCGTTGGCCAAGGTAGAGTTGGTTTTACATCTCTGTCACGCTGCTCTCCAAGGGATCCATATGGAAAACCCTTTTGCTACTGCATTGTCCGCAGCGATCGAGACGGTTTGATTAGTAAAGTAACGGCGTGGAATTTGGGCTTGACAACCTTGGTCAGCTAGGCCAGGTATAGATACCATCTTAGCTCAAAGGTCCTTGTCCGACTAAAGCAAGTGCGCACTGTTGTTTTCTTTGCTACAATTAAACCAAGTGCGCACTTGGAGATCACCCCTTTTCCATCTTTTCCCTTGCGTTTCGTCTAACCTCTTGTGTCGTTCCGCTCATGCCTTTCCACTTAGCTATTTAAGTGGTTAGCACTTTTAAGGACCATTGTCTAATTCAGAAAGAAATCCTAACAATCGAACTCGTTCCTTTCCACCTTTTTCATTGCATCTCGTCTGACCTCTCGTGTCGTTTTGCTCATGCTATTTTTTTTTCACTTAGTTATTTTATGGGTTAGCACCTTTATATTAGGGGTTAGCACTTTTGAGGACCTTCTTTGTCTAAGAAAGAAATCATTACGATCGAACTCGTTCCCCTTTCAAGAATGGATCCAGCCGGGCACTCCTCAAAATTTCCATAGCTCGAAATGCCCCGCTTCGTACCTTGCACGAAACAACTGGGAATGAAGTGATCCACCTTGAAAATTCAGCTAACAGATGATCTTTCCTATCGTCTAATTAGGAAATTACTTTGAAGAGAAGCTTCTTCGAAATGAAAATACGAAAAGGGAGATTCTAACCTTTAGAAAAGCAATGCGGATAAAACTTTCTATAATGTTACGCGACCCTGACCAAAACAGATGATGGGAAATCTCGTGTGCGCGTTGCGAAGTGAGAAAAATAAGGGAATTGGCGATCTTCATCCGTTCTGCCGTATCCTTCCATTGTGTATAAACTAACTTAGGAAAGTATCAAAGCAACACCAGATACACAATTGCCCTTTTCCATATCGGAAAAAGAAGAAGCAACTCATTCCTCGTGCGTATATTTTTTTCGAAATATAAATAATTTATAAAATAATTTCTTAAAAATAATTGCTTGTATCTCGTGAAATAATTAATCAATAAAAAATACTTCCTTATCAGCAGTTATTTATATCTTTTAACATTTTCGTGGATGATAGGAAAATATTTTATAAATCATTTATTTTTTGCGGAAAAATGAATTTTTTTTTTTGTGAAAGGTAATTAATATATTGAAAATGATCGAGTGAACAAAAAGAAAAAGAAAAAGAAAAAAAAAGAAAAGGAGGAACACGACATTAGAACCCACACTCAAAACAACGTATCATAATGAGTGGAGGGAATGCCGGAAAAGCCACGACGTGGTAACCCACTACCAACTAAGAAAGGAAAGCATGACATGAATAACCAGCAAACAGAAACAAAACGACTTCAGGTAGGGAATGAACCATCCTCCGGATTCAGTGAGAATTGCTGCACCAACTGCCTTAATCAAGCCGCATAGGCTGAAAGGGGGGGATTAACGCTCCCTAAAAAAGATGATCGGGTCAATGCCTTATCTCCGCTGCAACCTTCTATTCCTGATGTTATCTTCAACATTCCTAACAGTGATCGCCTTATCTCTGACCACTTTAAAGAAATGATTCTTCATAGTCGGGACAGAAAGAGCTTGTTCTCGGAAGAGAATACCGTTCCTGTTGTTTCAAATAATATGACACAACGCTCCAAAGGAGAAGTGGGCTATGCACTTATAAAACTCCTTTCCCATAAGCATGGTGATGGCCCAACGGAGATTATCCTCCCACGCCCTGTTATGCCAAGGCAAATTGCATTTGGTCGCCCAAAAGAAGGCAATCTCGGCTGTGACACGACACCCAAAAAACAAATGGTCAATAAAGTCCAGTATATCGTTGCAAAAGGCACAAGCACCACTATCTATTCTACCATGCGACAATAAAAGAGTTTGGGTGGGTAGCCTGCGTTTAGCTATAAGCCAAAAGTTTACTTGATACCGTGATGTAATTTCATTGTTCCAGACGAACATATGCTAAAAGACTTGAGTCCTCTTCCGCCTGAAGGTTTCTCAAGCCGTCACAACAATGAAGCGTCTTGACAAATTCTCCCTCCAGCCAAAACAATCCAAATTTTGAGAGATACTCGGGAGGAGATGATCCCAAGACTCAAGCACCAACTTGAGAGGTTGCCCAGTATCAGAGAAGAGATCAGCCACTGTTGCCTGCCTAGAAAGCTCTAAACTATATATGAACAAGTCCGAAAAAATTAAGTTTAAGGGGTCCCTAGGGTGCCAATTGTCAAACCATAAGGAGATAGAGAGGCCGTCTCCAATCCTCCAATAGAAGGTATTGCGGACCTCGCTTCTGAGGGATAGGATTTTTTTCCAAGCCCAAGAACAGCAGGTGAGTTTCTTAGCAACCCAAAAATTCTTTGATTTTAAGAACGTGAAATGGATCCACTTGCACCACAAAGCCTCATTGTCTGAAAATAAGAGCCAGATATGCTTCAGCATAATAGCTTTATTGCAATCCCCGGGCCTCCGGATGCCAAGGTCTCCTTCCTCTTTTGGTAGACACACTTCACTCTAGGCAACCTTGGCACCCCCTTTCCCTAGTTCCGTTTTCCATAGGAATTGTCTAAATACTTTCTCTATTTGTTCCAATACGGCTATAGGTATCATAAAAACTCTCGCCTAGTAGGCTTGGATAGCATGAAGGACTGACCTGGTAAGCTGAAGCCGGCCAGCAAAGGAGAGAAAGCAGTGAGTCCAAGATTGTACCCTTGCAGTAATGTGGTTAATAAGAACACAACAGTCCACCTTGCTAAGCCTAGCAATAATAATAGGAACCCCATGCATCTTACCGGTAGGTTACATGTGGGCAAATATATATTTTGATAAAAAATTATAAAAAATAGAACAAAAGACTTGATAAGCGACAATAAGATCACCACTTAAATATTTCCTAAACCCCAAATCTTATCTCTATCTCTCTATCCCTCCAAGCTTCAATCATGGAACTCTTTGTTAAAATATGTCTCTAGTTTGAACCCGAAACGAAAGTCTGAATATTTAAATTGGATTTTTGTGGATATTTGAAATCTTGGAATGCAGAATACTACAATTTTTTTTTTTTAACGAGCATGGAGTTAATTTTTAATGTTCATTGAGCAAGTGTCGGACTCCTTGTGGATGGTGATCTAATTGGACTTGGCACAAAGAAAAAAAAAGGAAATATACACATATCAATATTATCAATAAGCGTTGGAGATGTTGGGTTGAACTGGAAAGTCAATCTGGGATATTGAGACTCGGTCAATGTTAGAGAAAGGAAGAACAAGGAATTATTTATAAGGAAACCTTTCCCTGCAAAAGTCGATTTGAGAGATTTGTTTTTAAATCTTTATATATTCTTGGACTATAGTTTTGGCCATAGGTTGACAAATGCCTTCACACATGTGGTCTTGAAGCACCCTATATAGACCCATCTAATAGGTGGGTCGGGTTGGATATGGGTTGAGTTGAAAAAGGTCCGATCCATATTGATTCATTTAACACATTTTGACCCATATTCATGTAGTACAAATCTAATGACCTATACCTGACCTAACCAGTATTGCTAAAACTCATTAATACTCCAAGAAAATCCATGCCCACTTTAAGTTATATGCTAATTGGATAAAAACTTCAAATTGAATTAAAAAATAAAATAAAAAATAGTAAATAAAAATACAAATTAAATATATATTTATAAAACTTACTTAAATTTGCCTCGTATCTTACTTGATTTAGCTTAGTGAGACAAGCTTAGGGTTTACTTATCCAAGGAAGGCATTGTTTAGAACATTAATTGAGATTCCCTACCTAACTAAAATGGTATAAGAAGCATTATCCTAAGCACACGGGACCGCACCCAACCTAGCCCCACACACTAGCCCCACCCCCACACCACCCCACACACCCGACCAATCCCCTCCGCCCGTCGACTCTCTCTCTCTCTCTCTCTCTCTCTTAAAACACTCTTCCTAGTCCATCCCATTGTCAACATCGAACCTCCCCCTCCAAGCCAACCCCTAGCCCCTTAACCTCCACCTCGCCTTTGCTCTCATGGCCTCCGAGCATGATGGTGCCGCCGTCTTCCTTAAGAAGGAGGACCTCAACAACGATGACGACGATAGCCAGGACAATGATGACAAGGAGGAGCTCCTCCCCAAACATGCCATTGGCTTCCTCCCCGACGACGACGATGCCGACTCCGCCTCCACCTCCTCCCTCCCCATTGCCACCCCCTTGACCACCTCTTCCTCCCCCTCCCCCCTTCCCTCTCTTCTACCGCGGACGCTGCCGTCACCGTTGCTATTCCCGCCCCCTTTGGCTCGGTCTCCTCCCCACTTCTTCCTTGATCAAGCATTTTGGTTAGCCTCAAATGGAGGTTGTGGAGGCGCGGCGCTAAAGCATGTGGCGGAGGCAATCGGTGAAGGCAAGCGGTTCGTTTGCATCACGAAGCTTTAGGTCACCAATGCGATGAGAATGAAGACAATGGATGACCCCCCACCCCACCCACCCACCCCCCCGGCACCTACACTTCTATCCTATCAAGTGTTAAGTGGGTTGCTTGGTATTTTAAATGGGTCGAAAATGGGTCACATGTTTTGACCCATCAATCCATTTAAATCAAATTCACTTTTTGGACCTAGTTTTAGCGGGGTCTTTAAGAATCTTTGACCCATAATAACCCATATAGATAAAATATGAGTTCAAAAATGGGTCCATGATCCCATTTTGACACCTCTAACCGTATGTTGAGTGCTTGAAAGTGGGTTCGTTGTTCTGGTTCATGCAATCACACCAAGAGCTTTTATGTGTTGAAGTTGATTAAATTCTTGTGGTAAGAATCTGTATAGAATTATTTTGTGAGATTGAGACATTATTTAGTGATAAATTATGGGGCTAAATAGTGCATGCATTATTGGATGTAATAGGAGTTTGGGAAATACTAAAGTATTTGAGTAACTCAAATGTATAATCTTCATTATATCGCTTGATCTATAGTGGAAATCATCATTGTTCTCCCCGTAGACATTGGTCATTACGATCAAACCACATTTTTTTGTTCTGTATATTTTATTGTTCGATCACTTGCTTTTCTAGCAGTTTAAGCAAATCAATGGTGATAGAAGAAGCAAAAGTGAGAATCCATAGATTTCAGGGAAATGATTTTGGTTTTTGGAAGATGCAAATTGAAGATTACCTCAACCAAATGAAATTGCATTTGCCCCTATTTGGGAAAAAGTCGAAGATGATGGAGCAAGCTAATTGGGAATTGCTAGATAGACGAGCTATGGGTTATTTGGTTGACATTGGCTTGTAACGTCGTGTTTAATATTATAAAGGAGAAAACCACTGCTGATTTGATGAAAACCTTATCGGATATGTACGAGAAGCCCTCTGTGATCGACAATGTCTTATTAATGCAATATTTGTTTAACTTGAAGATGAGCGAAGGTGAGTCGGTTACATATCATATTAGCAAATTTAATGTGATTATTAGTCAATTGAGTTTAGTTGAGATTGACTTTGAGAATGAGGTACATGTTTTGATTTTGTTATCCTCATTATTTGATAGTTGGTATAACTACTGTTACTGCTATTAGTAATTCCTCTAGGTTAACAAGCTTGGCATTTGATGGAGTTCAAGATTTAAGTTTGAGTAAGGGCATTCATAGAAAAGAATATGGTGAAACTGTATTTGCTGCTTTAGTAGGTGAAAATGATAGGAAAATGACTCTAAAGCGAGACAAAGAAAGAGATGTTTAGAGGAAAATACTTCACTTCAACATCCATTATTCATCACACCTTAAAAGAGGCCACCACTATCAACAGATAACTACAAATAACAACAAAAGAAACCAAACCCTAAATTCTAAGACTATAGCAACAAAATTCTAACAAACTAAACTTCAACCAAATAAGCATGACTAGTTGGCATCCCTCTTGAACTTGTTCGTGACCATTTCCGATTAGAATTGGTCCATTGGATGCCTTAAAAATGAGTTTTGTGGTTGGTTCCGATCATTCGCCCTGACTGGGTCTCGATCGGGTGGATTGGACCCAAAGCCGAACATGCCATGCCTTGGTCTATCCAAGGTTTATGCCATTGATTCCCATGATCGACCTCGGTTGTCACTTGGTCATGTTGGATCAATCCGCAACTAGTTCACTACTAGCAAGATCGACTGATAGATCGTTTATGGTCAATATAGGTTCCGTGTGGAATCATCCGCGACCGGTGCACTTGTCCATACCTTATTAGGGAAATCTCTTATGATGTTTTGAAGATAACAAAATAAATCAAAGGCTATTAACGTGTTTAATGATTGAGTAATAGACTATGCAAATGATAGAACATGTAAATGATATTGTCGAAGTCCATACTTGGAAGAACCAGAAGACAAATTTTATGCTAAAACTGAACTTATTCAAACTATGTTCAGACCTTAAGGCTAAATCTATTCAGAAACATAATATATTCAGACTTACGTCTAGATTGGAAAGTCTACTTCAGACGGAAGACACTCAGACTCTACTTCAGACAGAACACTCTTAGACTTTACATCCAGAATGAGACACAAGTCCATAACGTGATAAGGTCCAAAACGAGACATAAGTTCAGAACGTAACAGATTCAGAACGAAGCATGTTCAGAACGAAACAACTTCACAGAACGTAACATAAGCCCTAAATATATAACGGCTAGTAATCTGGTTTTGATTCTACATCAAGATAGATTTGATTGACTTAATCTAATTGATTCACAATTGGATATTGAAGACAAGAACTTTCTATACGAAGGAGCTTTACTTATGGAAATCAAGATTCTGTTTGTATGGGCAATCATAATCAATTTGGGATTCTAATTCTGTCACTCAACGGCTAATAATCTTCTAGATACAGATCTGTCCAATGGGTAGATTGGAAGACGATCCTCTAGATACTGTCCAACGGCTAGTTTGGAAGTGGAGGAGTATTTAAGGAGACCAAAGACTGATAAGCAAGTAAGAGACGAAGCGTAGAATTTATAATTCCAAAGTCTGAGAGAACTTCGATCATACACTTGTCTTTCGTGAGCTTAAACGTTTGTGATCGTGAAAGAAATACCAAAAGAGTGACTTAGTGAGATAGTGTGATCTACCACTAAGTGTTTGCACTCAAAGTTGTAATCTCTTGTTAATCGCATAGTGGAATCCAACTAGAAAGCTGTTAGCATGGGAGAGTGAACGTAGGCTTGATCTAAGCCGAATCACTATAAATTTCGTGTGCAACATTCTCTTTCCTTAACTCTTCTTATTTAAGTCTGTTGCATACTTACAGGTTATTTCAGAAGTTTGTTCTATCACATAACGGATTCTAAACATCTACCAGAAGTCTGGTGGCTCGTTTGTCAGACTCTAATCCTTATTCAGACTTTGCTCGAAATTTATTTTATTCCGCATTTATTTGTCAAGACTTCTTTTAAACACCTATTCACCCCTTTTAGGTGTTCGTACTAGCACTTTCAATTGGTATCATAGCCAAGTGTTCGTTTTATTAAAGTGTTTTTACTTTTGAGCTAAGATCTTCTATGGCTAGTATCTTGGCACTAGGACTTATGGAAGGGCAAAGCAACACCAGGCCACCCTATTTTGATGGAAATGAATACAATTTTTGGAAAAACAAAATAAAGACATTCCTAAGATCCAAAGATCCCTTGCAATGGGATGTTGTGGAAAAAGGAATCAATCCCACTACTGTGTCTACATTAAATAAGAATGGAAGAGACAAAGAAACTAAACCCCCTGCTCTTATGCCTCGGGCGGAGATGTCCAAAAGAGAAGCTTTCGATGCAAAAGCTATTTATTCTTTATATTGTCCATTGTCTCCTGTTGAGTATAATAGAATCTTTCATGTGAAACAGCTAAAGAAGTTTGGAATAGACTTCATGTTACTTATGAAGGGATTGATCGTGTAAAAGAGACAAAAGTGAACTTCCTGCTCAGCCAATATGAATCCTTCAAGATGAAGCCAGGAGAGTCGATTGGAGATATGTTCAGTCATTTTACAGAAATTGTAAATGGTTTGGCGTATCAAGGTCAGCCAATTTCTGCCCCAATGAAGGTCAACAAACTTCTGCGAGGTCTCTCAAAAGATTGGAACCATGTTAAGACCTCAATTCGAGAGACTCAGAGGATTATGCCACTCTCTGTTGATGAATGATTGGCACTCTTCGATCCTACAAAGTGGAACAAATCAATGATGAAGATCTCGAAGGTAAGAAGTCCATTGCTTTAAAAGCTAACGTTGATTCTGATTATACGAACTTAGAAAATGACATGGACGACGAAGAACTTGCTTTTATGATCAAGAAATTCAAAAAGCTAAGTAGAAAAGGAAGTTCAATGGAAGAATACAATACAAGTAGAATGGGCGAAAAAAGAACCATGAAAGAAGAAGACGAGTAAGGAAATATATGTTTGATGGCACATTCGGACTTATTCGGGGTGTGTTTGTTTCGCGGAATACATTTTCAAGGAAAACATTTTCCTCATTTTCTCATGCGTTTGGTTCACTCGGGAAATGAGTCAACGGAAAACGTTTTCTAGTCAACAAAATGTTTTCCTAACAAAGCTTAAATTCAGGAAAATGATTTCCCTTTGAAAGGACCGGAAAACATTTTCCGAATCTACCAAAGCTTAGATTTGATATTTGGTTTACAAACAATTATTCTTATAAAGATATATTTTTAAATTTTTAAATTTTTATAATTCTTTTTAAAATATTTTTAAAAAATAGAATTTTTAATTTTTTAAAATATAATTTTTAATTATTTTTAATTTTTTAAAATATAATTTTTAACTTTTAATAATTATTTTTCGCTTTTCTCTTTTCTTTTTTTCTTCTTCTTCAGCCAGCCCGCCGACCACGATGACGGTCGACGACCCGGCCACGAGCGAGATCGAGCTCGCCGATGTCGGGCGGGGCTCGATCTCGGCGATTTGGCGAGGCCGAGCCTCGCCCGACGCCGACGAGCTCGAGCCTCGCCAATCGTCGGCAAGGCTCAAGCTCGACGGCGTTGAGCGAGGCTCAATCTCATCGATCCGGCGAGGCCTCGCCCAACGCCGGCGAGCTTGAGTCTCGCCGGATTCGCGAGGCTTGAGCCTCGCCAATCGTCGGCGACCCCGACGAGCTCGAGCCTCGCCGGCTCGTCGCCGGCCGCCCGCCGATCGCCGGCTAAAAAAGGAAGAAAAGAAAAAAGAAAAAAAATGAAATATGAAAATAATTATAATTTCAATTTTTTATAAAATTAAAAAAGGTGATGGACTCAACAAATTAATTTGGAAGTAAGAGGCACACTATTGTCAATTGTTAGGTCAAATGCCATTCAATCATTTTTCAAATGCGATCCAAATACCAGAAAATACTTTCAGTCACGTATTACCAAACAAAAGAAAACTAACCATTTTCCTGGAAAATGGTTTCCCGGAAAACATTTTCCAAAAACGTTACGTTTTCCGTGAAACAAACACACCCTCAAATTCGGAATCGAGAATCGACTCGAATCGAGTCGACTAAAACACAAACTCAGAATCCAACAAGGAAATCGAGGTCAAACCTTCAGGAATTCCTATTAAAGTTTCAAAGTATATAAATGAGCTTTACTTAAACCTCAAATCTTCTCTTAAAAGGATCTCCGAACTAAAAAATGAGAATTCATGGCTTAGGCAACAGGATCTTTTTCGAAAAGAAAAGTTTGAAATTTTGCAAAAAGATTTTCTACAAACAAAAGAAAGTCGAGATTTACTTGTTAAAGAAAATGATTCTTTAAAGAAAGAATTTTCAAATATTTTGACAAAATTTTCAAAGGGTTCAAAAACGTTAGAGCATATCATTTCCATACAAGTACCTTACTATAACAAGTCGGGACTTGGCTTCAATAAGGAAATTGATTCTCTAATAGATTTTCCTAAAGTTAATGAGAGACTTAGACAAATACCTCCTAGACTTGCATACAAAAAGCATTTTCAAAAGATTTTTACAAAACTTGTTGATCGAAATGCCCTCAAGTATTCAAATTGTGGAGACTCAGAACACTTTGAGAAAGAATGTCCTAAAGTCTGGAGACCTAATAAGAAAGATTGGGTAAAAACAGTATACTCTACTAACTCTCATGGACCCAAGAAAATATGGGTACTAAAGAAAAGATGAGTTGTTTTTGCAGGAAATAAAAGAAAAGAAGAAAGAAAATTTGGTAAGGAATACATTTTCTTTTTCTTTTTCTCAATTTGATTGGGCCACGTAATTCTCATTATACTTGATATTCGATATATCCTCGGTTGATTCGGATTTTATAATGATCACATTCTTTGATTGGTTTGATTGAAGGAAGAATCGCGTGATTTTTTTTCGTGAGTTGCGATTTGATTTAATACGTGTGATTGATTTGATATTTTGCTTAGAGACAATTGAGTTTATTTGGTTTGATTTTATGCTCTCAGATTTTGTCATATTTTGCAAAGCGAAAATCTGTTTTAGATGATATTAGTTATGCATGATATTCTTTCTTAGATACTCAAGGATTTTATTTTCTCTGATTTTATCATGCTACTAAGTGAGAATTTCTTTTTCAAGATATTATTGTGCATAATATTCTTTCCTTAAATAATATCTTATGATGAGTTAAGAAAGAATATTTGATTATCTATGGAGATTTTCTAGTTTGCTCTAACGACATGGAAGGATCCAAATTGATGGATACCAAAAAGGAATGAGTTCATTGCAGGAAATTCTATAAGGGAAGAATGATTGCGAATCTACACAAATTTTGGTGCAATCAAAAAGTATCTCCTGCGAAGATTGGTAGAGAACGTGAATCCAAAAGAATGGAAAAGAATCGGGATCACCTCAAAAAGGCAACAAATTGAGGGGGAGCGTTTTTCAATTATGACAAAATCTTTTTGAATCGATCGTGATCTTGAAGAAAAAGGTAAATGTGTTAGAACTTATCAAGTTCATAAAAAATACTGTTAGTGCATCTTTTATTACCTTTTGTCATTAACAAATCTCTTATTTACATTATTATTTTATTATGAAAAAAATGGTAAGTGAATTTTATAATGCATCCATGATTTTTATTGGATAGTTGCTGATATATATGATCGAAGTGACCTATATTACACATCTTTGATATTTGACTTACTTTGTACAAGCTGATTTTTTTTTCATGCAAGATATATTTGTTATCGTTTTATATTCTCTATGTGATACTTTTGATCGCTTTTTGATTATGACAAAAAGGGGGAGAGGATATAAATATGCATATGTGTTGATTGGTTGATATTATTTATTGCATAATATTGAGCTATGATTATTTTTCTATATATTGTTATGCTCAATCTATTTGCTATCTTATGCTATCTTTTGATTCGAATCACACTTTTTGAAAATCTAAAATTTGATGATTGATTTATCAATATTTTAGAAAGTATGATTACACTTCTGCATATTTAGAGATTGTTTTGTCATCATCAAAAATGAGGAGATTGTTAGGGAAATCCCTTATGATGTTTTGAAGATGACAAAATAAATCAAAGGCTACTAACGTGTTTAATGGTTGAGTAATAGATTATGCAGATGATAGAAAATGTAAATAATATTGTCGAAGTCTATACTTGGAAGAACCAAAAGATAGAATCAGAAGACAAACTCTATGCTGAAACTGAACTTATTCAAACTGTGTTTAGACCTTAAGGCTAAATCTATTTAAAAGTAGAATATGTTCAGACTTACATCCAAACTGGAAAGTCTACTTTAGATGGAAGACACTTAGACTCTACTTTAGATTGAACACTCTCAGACTTTACATCCAGAACGAGACACAAGTCTAGAAAGTGACAAGGTCCAGAACGAGACACAAGTTCAGAATGTAACAGATTTAAAACGAAGCATGTTCAGAATGAAACAACTTGATAGAACATAACATAATTCCCAAACATATAATGACTAGTGATTTGGTTTGGATTCTACATCAAGATAGATTTAATTGACTTAATCTAATTGATTGACAATTGGATATTGAAGACAAAAACTTTCTATACGAAGGAGCTTTACTTATGGAAACCAAGATTCTGTTTGTATGGGCGATCATAATCAATTTGGGATTCTACTTTTGTCACTCAACGGCTACTAAATCTTCTAGATATAGATCTGTCTAATAGGTAGATTGGAAGACGATCCTCTAGATACTGTCCAACGGCTAGTTTGGAAGTGGAGGAGTATTTAAGGAGATCAAAGACCGATGAGCAAGTAAGAGACGGAGCGTAGAATTTATAATTCCAAAGTCTGAGCGAACTTCGATCATATACTTGTCTTTTGTGAGCTTAAACGTTTGTGATCGTGAGAGAAATACCAAAAGAGTGACTTAGTAAGATAGTGTGATCTACCACTAAGTGCTTGTATTCAAAGTTGTAAGCTCTTGTTGATCGTATAGTGGAATCCAGCCAGAAGACTGTTAGCGTGGGAGGATGGACGTACGCTTGATCTAAGCCGAACCACTATAAATTTCGTTCGCAACATTCTCTTTCCTTAACTTTTCTTATTTAAGTCTGTTGTATACTTACGGGTTATTTCAGAAGTCTATTCCATCGCATAATGGATTTTGAACATTTACTAGAAGTCTAGTGGCTCGTTTGTCAGACTCCGATCCTTATCCAAACTTTGTTCAAAATTTATTTTATTCCGCATTTATTTGTCAAGACTTCTTTTAAACACCTATTCACCCCCCTCTAGGTGTTCGTATTAGCATTTCATACCTAACCGATCCATGATCGTTCTTCATGTTTGCGATAGAGTAGGATCAATTCACAATTAAACCTCATGGTTGAAGAGCCGATTCATGTTCAATGCACAAGTTTAGAGCGTAGCACCAATCCTAGTGCATTGACTTAGCTAGGTTCGATGTCCATGCATCAGCCAATAAGACATCACAATACAAGTCAAGCTAGCACTTACCAACCCTTGTGCCTTATTCTTATGGCCTGGAATTAAGGATGCTACAATGCCCATTTTCCCGAGCTAGCACAGAACATAAATTTCTGTTGTGACTAAGTTTCCGTTTGCATAAGTCATTCTTCGGATCCTATTTTTCTAATAGCTGACCTTGGGCTGCATCAGCTACTTTCTTCAACCCTCTTTCATATGGATTAGGTTCCCAGTATGATACATTTAAGAGTTCATTGTGATGAACAAGCTTAAGATGTCAGGATGTAAATGTTTTGTATTGAGCTTACACCAATAAGAGGTTGTAAATTTCTCGAGGTGGTGAAATTAGGTCGATTGTGAAAATCCATGTCGAGAGTGGACATGGATCGAGTTCGTTCGTTGTTTTCAAACCTAAGTAAAGATAATCAATTAAACTGGTCACGACGTTGTCATCTAGTGTCACTGGGGAGCTGAGTACCGGTAGATTGCCAATCGACACCGAATGCCCTGGCCGTGTCGACAACAAAATTGGCATCTCACTCACTCACTATGGATTATTTATTCTTTGCTCTAGTTGTTATCTCGATCGTATATTGAACTTTTGATCCAACATGATCATGCATTTATGTGGGCACTCAAAGTTGACCGTATTGTCATGTATCAGGCACATGGACGAGAAGTTGTTATTGACACTCAAAGTTGGTTGTACCGTCATGTACCGGGAACATGGGTGAGAAATATAATGAAACTGTGCATCATAAAAGTATTGATATATGACAAGTTATCGTCAAGCTTATGGATAGGAGTTTAGTGATCGACGGTGAAGCAAAGGATTGCCATGTGTCTAGTTGTCAAAATACAATGGTGAAGACTAAAGTGGCTACCTGAACGATTTTAGCGGCAAGTCTTTGATTAGAGTCTTTAAGATATTTCAAGAGGCGCCAAGAGAGTGCGCGATTGAAAAGCAGTTTATGTCCAGGTACCTAGTTGTAGAATTAGTGTCGATAAATCAAGAAATATTAAAACACCATCAAGGCAGTTACATAGGAGAAGGGTGAGTTGGTTATAGAAGAAACGTGCCTAAAGATGGAAGTGGATTAAGAGATGGACAGTTACTTAATGGTTACCAAGTTTCTCTGTAAATACCCTAGTCGTCCAACATAACAACCCCTGAACAACACATCGAATGTCTTTACTTTATCTTTACATTATCGCATTTTAGTTTCTCTAGCTATAGTTGTTAGATTCCCATTGTTGATTAGATTTCGACAAGTATCTTTATCCCAATTTAATACCGTCGATTAAATTTCAGTGTTGTATCTTTTGTCCAGCATTGTCGATTGGATTCCGATGTTGTGTCTTCTATTCAAGTGCATTGTCGTTGATTAGATTTCGACAATGTGTTGGTATATGTTTAAGCTGTGTCGTTGATTAAATTTCAGCATAATTTGGATTTGACTCAAGAATCCGAGGTTTAGTTGTCAGGATTGTACAGTTTTATTTGTGATTGGAAATTTTATAATATTGCAGTTGGTATTCTTTGTCCGGAATTAGCATAGAACTTATATATTCTTCAAATAAATGCTGAAAATATCACGAGGTGAAAGATATTTCGTTGCAATAACAAAACTGGCGGAACAGTTTCTCTATAAATATCTTGTAAAGTTTTGTTGAATTCTTCGAACGTGGAGCACGTCCTCAAGACTCACTTCGATCGCTATCCACAAGGCGATCGATTCAGACCGCTTCTCCACGATGTGTTCGGAGATGGTCTCTTCATTGCCGATGGGGAACTCCGGAAGGTACAGAGGAAGCTGGCGAGCTATGAATAGAGCCCGGCCGCTCCAACTCGCTCCGTTGATTCGGCATGGATAATGTGGCTTCGAGGTCAAGTGTGTGGCCGTTCTGATGGTCTTTGACTGGTTCAGGGATCTCCTCTGCCTCTTTCTCCTGGAACTCCTTGTACTTGCCCCACAACACCGAGTAGAGCCCGGCCACTATCAGGACCGAACCAAGAACCCTGTACCACATATCAAATACTATATATTAATTATTAAAGCACATATGATATGGTGATCCTATTGATAAGTGACGTGATAAAAAGTTATGCAAGAGAAAAAAAGCTGAGAAAAAGGCGTTCAATCATGGTCCCCTGTCTCTGCATCTTCATCGGTAGGGATGATATTGAAAAGAAAGCATTCGTAGGGGCGGCGAGAGGAATTTACCCTCCGAGGTAGATCTTCTCGGCAAGGATGAAGGAGCCCATAACGGCCACGATGATCATCATGAGGGGGCTGAAGGCAGTGACGAAGACTGGGCCTCTTTTCTTCATGACCATCCCCTGAACGTAGTACGCGATGCTTGACGACACTATCCCCTGTTCAACATGCAACGAATATCGGTCATGATATACACTTAAGTTGTGCTATTGATTTTCCCTTTCAAGTAAATTCCCTTACAGCATAGGCGGCGGCAAGAAGGTTCATGTCGAAGCCAATGGACCAGACGTTAGCCTTGTGCTCCATCACAAAAGTCACAGCGATGGACTGAAGCGTGCCCATGAACACCACCATGGCCGTCAGTGAAAGATGTGCTGGGTATCTCTTCAAGGTCACTGCCTGTAATTTCAACGTTTGAATAAATCAGCTAATCAGCGAAATTAATCGAAACGAACACAAGTGGTTGGGTACATATGAGAATTTGTGTATTTGTGTCAAGTTACCTGGAGGATGAAGAAGGAGGCCCAAGCAAAAGTGGCGATGATGAGGAAGATGGAGCCCTTCACCCAGTCCTTGTCGGCAGACTCAGGCGCCTCTGAGCCATTCGCAGCGTGGCCGTGGAGGTGAGCGGACCATGGGAAGTTGAGGACATTTCCCTTGTACAGCGTCATCAGCATGGCGCCGCCCACCGTCACCACTGTCCCAACCACCTTTGCCACGCACCTCACTTTCTTCATGTCCACCTTCTCCATCCTATCACAACCGAAAGAGCATAAGCATGTCGTCGAATGCTCAAGAGGAGTCCATCACTTTAAAAAAGTTAGTCGTATTCAAAAGGCTCGGCACGCCGCTTAGCATATTGATTTATAATGCAGTACCTGCAGAGAACTGCCATGACGAAAGTCATCGCGGGGAGCATGTTGCTCATGGCACATGAAAAGGTTGGGGATGTGAATTTCAGACCCGCGTAGTAAAGGTTCTGATCTATCACTGGCCTGAGTACCGCGGAAGAAGAAAATAAATAAGACATAAGAACCAACATATACAAGATCTCTTTTTCAAAGCGGGTCGAGAAAATAAAAGCTGCAGTGTTTTTTATTAGTACGTACCCAAGAAGGCCCAGCACAAAGATTTGCATGAACACGAGGAATGTCATCTTCGGCCTCACCTTCCTGCAAATCATACCAGATGAATTAATCCCACACGCTATTCATTCCTCTGATCTCTCTCCTATGGAGCTAACAGAAGTCGGAATCGATTGCTCTGTCACTCATTAGATATAAGTACCTCTCGAGGATGAGGGCAAACGGCGCAATGACAACAGTGGCGAAGGCGTGGCGGTAGACAACAAGGACGTAGTGGCTCATGCCACGGTTGAGGGACACCTTGGTGATGATGTTCATGCCCGCATAGCCAAACTGCAGCGACGCCATCGCTATGTAGGGTCGCGCCCTCTGCATGAAGTCGCTCCACCTTCCTGCTTTTCCCTCCATTTCCAAGGTAGCCATAAGGAACTAGGAATAGGAGAGGAGGCGAGAGTGAGAGGAGGGGCTTGATGAGGATGCAAGAGGAGGAAACACTTCGAAGAGGACCTTGTGCGTCTCCTAAGTACAGATTGCTGGAACGAGTGGAGTATTTATAGGCCTTTGGGGTTGGGCTCTTTATCCACTAGAGGATCTCTGCGGTGGTGGCCTCGCGGGTGAGTGTTCGTTCCCCTTGCATTTCTTGTCCGAATATTATTTTGACAGAGAGAAAGTGAGAAATGAGAGAAATAATCATGGAGTGACTATAATATATGTACAAAATTGAATCTGAATGATTAAATTCAATGGAATTCACTTGAAACCTATTAAATATTAAACCACTCATTCATCTAGTAGATTGGAACACGAGATTACGAGTTCGAATCTTTCCAAGTCCTTATTTACCTCCGTAGTAAAACACTTCCACCTTAGAGCGTTAGAGTATTTAAATATTAAATTATGCTTTCATTTATTTAAGTACCACAAAATCTCACAAGATTTTAATGATCCATATTCAATTTAGTATCACCTTTATATAATACTTGCTCGAGAGTGACGTGGGATTCACTAGTTAGGGTTTAACCGATAGGATTTTTTTTCTTATATGAGGTGGTGAGGAAAACAAAATAAAATTAAAATTAAAGGAAATGAGATATATAATTTGGTGGGGTGGGCCCCATCACAATGCCTACGCGTCGGTCTGATGCATCACACGTATTTTTTAAATCATTTAGGAGTCATTAGCTCCACTCGTGTACTGAAGGAATAAGAAAGGACGACCATACACTCAAAGGATAAATATGTCAACCGAAGGTATAGATAGATTTTCAGTTCAAGATCTCGAGGTTACTAGTTCACGATCTGGAGGTTACTTATTCAAATCCAATAGACGGTTTTGGGTTCGAGCCACCTCTACGAACCAGAAGCCTGAACTTAATTGAATCAGCATGCTGACAGACTATTTCAAGTGGCTCTAAGTAGCTAGTCCTTTCTCTCGTCCACTTGGGTAATAAAAAGAAAAGGAACAGAAATGCTAGCCTCGAAGTAAGTATAAAAAAAAGAATGATTATTATTTTCATAAGAATAGTCGAATATGCAGTTTTGTATTCACAGAGGAGAAATGAAAACTGATTTGTGATCTCTCATTTTGAAGTGTCGAGCAACAACTTTCAAGATCAAAGTCTAGCGCTGGTTCCAATCAGCAAACGTCCTCATCAGCTGAGCAAATTACCTAGCATACCCTAGAACAGTGTCACTCGGACTTGAAGACATCTTATCTTGACTAGCGTGCTAAGAATCTCAGGCTTGTCAATTTGCAGCACCTGACACAATGAGAATCTGTAGTTTTTATAAGTTATTAATCGTGTGCACTTTTATAAGCATCTCTCTTGTTGTTCCTCTTGCCGTGGCATGAGCACTTTGTGTAGTCGTGGAGGCGGGTTGAGGGAAAAGTGTTAAAAAAATCTTAAATATTTTGTATTTGTGTCAATTTAATTTTAAACATTTTTACTTAGTGCCAATTCAATTTTTTCCGACTAATTTTGACTGGATTTTACTGATTGGGCACCAGCCAGCTGACATGGCACAATCGGCGCTGACATATACAACTTTTAATAATATTTTAATATTTTTTCTTTTTTTTTTTAATATTTTAATATTTTTTCCTTCTCCAACCAGTCGTTGGACCTAGTGACCGCTAGCCGGGCGATGGTTGATGAGGGCGAGCCTCGCTAGCCCGGCGTGAGGCCTGGCGAGATTGAGTCTCACCCATGGCTGACAAGGCCGCCCTTGCGGCCCTCGCCAGCCGTCGCCTCTGGCTGGTCGCCAAGGTCCAGCAATCGACTAGAGGAAGGAGGAGGAGAAGGAAAAAGAGAAAAAAGAAAAAGAAAAATTCAAAAATATTAAAAATTGTTCATGTCAATGCTGATCATGCTGCGTTTGTCGGCCACCTAGTCAGCAAAATCTAGCCAAAACTAACCAAAAAAGACTAAATTGGCACAAAGTAAAAGGTTTAGGATTAAATTGACACCAAAAAAAGATTTAGGACTAAATTGGCATAAATACAAAAGGTTTAGGATTTTTTTAACACTTTTCCCGACGGGTTGACATCCTTCAATGACGATAGAACTTGTTCTAGATGAGGCCCTATAAATTGTTTGTCTATATTTTCTATAAGATGAAATGGAGTTTGGATGCCATATCAAATCAACATCGTGTAGTAAGAAGAGCTTTTCATCTCGTGTCGCACTTGCCTTTAATTATTCGCGCGTTTTCCGAGTGGAGAAATGGAAAAGGAGTTCAAACGATGCTCCTTTACTTGTGGACAACAGATTGGGTAAGATTAGACTTATTAGAGGTTTTAACGTGCGTATTCATCTACGAGAATTGATTCTCATTGTAACTTAATGGGGATAAAGTTCAAACCTGTGCATATTTCTATCAGGAACTAATTTGCCCTTTTGCTTTATATAATTATGTTGATAATATTAGAATCTTAGCCCAAAATTCAGACTCATAGAAGGAGGGAGATTGCATATATAAATAGCATATAAACGTCGTAGACAAGCGATATGGTATACTTTAGCATATATGCTTAAACCTTTAGAAATCCAAAAAACAATTGTTTAATGTCTATCGAGGATTCTTATAGTTTGATAATTGGGGAAAAGAATTGGCTATCTACATTATCACAAGTAGTTCTTAAAGCTCAAGTATGAATAAAATAAGATTGCTTGTCCAAAAGAAATAAATAAATAAAGTATGATTATGATATTATTTTGTGTCAGTTGTTCTACTAGCGTCCATTCTCTTTTTCCGTGATTTTTAATTAGTCTCACTTTAATGCAAGCACTTAGAGATATGAAAGAATTAAAAAAAGATACACATTTTTCAAAAGGAAATCAATTTGCTTATTTTATAGACCATTGTGACTAGCTAGGCCATATTCTGCACGTGATGAGACGAAGCTGATCAAGTATCTAATGTCATAGTAAGAAGTGCTGGAGGAATATTCAGGCGAAACTTTGAGACGAAACAAAGCCGCTTTTAGCCTTCTCGAACTGAGTGCGGCTTTACAGGTGAAATTCTCATATACATTTTGGTTGGAAATTGTAATCGAATCATTAACACCAATTAGAAAATTGTCGAACTTTGAAAATCTACACAAAACCTATCTATTCCTCAAACTATATGAACAGTTGAGATACAACAAACAGAGGACTACCTCAATAGTTACAAACCCTAATTCGAATTTGAATACTATATTTGAATCACATGGCTATGTTTTGGCCCACTTTTTCTTTTTGTAGTTCGAGCACATCTAGGTAGGCATTACGAATTATTCGATACCATATGCCAACTTATATTCTTTATCCACTTCATATGTCATAGGTTCTTTATGTGGATACAATATAGTCATAAAGATGGAGAATATATGGTGCACTTCTAAGATCTGATCCGACTAATGGGAATGGCCCACGATCACGTAACCGCAGAAAACAAAGGGGCAATCATCATGTCCCAAATCCATTATATATCCTTCAAATGTGACGATGCGTTTCAGCAAGAAATCGAATCATTATCTACCTAAACTCTTCTAAACCATTTTCTGGGTGTTGAGAATCTGGCGATGCAGCATCCGACAATATGACTAGATTAGGATGACATCAACATTTGCTTCCAGATTCACGAAGTTCATGTCGCTTCCTTTCTTGTTTCATGTTGCAACACACGAGCTTGCTCTGGCCTCCTTCTTTCGCCTTGTTTATCCGGGTGGAATACGGGAAACCTTGCATACTTGTTATGAATAAGAAAGTTTTTGGAATAGCCCTAGATACACAAAAAAAGAGCTTACATTGATCGATCTGAATTATTCTATGTCGAATACAAATTGATTGAATGTCAAATCACCTGCTGAGATTCGAAGAAGTTTATGACATCCAGATGTTCACAGAAAAGGACAGGAATCTCTCAACAGTTTGAGAGCATGTTAACTGAACATGTTAAGTTACTTCGACGTCCAGCTTCGCAAGTTCAGATGCAGACTGTCCAATCGGCATCTCCAAAATATCCATTTCGATGTCGACGAAGAGCCCCCACCCATCAAAGCCCTTCTCGTTTTCGCGTTGCGTTTTGTTCTCCTTTTCTTCCAATAAAGAAAAATCGGAAGCTAGAGAACCTCTGCTTCATGTGTGCCAATTATGAGACTTTTGGAAACGCAATGGAATCGCATGCGCTCGCCAGTTGCTGTGCTGATGTCAATTTCCGCTGCTTCTGAGCGGGGTCATCTGTCGCATTATCCAAGAGCCAAGCCGAGAAGCACCTCGTATATCGTACGTGTACTTGACGGAAGAATGTGATGACCCTTCTACAAAAGTATAAAAAGAAACAAAAACAAAAGGCTTGTCTTCAAATATGCAATTTCCAAAAATAATTAATTTGAGGTAATATAGTTATATTAATGATTTAACACGGCATAAACTCGACAAGCCACTCCGCTTTAATATCGTTCTAATAATTCCCGTACATTCTTCTCATCTAAAGAGTATAATTGACACGTGAGGCTCTTTTCTTATAAATTGTGCTTATGATGTTTTTTGTAAGTTCGAAAAGGTATATGGTTTAAAAGCTTAATTTGTTGAACTTGCCAGTCAATTGAGACATATCAGCAACGATGAAAGCCAATCATGTGGCCAAATTAACATCCCCGAGATAAGCTAAGATCAAAGTGGCCATCAAATCCAAAAATAAAAAGAAGTGGCGAAAACGAAAGAAAGAAGAAGAAAAGAAAACCAAGTGAGACTGTATATGTCCACGGCCGAGAAGCCCCTTCTTCTTTTCTGTCTCACGTCACAAAAGACGAACAACAGTCCCAAAAAACAGTTCGACCCATTCGAGCCAAGTGGAGCACCGGATCTAGCCAATGGGCTCCTAATCATCCCCAATCATACCGACACCGTTGCGTCACGCACGACATTGGATCGGCCCTCGCTCGCGACAGTTGCCTTCTCCTTGGTCACGAATGTAGACGTATTTTCTTCGCCCCTCATCATTGTCATTCGTGTCCCAGCAATCCATGATCGAGGGGGGCATCCTCTCGTGTCCGGATTAGAGAATGCCCCAACGATCGCTGGACACGAAGTGGATATTTGGGGGACATTCGAAGGTTGGGGGCATTGCTGTTCTTTGAAACAGCGGTCGAACAGTGTCCTCCGAACGAACGTGAATTGCAATGGGAGAGAAAAAGCGAAACGAAAGGTCGTGAGATCATCGTTTGGAAGAGCGCCTTGAACAGCAATGGCGTGGGTCCTCTTGCAAGTGTCTTGCGTTGGAAATTTCCCAGGCAATTCCTGGAGATACACTGGCGAAGCGAATCAATGACTCCTCCGAGTCTTTATCTCGTTTTCTCTCGCAGCACCTGCAAATATCAGAAAAATGTCCTGAATACTATATGATAGAGGCGGGAAATTCTTTAGCACTGAATCAGCGTATTCAAGAAGAACAGGTTGTTCAAGCTCGATACTGTCAAGAATTCCTAATTTCATACGACTAATTGAGGCAATGTTAACAAAACCCATCAAATATATCTTTAATTTTTGATAATTGTGCTTCTTTAATTGATATCCATGTGAAATTTAATGAGGATGCTTTGAAATTTCTCAGTGATTTAGCAGGATCACGCCGCATGATAGAAAGGCTCGTCATGGAATAATTTAACAAGTTGCATGAGGGTTTAGAAAAGTAACTAGTGGAAGATTTCCACTGAGAAAGTGAAAGTGAGGCTGCCTGGACATGCTAGTGGCCTTGTGTGGAAATGGGACACAGTGTGTCTAGGAAGGAGGTCCCAAATTTTTCCAGACGCTTGTAATGGGTGCACATTTTTAATTCAATTCTTTCTTTGTCTTTTCTTGGGTGAAGTTGGGGTTAGGTCAAGATTGATCGACAGATAGCCAAAGTTGAAGGTGTTCCCTTTACGTCTTAATTTAGATGGAAAAATTTTTAAAAAAAAAAAAAAATCTTAAACTTATTATATGAATATCAATTCAGTTCTAACTTTTAATTTGATTTTAGTCTTCAACTATTTGACAATTTGCCAATATAGTCTTCCTAACAAATTTTAACCAGAAATAGTTGATGTGGATATTAACAGTTATATGTGGCACAACTACATCCTATGTTTATTAGTTTTTTCTTTTGCCAAATTTTCATTGAATTTTTCTATTAAATCACTAATCTTTTCTTTTGTCTTGCTTACTAGCCCTATCAGTTCCTTTTAGAATTTCCCAACCTTAGAATGATTACAAATTTCAATATGCTTAAATTATCAATTAATTTTTTATTACCAACTCTTATCATATTCAATTTTTTTATAAAAAAAAAATTGTTACTCGCACTTTAATTTTACTAACTATTATATAAAATTACTAACTTTCCTTTAGTGAGTTACCAACTTTATTCCCAATTAACTCAAATAAGAATTGGTAACCCACAACTAGTTAAAAACTTAATCGGAGAAAGTTGATAAATGACTTAAATTAAAGCTAGTAATTACATATAAGAGTTGGTAAATTTAATGCATAATTAAGAAAGGTCAATAAAAGTTGGTAAAAGGATAAGAAGAGTTGATAATTAAAGGAGAAATAGATCAAGTGAGTAACTTAGAGGATAGTGGGTAATCCAATTAGAGTTGATTAGCTGCGTAACCTCTTAGAAGAATGGCACGTCAATATACTTGATCAATACACAATTTCTAATGTACTCAATTGCTCAAGTATTAAAGCAAAGGAAAAAGATATTTTGATCAACATTGAAAAGCAGAGGGCTTTTTAATTTCATTATGAGAAATTAATAAAATTCTTTTCTCCTGAAGGACCACTATTGCAAGCTCCCGAGCGGAAAGCTTGTCCTTTTCAGGCACTTTGAAGGAACGTTCATGCATGCATTTGGCTAATTCCTCATCGTTCATTGCCTCGGAATGTATTAGCAAGAATGTACACCGTTCTTTTCCCACGTCCTTCTTTTCTTTCTCCTTTTGCGTCGGCAATTTCCTTGAAAAAGACCCTCACCAGAAGACCCGTCTCCCCCATTTTTCACAAAACCGATTCGTCACTGAAATAATGCAAGAGTGGTTCATCTTCTGAAGAAACCTGATCACACAGGTGTCGCCATCTGTTCAGAAGCTAAAAAATAAAATAAAATGTAGCTGTCATTTACTTTATGAATGACGGATCTTCCGGCTTTGCGATAACGCCCATTTCTTGATATAAAGATGGCATCCATGATTGATCCATCAAAGAGCACCTTTCGTCTTTCGCTTCTCATCCAGAAAAGCTTTTTCTGGTCAAAAGGGTTCAATCTTTTCGAAACTGTGTCAAGTCTTTAGCAGCGTGATCGACCAATCGATGGAGATGGTGTGGCACTTGGCCCCCCCTTCTTTTCCGCGAAGCTAAAGATGTGGCCAATCGTGCTGCGCAAGACAAGAACAACCTGAAACTTATCTTATTCGTAATGCTTCTGCCTTTTGATCGGAAGCCAAGCTTTATATCGGTGTGGATAAAAGAAGAAAGGATCATAGTTCGGGGACATTACGGGAATGCGATAGGAAGACTCTGATCGAATCCCCCCAATGAAGTGGAAAGTACACCACGTTTGAAATTGCGAAAACTTTTCTGTTTGTATTGATGATGATCGGGGTCACGCCGATGGGACGGAGAGATACACTACCAAAAGCAAGCGAAGAGACGTGAGACGTAAAAATGTTATCGTAGTAAAGTTGACGATGAGTTCCTTCTTTATCCTCTCCGTGATGTGCCTGCTCACCGTGAATGGAGCTTCGAAAGGTAGAAAGATACAGAAAGAAAGGGCAAAGGGTGGTTTCGTCTGACCAAAATAGTGGCAGGGTTTTCTCATTTTCCATACATGTCTCGCGAACAATTATCTTTGCTAGAAGAGTTGATCAAACATTTGATCGGGATGGGGTAGATTGTGTGTTCAAGTTGCAGCATCTTTCACTTAGACACTCCAAATAACCTTAGGGTTTGGCTCCGTTACTTTATGGGTGAAGCCTTATCCATATACCCAAACGAAGTGGTTTGAATGTATTTATAATGATTAGTTGAATGAAAATTTTGAATGTCCCGTATTTCTTTTCTCATTATCAATGGACCTCAGATAAATCTACAACACTGACCTGGTTTCCCTTGCCGTCGCAATCTAGCCAGCTACTTTAGGGTAAGCTCATGATGATGTTTTGTTTGCCATCTTCATTTTTCTTCCTACTTTTCGAGCACAACTATATCGTGTAAAACGTTGGTGAAGACGAATGGCATGCATAGATTAACAAAAAGTTATATTCAATTAGCGCTAATTGTTGAGAAGACAAGCTTGCATTTAGAGATAAATAAAACCAAGGCACGAGAATCATGAAGATGGCAACAAAGGTCAGGAGGTGGACTAATAATGAAAATGGATTAAGTGGAGAATCCACCGTTACCCATTTACTTCAACGTGGCAGACAAAACTACTTAATAAATTCCGAACTTTGAATTCGACATCCTGAACTAAGAAGCGCTCTCATTGATATAATTGAGGCCATTACCATGGTTTCTTTATTAGGTAAAACTAGGGAATAAAGTAACGTTGAAAAACGGAATAGATGAAGACGGGATTTACTTTTCGTTTCGGAATCAACTGAGAAGCCTTCTTCGCCAATCAACCCTCGTTATTGGACGAGTCGAATTTCCAATGCATTCACTTCCCCCCACCCCCAAAGTGCCTTTTGAATTTGGGGAGATTGCAACTATTTAATGACGCGGACGCCTCCTCAATCCTGTTTCATCGGATAATACGTATGTGGTCGAGAAAATTTTGCCAAGATGTGGACTGTCCTTTCTTTAGGACGACCACGCAATAAGCTCGTATGTCCCCACATCCGACATATTCTTTTTCGATCGTAGTCCAATTAGACATGAGCGATTAATATATGTGAAGTGGTGGATGGAATTCGATCCGGGCAGATCTGATAGATAGGTGATTAGGAAAAAACAAGCCAAAAATCTTGCTCTCTGGTTGAAGCTCAATCGCAAAGTGTGATCAAACTTGCACAAAACAAAATGGCTACTTCGATCTAAACGACGAGGAAACGTGAAGTGCTTAAACTAAAATTAAAGAAATTGTGCCTGAAATTAAATGCCAAGTCTTAGCTTATACTTTTCTGGTACCAATGGACTATGGCAAGGTGACCCACTCTCTCCTTATCCATCGTGGTTATGGAGATTCTTAATAGAATTATCATCAAGAGAGTGGCCGTATCTTCTTTCAAGTATCATTGGAGTTGCAAAACAGAAAAAATCACTCACTTATGCTTTGTCAATGATTTGTTTCTTTTTTTCATGGGGATGTTCATTCTATTATTTGCCTTGTCGAAGCACTTGATGATTTTGCATGTCTCACGGGACTATATTGTAACCCGGACAAATGTCAAATCTTTTCCTCTGGGTTGGCCGAAATAGAAAAGGGTATTATATCGGATGACACGCCTTTCCCCACGGATAACCTTCCCATTAGATAGCTTGGTGTTCCTCTTGTCATTAGACGACTCCCACACACAGATTGCAAGAGTTTGACTAATAAAATCTTTTAAAAAAAAAAAATAGAAGGCTAGGGCATGCAACATATCGGCTATGCTGGTCGTCTACAATTGACCAAATCAGTACTTATTTCCATATGTACTTATTGGATGCAATTGTTTCTATTTCCAAAGCAAATCATATATGAAGTGGAGAAGAAGATTAAATAATTCTTATGGGCTAGAAATATGGAAGACCACCGATCGCATAAAGTTGCTTGGGAAATTGTTTGCTTGCCAAAAAGGGAGAGGGGACTTGCTCGATCTAAATCTATATAATAAAGTTTTACTGGGCCAAATGCTTTTGAGCTTCATAAATTGTCCATCGTCTTCCTTATGGAGTAAGTGGGTTCACAATACCAAATGTAGAGGCATTTCGGTTATGCATCTTGAAATCAAGGGTAGTATGGCATGGAGCTAGGGTGGTATTCTTAAACCGAAACCAACTTCAACTTCAACCATATCTAGGCAAAGTTATAGTTGCAAAGAGTTATATGACGAACTCAAAAGTGTGGGACTCGCTATGGGATGGTATCAACTAATATGGATAGGCAGGTCAGTAGACACAATTTTATCGGGTGGCTAGTTTGTAGAGATAGACTATTAACGGCAGATATCATATCATGTTTGATGCCTACAATAGCAATTCATTGTAATTTCTATTTGGTTGGTCTAGAAAGTCGAGATCATCTATTCTTCCAATGCACATGGAATGGAAGCATGTGGCGTATTATCCTTGGACAATACAGAATCCGTCGTTCTTTAGGAGGATGGAATGTTGAACTCCAATGGATGATCAGGGCTACCAAAGGCAAGGATTTGGCGACAAGGCTTCTCAAAGTAACTTTCTTAGCAACCATATACTGCATTTGGATGGGACATAACTGTAGAGATTTCCAAAACAAGTCAAATGATGTCCCCATCATCATGGCTAAAATTTGTAAATTTATCAGAGGGCGAGTTCATATTACAAAAATTTTAGATCTTTGTAGACAAATGTAATATTAGCTACCATATGGAGACTCCCTCACTCTATTTTTTCACATTCTTAGTTATCTTTGTTATATTGGGAAATGCCCCTAAGCTCCCATGCATCATCGTATGAATGACACTTACATTTCAAACCCAAAAAAAAAAAAAAAAAAAAAAAAAAAAAAAAAAAATTAAAGGAGATGGGAGCAAAACTAAAAGAAATCAAAGGATAATTATGTCAAAAAAAAAAATTGAAATCAAAACTCTTAAAAAAAAATCGTGAATGGAATTGAAATAACTGAAAAGTCTATGCTAAGATGGAACTCAGATGTATTGAAACGGACACAACACTAGTACTCACAAGTAGATCGAGGCGCTCTTACTCTTATTTCGATTGAAGCAACCCTTGGTTAATTTCGGATGGACCAATTATTACACATGTCAAGTCAGAATTAGGCCGGAAGAGCTCCGGATCGAGGTTAAATTAGGTGTAACCCGACTCTTGCCTTCTAGTCTTCATCTTGGTATGTGCCTTCACTTAAATTTAACCCTTTAAATTTTGGGCTGTAAAAACACCCAGTAAAGCTCTAAAAGATTACATCATATCCATGAACATACGCATTCATCTTTTTTCCTATTTCTTTTTATATTAGAAAAGAAGGGAACTCAAAATAAAATATTTGAGCTACAAAACTTTCTAACGTTGTTAGCGTCAGATTGCACTTGAACAAAACCCTGCTTGAAGAGAAACGACTCCGTCTCTCTTTGTCCAAATAAAGAGAACAGAACAAAGCTAAAACATCTTAGTGGAATCCACACCACTGCACTTCCTAAACTCACCCGCATCACACTAATGGCGATTTAATTAATTAAATCAACGTGGAGTTAATTCTGTCTTAGTGCTGTTGTAGTCATAAGCACGAACCGGGCCTTCTTCGCTAAAGAATGACCCCGACCCTTATAATTAAACAGAAGTTAGTACCAAGAAGTCATCGAAATTCGACAATCTGAGGCTAAGAAAGATGGCTTTTGGGGTGACACATCTTGGTACGAAAAGGTTAGTTGTCTTCAATTAGGAGTCGCAAGTGAGTTTTTAGCAATGCGATCTCCCTTTTGATGAAAAGAGATTAGAGACAGCTACGAGCGCCTACCTACCCATTTCGTGGACATTAATTAAGGAAGCACTTGGTTTATAATCAATCTCCACATCTAAATATTTTTTAATAATTCGCTTGGTTGGAAAGCAACGCCGATGATGACACCCCTTCGCATTTCGGAATTCAACCCACCACGACCAAGACGGCTACGATTCTCCACATATTGCTCTTATTTGACTTATGTTGCGCAGGAAAAGAAAAGGATAAACATGCCAAAAACATGCTTAGTCTCCCTCTCTCTCCCCCTCTCTTTCTCTCGTGGTGTGCTGTTTTTTTTTTTTCCAACTCTTTTTTGATTTCTACAAGAGCTTCATGATTAGGCCCGACAATGCTTTGGTATGATTGTGCCGCCTCAACTTTCCCGCTAAGGACTAGATATGTCGGGGTCAAACGTCGAAACATGATCTAGAAATCGAATAGAAAATCAAGCGGAGAATTAGGACACACATAGAGTTTACATGGTTGGGCATATATTATTGTCGATAATTGAAATTCCACATACTGAAAGGAATATTGATATCATGTGTTTGAAAGGACGGAAAGAGGAAGGTGGTTAAAAATCAATCATCGATATTGCATTGTTAGATGTTTCCATGGTAATGTTGTCAGTCAATGCAGCATCCTTATAGTTATTTCTATTAGTTTTTTACGGAATCAATGCAATTTGCTCTTATGGAGCCCTTTGCTCTAATCATGGTCGAAAATCGAGGAACTTAGAACTTTAGTTTTTGCCGAACAAATTGCGCGTTGTCTGATAACCGCTTTCCATCGCTAGAAAGTTGTCGTGACCAAGGTCACCAATGAATATTTTCTTTTCGTGGGTCAGAATTCCACAGCAGTACTGAATTGAAGTGACCCCTATGGGCAAATTGCAATCCAAGGAAAACCGACAGTCGGGCTCGGCCTCCTCCGGAAGGAGTCCAATCCAAAGAGGCCGAGAAGAGTTTCTCTTCTTAATCGGGCCGATACGATGAGAGGTCATATAAAGGGTTTAAAGTAAGCTTGGGCCCCTTCAATCTGACTCTCAACAGACCAAACGAAGTCTGACTCTACTGACCAACAAAAAAAAAAAAGCCTGACTCTTAAGGCCCCAAAACCGCCAAACGTACAAATAGAGTTGAAATGGGCCGAACCCCAAACAGACCGATTTAACCCATTTTCAACCATCAAACTCATAGGTTTGGGGATTTATGGTTTGAAGTTGGCAGTACTTTAAGGCTGCTGCAGCTTTAGATGTGGCATAACCATGAGACATTCACCTGACACCCGAGAAAAATTGCATCGCAACACCCCTTTTCACCATTAAACCTGCCGGACTCTTTTCATGCAAACTCAGGCATGAAAGAATGATTCAAACCAAAACAGTTATGCCTCAGAATCTATAAAGAAAAGAGCCCCTGACCGAATGAACATATTGCAAAAGGTAATTTCTTCGTGTCTTCAGGGTTAGTGGCCAAAAGGAAAGGAAAGGACGGATTCAGTTGCTTCCAAACTCGATTTTTGAGGAAGACTAGCATTCCCTCGGGAGGAACACACGTGGCGAAGAGGGCGTAATTTTCTCTAGTTCTCTGAATTCAGACGAAAGGAAATGATAACACATGCGGAATCGAAAACGAAAAGGGAGACTAGGTTTGTCTCGTTCTGTCTGGCCAGACGTCCAATGTGTACAAGTCTGTCTGGTCTCGCTCACTGACTGAGCCCGTGAACAGACAAATAACAAAAATGGGAACCATTACAAAGATTGGTGTTTGCATTTCATGCCTTTCTTTATGCAATAGAAAATAATTTTGCCTGTCGTTTATGATCTGTCCAACCAAACGAGAGTACTTTAATAATGCTAGCTGGGCAGGACCAAGATACTAGGAATTTGAATTGGATCCACTCGAGCCAAACAATATGCTCGCTTGTAAGGTTCATCAGGATTCCAGATAGTTTACATTGTTTATAGAGATTCGTGTTTATAGATATTCGAATCTTGACATCCGGTTTAATTCATTGATGATGTGTCATAATCCCGTACAAATCTTGAAACTTTATACATGTGCTCAAATTTTATTGTCTAGATTTAACGATGTGAGATTTTGCTGGACCGCGGTGGATTGTTCTAAAAGTCAATTTGAATGAGGTTCAATCGCGCGTGGTGGTTGGAGAAGTTGGAACGTGAGAAGAGTGCAATCTTGCGGAGAGTTTCAATTCCAGCAGGGGATTTGAGGATTCCTGGTCCTATCCTTTCCCACTCTTCTGACATTCTTGCTGGAGAGAGCCATGCTAGTTCACTTGGAATTTGACAGAGCTATAATTACAGCTGAAGAGGTTCGGATACTTGATCCAGTTCAAGAGAGATGCCTACTCTATTAAAACGTCGTGGAAAGAAGTGATCAAACAATAAATAAACAAAATGAGAAAATAAATCAGGCACCATAAGTTCAATCAATGTAACCTACATTTATAGAAAGAGGAATATAAGATTTCACTATAAATCAAGCAATATAACAGATATTACAAGCATATTCCAGTTACTTAAACATTCTCGATGTTTGCCGGCTCCCAAATTCACCTAATAACTTACACAATTAGCCCCACAATTCTCCGTGAAATGATCTCTCAAGTTCACAAAGGAATTATGCAAAATCTTACCAAGCAATTTTATCTTTCAAACTTTTGAATTTGTACAAGAACGTGAGTCAGATTGCTTTTAAGAGTTTGTATGAGCTAGAGATTATTTGTCCGAGCTCTGACATTCCTCACCAACTCATCTTAGTGAATATATGTCTCAAGTTTAATCCGAAAAGAACTTTTCTCATTCAAGTGGTTTTCTAGTTTGATTAGGTCTCCTAAAAAGAGTTTCCTGTTGGCTTTAGATGAAATACGTATCAATCTCGTGAAAAAGAAATAAGGTAAACTCATCCTCCTCATTTGATGGAAACATCTTAGCTGATGGCTATTTGCTTGGTCACTTTGCTAAGAAATCTTCGAACTGGCATAGATAAGGAAGTGACAGTCACAGTAGTTAGCACACAATACTTTACATGCACGCCCGTGCCAATGGTGGTAAGAGGTGGTTATCAATATAGTCTTTGATAGGAAAATTACTAAAAAAAAAAAAGTTAAACCTAATTTAATTGCGTCAATTCACTCTTAATTTTCTTTTTTTTGCCAATTCAGTGTTTTAAACATTTTCTAATTGTGCAAATTTAGTTCATCCGACCAATTTTAGCTAGCCGATGTTAACATGGACAATTTTAAATAATATTTTTCTTTAATTTTTTTTTTTTTCTTTTCTTCCTTCTTTTCCTTTTTGATGTTTCGAGCAGAGTTTCTTGAAGTAAAGTGTGTGCTTATGCAAATTCTCTCCATGTCTCTCTAAACACTTCTTCTTATTCAACCTAATAGGATCTTCTGAGAAATGCAACTTTACTAAGTTATAGATGTTTACATCCTAGTATCTTTGAGCGTTTCTATGCTCTGATCCAAATTTTCGGATAGTTAGCATACTTGCCACGACTGATCTAGTCTTCCCTAGTTCTAAGTATAGATCTTTTCATTAATATCAGAGCCATGGTTCCATTTGCAACTTGGTTAGTTCTATGCGCTTATATGGTGCATCCAGTGCTAAAAAGATTTTCACATCATTATGGCCGACCTTAAAATTCTCAATGCACTTGTTACTCTCGCTTCATCCCCATCTTCTTCTTTTCTCTTAGACTTTTGTGTGTCAAATGATTCTAAGATTGACTATCTTTATGAAGTCTCTCTTAGTGATGACACAAAGATTTCAAAAACCCAACTTCCTCTTATGAACCCATATTATGTTTTTGCTAAACCCTCTTCATCATTCTCCCTAGCCGTTCTATTAGACATCTTATCCGCCAAACTCCCAAAGAAGTGAAAGAGAATGTGCAATCCTCTAAATTTCATCAACATCCTATTCCAATCACTAAAAATGAGTACTTTGTTATTCTCCGGATCCCTCTAGAATTTCCCAAACAATGGTCTCAACAAGGATATTCTCATATCTATTATGGAGTTGTCCGTCTCACACTTACTTTCCATGGTCAAAAGAGCTTACCGATCATAGCCAAAATGGCTTTATTGAATACCCAGTTTCTGGAATACCAACATACTTGTATTGGCACTGTCCAAACTACTTTGAAGGCTGGGACAGTCTTTGTAACCCTATATCCAAATTTTAATGTTGCCATTTCATACCCTCAATTGCTTTATTTCTTGAAAGTTCAAATTTAGCTCATTAAAACATCCCAGACTGTTGATTCAATCGCAATAATGCATTACCAGATGGTCTATCGAATGTAGAATCACACCCTTGATCTAAATTCCCAAAAATGGAAATGAAGATGCCTTGGTCATCTCTATGTAAAATGACCAAGCATCCTGCATCCATATCTCCAAGCAAATTATTAAAAGAAATTTGGCCAGACTCCTTTCAGATACTTGGATTACCAACTACGAAAAGTTGTAGCAGAACAATAAGCCTCTCCAATTCTTAGATTCTGAATTTATGAGAAAAAAGGACAGCACTATTGCCATCAAATTCGGCAAAGAAAAGGAAGAAAACCCTTCAATCTTCCAAACTTTGTTTATAATTGAACCTTGCGTTCCAAAATCAATCTTTAAGCTAGATCTAAAGAAGTTTATTAAATACTTCTAGAATAATGGAAATCATATCCATTACTACAAAGACCGATATGATTATTGTTTTTGGGATCCTTTTTGTTAGTATTCTTACTTTCCAAATTCTCTTAATGAAGTGGACTCGATTATAAGGCCAAGCAAAACCCAAAAAATCAAAAAATGGTGTATACCAAAGGTATTTGAACGGAGATCCCTTTGTTGATACCCTCGATGAAAGTGGTAAGTTCCAATTGATAGTTTTTTATACTTCGTCTCCACCACCAGCATACACATCATCACCTCCCGTTCCACCAGCTTTACCACCCACGCCACCTCTCTCATCTCCTCACAAAACACTAGCCATTTCCCCATTCTATAAAGCAATTCTAAAATGGGCAAAAAAAACATTCATACCCACTAGAACTTTTAAATGAGACACCACCCAACTAAGAAAAGCAAATGAAAGCTAATCATTTTAATCTTCATGTTCCATGATACATGGAAAGTATCATCACGTCCCAAAAATACATAGTGGACGAACATGAAAGGTGAAAGAGAACTCCAATTGCTGAGGTTGTTCTAAATTGTCAATTAAAGAGTCTTTTAGTACACAACAATCTTTTCAAAACAATCGATTTCAAAATCATTGATGCACAAAGAGATATTAAGAGATATGATGAAACCACAAAGAAGATACTTTCAGACTTCCAAAAAGGCTTCATGCCTTGGAATCTGGACAACATTTAGGATATTATCATTTCCAAAGTCCAAAGGTGGAAATAGAGAAGTTTAAGAGACAAATCCAACTCCTTAATGAAGGGAAATTCAAATCTACTTATCTATTCCCAATTTTGCCACGAACTGAATATTCTCTTCCACCACTACAAAACACTTCAATATTTGCTACTCTCGCAGAAATCTTTGTCGAACGAGATAAAATTGATGTGGTAGAAATGCGAAACCGCTATGGACCAGCTAAGGAGAGAAAAATGGGAAAGAAAAGATTCCTGAAGAATCTTCAACTTCTACAAAGGAGAAACCAGACCAAATGATGCTATCCAATCCGTTGGAATCATTTCTAAGAGATTTAAGTAATCAAGAAGAAAAATGACTTTATCCTACTATCTTGAAAGATCAAATTCAGCCTCTTCTAGAACCGGTTCTTCCGATCGATTCAGATTCAGAACCGGATTTGGTATCTCTTTCATCCTTCTCCTTTTTTTTGATCCATACTAATGAATCATTTCCTATTGTACTAGCCACTTCTTTAATATTCATGGCTGATCCTCCAGATCAGGAAATGAATTTAAATCCTTTTGAACTAGAGGTCATCCAACCAAATAATCCATTGCGGAATCTAACTTCCTCTTCTAAATAGTTTTTTTACTGTTGATGGCATTCCTTATTCTAAATAACTAGAAAAATTTGAAGAATTTCATACTAGGGTAAACATCCAATTTCTCACAAATCACGATAAATATGATATCTTTTTTGGATTTGTCACGAGATTCACATGTAGCCTCAAACACTGATGGCAATCGGTTACAAAACAAGATCAAGTGCAATTTTTACTCTTAGCAGACTTCGGCTAAGCTATTGCTCTCCTACACCTTTTTTTCATTGGCAAACCTGCTGATCTTCATGAGTTCAAAAGAATAGAGTTTTTTGAAAGAAAATTATGTTCTCTCCAAAAAATGCATCTCAACAAACATTATCAGAAATAGTCAGACTCTTCAACAACCTTGGAGCTAATGCGAATGTGAAACATGTTTTTCTAACGTCTATTCCTAGAGAGCTATCTCAGCAAGTTGAAAGATCATTTCTTAACAAGTAAATGAAAATTGTGTATATTCCTTTAGGAGAAATAAAACAAAAGATCCATTTGTGTCTTGATGATTTGTATCTAAGGCGCTAGATGATGAAAACCTACCTTAAAGACAATTGAGAACTTGACAGAGCTTGTTCATATCAAAATTTGAAGATTAAGTTTTCCAAAAAAAAAAACTGTGATGGCTCTTGTGGAAAATCTTCCAAAAAGAAAATGCATTTCAAAAAGTATTAGGTATGAAGGTCCAAGAATAGATCTAAACATTTCCGGAAAAAGAAAAAATGACAATTTCTACGAAGAATGAAAGATCACTCATATCGCAAGAAATCAACTCGATACTTTATCTGCAACAAGATGGGTTATTTCGCCAAAAATTGACTCTAAACGAAAAATGGTTAGAACCACTTGATACACCACACTAAAATTGAAATTGTTGTTTCACTTGAAAATGATGATGTTGAATCATTATTTTCTATTGATGAAGACTCATTTAAGCAAACTCTTTGTATCATTCCTTAATATCAAACCCCTAGTGAAACTGATTTTGATTCAAACTCTAAAGATCTTTTCTATATATCACTCATCTCTTCAAAATAAGACCCTAGTATATATTCTAGTCAAATCCATTGTCTTCATTTTCCTATAAAAATCCTTATCTCAAAATTTGCTAAAAAATTACAGTCATTGCTCTTATAAATACTGATGCAGGTTTTTTAATTCTAAACATAAAGATTCTTCTTGAAGAATACTGGACTTCCTACATTTAGCATTTTAATTCTTCTTCAAGAGATACTTTTTTTACAAATGTACGAACTACACTGATAACTATTCTGTTCTTCTCTCAGTGTCCTATAACTACTAAAATTTTTGGATCTAATCTTCTCAACAAAGATTTGATTATTGGTTAGGATGCTATGACTCGAATTCCTCAACTCCCAATCATTCCTGAAAAAGACTTTAAGTATGAAGATTAGTTGTATGAATTTGTCAATATTCAAAGACTCTTCTCTATCCAAATGAGTTTTCTAGATTCAATCATGTAAAAGTTGTTAGACTCCCATTGTGAATTCTCTCGAAAATATCCTCATCCTTTGTGGAAAAATCCAGATTTTGTTGTTTGCCTTCCTTTCAAAAAAATGAAGACATAAATCTCACCAAGGTGAGTCACATGAGAATGAACCCAAAACATCTTGCCGCTACTCAGAATGAGTGCTCAGAGTTACTACAATAAGGACTTATTGAAATTTCATATTCCCAATGAGCTTGCGAAGTTTTTTATGTTAACAAACGAACTAAGCAGAATCGAGAAAAGATGCTATTAGTAATCAATTACCGACCCCTCAACCTTTTCCTCCAAGATAATAAATTTTCATTTCTTTTTCAAAATTCTCTTTTTATTGGATTATCCAAAACCCACATATATTTCAAATTCGGTCTCAAAGCTAGATTTTGACAATTAGGCATTTATCCTGAAGACAGACTCAAGATATGGTTCTATATTCCAAACCAGTATTTTCAATGAAAAGTTCTCCCTTTTGGCCTCAAAGTAACCCCATTCTTATTCCAAAAGGCAATATGCCGAATTTTTCAGTCAATCCTGTCAAGTGCAGTAGTCTACATTAATGACAGCTTACTCTACAGCCTTGATAAGAAATCCCACTACCGACTCCTCGATTAATTTGTAGACATCGTGAAAAAATATGGAATCATGCCTTCTCAGAGAAAGATGAATATTGCCTAGACAGAAATTGAATTTCTTAGTATGCACCTCAATAAAGATACATACTATCTAGGGCCGCAGAATACTCAGGAATTATTAAAATTTCCAAAAGAAATTTCACGACAAAGCAAGTTCAGCAATTTCTTGAGATAATTAATTATCTCTTAGGTTTTGTTCCCAACATTACAAAATTGCTGCTTCCATGACAATTGATACAGAAAAAAAATCCATTGCCTTAAAGCAAATCTCAAACCAAAGCAATTATAGAGCTAAAAGAAGTAATGTAGAATCTTCCTCCATTGCAAAAACCATCCACCGAGAAGAAAATCCCTTAGACCGATACTATTGATGAATATTGGGTAGCCATACTATTTGAAGAACTTGAAGGTAAGCAAAACCTTTGCGCTTACAAAAGTGGAAAATTTTCTCAGGCCGAAATGGATTATCATTCTACTTTCAAGAAAATATTGGCAGTAAAAAATGGAATAAAAAAATTTGAATTCCATCTTATTGGCCATCTTTTTCTAGTGGAATTAGATATAACATATTTTACCCAAATGATCAAATTCAAATAGAAACGGATTCCCCACTCTCAGCTACTTTGATGGACTGAATGATTTTCGAAAGAAATACTCTTTTAAAACCAAGCACATTGTAGGAAATAAAAATATTCTTACTAATTTTCTTTCCAGACCAAAATTACCAACAGAAATCAACATGTACATTTTCATGCATGCTTATCCTCAATAGGAAAAGTACAAGATTGAAAGAATGCGAGATTGGCTAAACTTATAATATCTTCAGGAAATCATTAAATAGATCCAAAGTGATAGCCTCACTGAAAATCTTGATAACTTCATGTGGTAATGCCATACAGATCTATTCAGATTCCATAGAGGCTCAATTATTTATCCTTTTAGATTAAACTCCAAGTATCTACTTCTTCATCCATTAATCTAAAAAGAAGATAATTTTCATAATCAGCTTCGATGGTTGTTTTCGTACTTAACCAAAAAGTACTTAATAAGTTGTTGAGTTCTCCATCAAAAAATTCATTGTCAAGTTAATCAAACTGATTGCGCTTCGGTGTAATGAAGAGAGTGAAAGTGGCAAAAACCTCTTGAAAGTGACAAAATCCAACGCACCAAAGGAATAAGAACCACAACATATAAGCCTCAATTGCATCTCCAAGAAGCCCGTATTTACAGGACGTTTCCAAACTACATTGGATCCGTTAAATACAACTACAGAAAACTTCAGAGGGTCCTATGCCAAGAAAAGCGGACCATTCTTCAAGAAGTATGGGACTACACAACACTTGTCCCATGGGACCACTATGGTTTTGCACCCAAAGCCAGACAAGCACTTGAAGAATTCAAGCAAGCATAGAATCAAGCAAGGACACCTCTATTGCAAGAGCAAAAAATGGTAGACACAAACGATCCTGCACAATTCTCTCAAAAATCCTATGCTCAGGCATCCTATGCCCAATGGAGGGTTCACTCTCTGAAGATCCATATGATCAAGGAAATTTATCCTTATCTCTCGAAATGGACCCCAGCATAGTCTCCATTTATACCCAAATAGCAAATTGGCCCGAGCTAGTCATGCCTGCCGACACTCCAAAACCCTCCAAGATTCATAAAAAAGAACCTGCCTCAAGTAGTCAAAGTATGTGGGATACCCTAATCTCACGAAGGGGATCCTCTCACAATACCAATAGTCCTCTTGATGATGTTGGAATGGAACAATGCTACAAAAAAGAATGGCTGGCAAGACATAGCTATGATGATTCAAACTATGATTACAACTCTTGGGATAGTAGATAGATCTATAGTGAAAATTACTATAGCATAAGTCACTATAGCAAAGTACTATACCAATAGGTTAGAGAAATCACTGTTCATATCACCTAGAATAATTCCTAATTAGGAATCTTGGAGCTTCTGTGTGTTTTAAAACCCGTAAGCTTGGTCTTTGTTTTGTGTGACCTCTTAATGCCTATAAAAGGCAAAGAGGATGTAATGTTTACGATAGAGTCCCTTGAAGTAAAGTGTGTGTTTATGCAAATTTTCTCAATATCTCTCTAAACACTTCTTTTTCTCTAACTTGATAGGATCATCTGAGAAATGCAGCTCTACTAAGTTAGAGATGTTACTATCCCGGTATCTTTGAGCTTCTCTATACTTTGATCCAAATTTTCGGATAGTTTACACCTAAAAAGCAGTCCCTTGATGGCTTGAACATAGAGGTTCGCCTGTGGGATGCATACTTGCTACGACTGACTTGGTCTGAGGTTCTGAAGGAAAAACAAGGAAGAAAAGAAATAGAAAAAATAAATAAATAATTCAAAAAATATATATCATTAAAAATTTGTCAATGCAAGTGCTAGCCGATCAAAATTGACCAGATAGCTTGAATTAACACATACACAAAAGGTTTAGGATTGAATTGACCAAAAAAAAAAATGATTTAGGCCCTGTTTGGTTCAGCTTTCCCAAGGGGCTTTCAACCTCCGAGCCCCTTGGGAAAAAAATTGATGTTTGGTTCGGCGTTTGGAGTCTCCATTCCCAAATCTTTGCATTTGGAATCTTTGAAAGCCCAAAGCGGTGGGGACCTACTTTGGGCATTTCAACATTTTCGAAATGCTGGTATAGGAGATTAATGAATTTTTGCTGATTGCCTATTTTACCCTTAAAATTTTATTAGAAGTCCACTTTTACCCCCATACTAAACGAAACCCCAGCTCTTTCACGTTTTCCTCTCTTTCTCCATCACGCGACTCTCTTCTCGTCGTCTCTCTCTGCAGCGTTCTCCATCGACGCGGCTCTCTTCTCGTCTCTCCCTCCCTACAACTCGCACCACTCCATCCCGATTTGAATCCAAGCACCACTCCATCAAGGCCGAAGTTCGTCACACGAGCAAGCGAGATCCAAGATCCGAGATTCGAGCAATCCGAGCACCACTCCATCTGGATCGTCTCTCACCCATTGCTGTGATCGGAGGTCCTCCTCTCGCGGATCAGCGACAGCTCCGCTTCCTACTCCTGCGACAGCGACGGCTTTGGCTCTACTTCCTGCTCCTACAACGGCGACAGCTCTGCTTCCTGCTCCTGCGACCGACCTTCTGACCCAACTGAAGGAATTCGAGTCCGAGCTCGCCCTCCTCCGCATCGCCAAGGTCACTGGTGGCGCCCCGAACAAGCTCTCCAAGACGTATGTCCTGTTCTTACTTCATTTTTAGGCGAGTGACTCTAGGGTGTGCTGGGGGTGGGAATCGACGACCAGGGTTTTGGGTTTTTCGGCTCGGTTATTGATTGGGGGTTGCTTTTTTTTATTGTTGTTGTTGGAATTCTCATAAACACCGCCTCGCAACAAGGGCTCCCCTTATCAAGAGCATTCAAAGCGTTGTCCGAAGAAGGAGTAAACGTGTTCAGCTGCAATTCAACCCAAGTGAACGAAAGGATTCTTCACTCCATCAAAGCCGAGGTATCCCTAAGCCTCAATAATTATCCCTCAACGAATGCATATAATGCCAATACTTTTAGGGTTTCATTAGAAATTTCCTTTTAACCCACTAATTGATGAAGCTCCTATTTTATATTGGGGTTATTTATGCAGGTAACCAAAGGAGGAAATGGCAATTTGTCTGAGCTGCAACAGAAATTGATGAAGTTAACGACTTGATTATTCTCAGATTGGAGTGATTCCGTGAATCTTAGTTTTGTGAACCTTTCCTCTAGATGACATGAATCATGAGGATGTCTTTACATTCCGCAGTCCTTCTTCCAAGCAATTTTGGCCAGGAGTTGGTAATGTTGGTGAAAATGCTTCATTAGAATATGTGAATGTGATATATTAATTTTTGCACATTCTTCCTGTACTCTACTGAGAGATGAGTAACATTGTTCTGCCGAGTTGGCTTTCATGTACAGTTTGCCTGCCTGATTGTATCACTTTGAATCTCGTACACCAAAAGTCTGGTGTCATGATTTTTATTAGCGATATATGAAAGTTAATGCACATGGTTGCTGTAAATGATAGGGCATCTGATCATTGGTGTATAGCAGATATATATGATCCTCCATGTGCATCTGGTCATATTAGGATTTATATACATGCGAATATCTGAGATTGAAACACTATTTTTTTGAGAACTTCATCAAGATTTGAATATCAGGCTAATGTAACATTCATGGATTCTACTTCCTGCTTTGCAGTTGATTGAAATTGATAAACAGAAACAGTGAAGCATATATTCATGATATCTGATCTTATCCATCACAAGCATGCATCAGCATTAATGTTTACTTGTTTGGGTTCATTTGCTGGAAATGCATCATCAACTACTTGGGATAAATGAGGTGTTATGCTGTAAATGCATGCTAAGACTTTGCTTTTGGGTAATGCTTTCTCTTAAAGGGAAAAAGAGACATTTTTTTCCTATTAGCTCTTAGGGAGTGTGTATCATTTGCGTAGGACATATCACATGTCCGTGCATATGCATATTTTAGCAATTGATTTTATCTATTAGCATGGCGAATCTTGTACAGAAGCATCTTGGTAGAGAAATTGAAACAATCTTTCCACTGGAGTTGAAAAAATCAGTGTGCATCATTAGAAACCGAAATCATTATACACTGAACTTGTAGTCGTCAAAAGTATGTTTGATTGATGCGAGCAACAGACTCATTATTTATTGAAATAGCTCGCCTCTATGGGAAATAGACATAAGTTTACAAGGTCGGTGCTTCAAATTCGTATACATCTCCGGACATGGCACGTTTACGTGATGAAATAGACATAAGTTTACAAAGTCGTTGAGGTTTGTAATACTAAGTATAACGTATTTCTTTTTTCTGGACATATATCACCATGTTTACTATCATGAAATGACTCTTTCTAGTCAAATTTGTATGAGAGGAACTTGGTTTTATTTTTCTTAATGAGGATCTCCCTTTTTATATGCGGTGCTTACTCAAAAAAAATAGCATCCACAATCGCTTTATCATTCACCAAATAAGTTCACCTTTTTTTTTGCTATATCATTTTTATCTTTTGACAATCAATAGCCCAACTTTTTATTAATATACTAGAATGATCATTAATTAACGAAGATGATTAATACTATAATAATTAAAAAAAAATTATTCAAAGTTGAAAACAAACTTAAAAGAACCCTTAGCCAAAAATTGAGCTTTACATCTAATCTATAATCAAATTCTTTTAATATAATTTTTAAATAAATTTATTAATATGTATCTTTTACATTACTCTCAACATGAAAATGTAAAGGTTATATAGCCATTGTTTCTTTTTTGTATTTTAAAAATACTAAAACTAAAAAACTTAATTTGGTCACACCAAATGGCTTTTCAAATATATGTTTATCAAACAGTCTTGCATTTCCCTAAAGCGCTTTTTCGATTACGGTTTACAAACAAATCTAGCATTTTGGAAAACCCATTTACCTCAAAGGTATTTGCGTTCTCCCAGTATTTCAAAAACAACCAAACGGGCCCTTAGAATCGAATTGGCACTATTTTGGTCATTTTTACTCTTTCTAGCAATAGTGAACAAACCAAATCCTTATATTTCCCTTTTGTTTATCATTAAAAAAAATAACAAATACCATCTTTAGATTTACTCTTCATGTCAAATACTCTACTTTGAAATCCAGTTTTTTTTTTTTTTTTTGGGTCTAATTTTGAAATCCAGTTGATTAAGCCTTTTCCGATCTAAGGCCAATGACGATGGTGGCGCCGGCTCAAGCCTCGATCGTTCCTGTGTCATACTACTTAGAAGTGCGGATGAGGGGAAACTAGCCCCAACTCAAGGTTCGAGCATTCCTGTGTCATGCTGCTCAGAAGTGCGTATAAGGAGAAACTAGCCTTTTTTCTTTTCTTTTCTTTTTTTTTTTTAAGTAGAGAAGATACTAGCCTTTTATTAGTAAGTTGGAGTGGGCTTTGAAATGTGACGACCCATTTGATACGGTAAAGCAAAGATGGTGATGCTTTTCTATAATTATTTCTTTTATCGTTATATCCTGAGCGTGCGTCCATTTGATATTACTCTTTTTTCTTTTCTCTTTTTCACTTCACTTTCACTTTCTTGCACCCATTTCTCGTTGGTCAAGACAGAGTTGGTGTTCCATCTCTGTCGCGCTGCTCTCCGTGGGCTCCCATATAGAAATCCTTTTCCCGTCCGCTTATTCTGCGGTGATCTACGAGGTCTGATTAAAAAAGGTGAAGGCGTGGAATTTGGGCTCCACGGCCTCGTTCACCAAGACCGGATATACGTACCGTCTTAGGTCAGAGGTCCTTGTCCCGACTACAGCAAGTGGACACTGTTGTTTTCTTGGCTACAATCGGACCAGGTGCGCGCTTGGAGATAATCCCTTCTGTACCTTTTTCGCTCATATATTTTAGGGGCTAGCACTCTTAAGTTTTAAGGTCCTCCTTTTGTCTAATTCAGAAAGAAATCATCGCGATCGAACCCGTTCCCCTTTTAAGAACGAATCGAGCCGGGCACTCCTCAAATTTCCCAAAGCTCGAAAAGCCCCGGCTTCGTACCTTCCACGAAACAACCAGGCATTAGGGGTGTGCATGATCCGGGTGGGCGGTTCCCGACCTAGAACCGGGAACCGCCGTAGGATCGGTTAGAAAAATAGGAACAGGGATCCATCCAGTTTGTTGCGTGGATCCACCCGAAGCCGGACCGTCGGTTCCCGATCCGATTCCTGGTGGATCCATGGAACCACCTTGACGCGAAACAATTTTGGTTTTCCAACATGAACATTACGTGACATCAAAGCAATGAAAGAAAGAAAAATCAAATTTAAGTACGTGGAGATGCGGACGGCGAGAGAAGTAAATGCAGCGAAATGGCAATAGGATTAGGAGCCGAAGACGAAAGGAGTGAGATGAGATATAGGGTTTCTTTTGATAATTTTTTTTTTAATATTAAAAAGATTCCGATCCGGTCCGAGTGGGCGGGCGGGCGGATCCGCCCATGGAAATGGGAACCGGACCGTGCACCCACCGATTCTCATAAAGTGGAATCGGGAACCGGACCGTTCACTCCCAGCCGCCGGTTCCGGGCGGTTCCCGGGTATTTTGCACACCCCTACCAGGCATGGGGCGACCCCCTTTGAAAATTACTTTGGAGATAAGCTTCTTCGAAATGGGAACAAGAACAGGGAAAAAAAATAACCTTGGAAAGGTAATGCAGATAAAACTTTTTCACAATGACAGGCGACGCTGAGATCTATTTGAAAATACCGAAGTCAACCAAAACGGATGGCGGGAAATCTCGTCCGCACGTTACGGAGTGAGAAAAATAAGGGAATTGGCGACTTCATCCATTGTATTATTCCGCTGTTTATAAACTAACTTAACAAAGAAGCAAAAGCGACCCCTGGATAAACAATTGCACTTTTCCTTATCAGTAAAAAGGAAAAGAAAAAACTCATTCCTCGTACGATTATTTTTCAAAAAAAAGATCATTTATATAATTAATTTCTTAAAAATAATAATTATATCCTTGAAATAATTAATTGATGAAAAATATTTCCTTATCAACAATAATTTAATCTTTAATATTTTGGTGGACGGCAAGAAAATATTTTTAAATTATTCATTTTTCACGAAAGAAATAAATTATTTTGTGGATACATATATAATTTGATAAAAAAAAAATAACGGAAGAAAAGACTAAACAGTCCACAGTAAGATCACCAGTTAAATATCTCCTAAAACCTAAATCTTATCTCTCTCTCTCTCTGGATCGCTCGGAGCCCCAGCCATGGAACTCTTCTCTCTCCAGTCCGTTCTCCTCCTCCTCTCCATCTTCCTCTACCTCTACCTCTCCGTCTTACGGCCACCTTCCCAAATCAAGCACACCAAGACCCCCGGCTTCCGCCTCTACCCAGTCGTCGGAGTCCTGCCGGACTTCCTCTGGAACCGCCACCGCTTCCTCGACTGGATGGCCGGCGTCCTCCGCTCCGCCCCCACCAATACCGTCGTCTTCTGGCGCCCCGGCGGCGTCCGCGGCATCATCACCGCGAACCCCGCCATCGTGGAGCACGCGCTCAAGACCCACTTCGAGAACTACCCGAAGGGCGACAAGTTCATCGCCCTCCTCCGCGACTTCCTCGGCGAGGGGATCTTCAACTCCGACGGCGAGCTCTGGCGGGTCCAGCGCAAGACGGCGAGCTACGAGTTCAACACCCGGTCGCTGAGGCAATTCGTCATGCACAACGTGACCGTGGAGATTGAGTCCCGGCTGGTCCCGATCCTGTCCCGGGCCGAGGCGGCGGGCCGCGTCCTGGACCTGCAGGACCTCCTCGAGCGCTTCGCGTTCGACAACATATGCAAGCTCGCCTTCAACGTCGACCCCGGGTGCCTCGCCGGCGACGGCACCGGCGAGGGGGAGTTCATGCGGGCGTTCGAGGAGGCCGCGAGGATCAGCTCCGAGCGGTTCATGTCCGCCTTCCCGCTGCTGTGGGTGCTCAAGAGGCGGCTCAACGTGGGGTCGGAGCGCCGGCTGAGGGAGTCGATCGCGACCGTCCACGAGTTCGCGGAGCACATCATACGGTCACGGATGGAAGAGAGCAGGGAGGCTCACGACGAGGATTTGCTCTCGCGATTCATCGGCCACGAAAGCGTAAGCCTACTCGATCTTGACACGATACGTTTCGTTCACAAATTTTGTTACTTTTCTATAGTTCATTGGATATTTTCTATACGTTTTATCGTGGCATTTCACATAATCTCAAACACCAACATAAGCCGTCGTTATCGAATTCGAAAATCAAGCTGCGATCTAGCTTGCTTGATCGATGAAAGAGCTGCCCGGTTGATGAAATTTGCGCGAACGTGTTAAATCGAATTTGATCTGACTACGTGCGGATCGCCAGGTCTATGAGAATGGCTCCGCCTCGACCGAGTTCCTCCGAGACATCGTGATCAGCTTCATCCTCGCGGGCCGCGACACCACGTCGTCGGCTCTGACCTGGTTCTTCTGGCTGCTCTCGCTCCACCCGGAAGTGGAGCGGAAGATCTTGAGCGAGCTTGAGAAGCTCCGGAAGCAAAGCGGGAAGAGTTCCGGCGACCCGTACAGTATCCATGAACTGAGGGACATGCACTACCTGCACGCGGCCATCTCAGAGGGGATGCGGTTGTATCCGCCTGTGCCGGTGGACACAAAGGCCTGCCTGGAGGACGACGTCTTGCCGGACGGGACCTTCATTGGGAAGGGCTGGTTCCTTTCGTATGACACGCACGCGATGGGAAGGATGGAGGGGATATGGGGTGAGAACTGCCACGAGTTTGTCCCCGAGAGGTGGATCGACGAGAGCGGATTGTGCCGGACGGAGAGCCCGTTCAAGTACCCAGTTTTCCACGCGGGCCCGAGGATGTGCCTCGGGAAGGACATGGCGTTCATCCAGATGAAGTCGATTGCCGCCTCCGTGCTGGAGAGGTTCGAGATCGACGTGCTGGGGCAAGACGCGACCCGCGAGCACCAGCTGTCGTTGACGCTGAGGATGAAGGGTGGGCTTCCCGTGAGGGTGCGGAAGAGATGCATGGACTGATATCCTCCATTGAGCTGCTGGTTAGCAAGAACAAAATGGATTCGCATGCATGTGACGTATATGAATAATCTGTGTTTGTTTTTCTTTGCGTATATAACTTTCTCAAAAGTTCTCATGGTGGAAGCAAAGCTAATTCATTCCTTAATCTCGACGAGACACCGCCTCTGGTGCCGATAGCCAGATGTATCGATCCATGGATAGATCGATCAAGCATTTTGGATCTCCAGATGCAACAAAGCTGTGCACCTAGATCGGCAGTACGATCGTGAAATCCTAAGCATATACTCCTTTCTTCAACCCTCTTCATATGGATTAGGTTCGCAGTATCATACATTTTAGAGTTCATTGTGATGAACGAGCTTAGAATGTAATGACGTAAATGTTTCGTGAGAAGGTAGATTGTACCAATGAGCTTACACTGACAAGAGGCTGTAGATTTCTTGAGGCAGCGAAAATAAGGTTGATTGTAAAAAATTTTGTCGAGAGTTAACATGGATCGACTTCATTCATTGTTATAATCAACCAAACCGGTCACGATGTCATTGCCCATTGTAGTTGAGGAGCTGAGTACTGATAGATTGCCAATCGACACCGAACGCCCCTGGCCGTACCGGCAACTGTATATATACGTGCATATATGTAGTTTCATCCCAATTCAGGAAATTGTGTTATCACTCCTTTTGTAAGACTCACCCGATATGATGCTTCCCTTCATTGTACAAAAGCCTCTTACTTCTCCCTCATTCCCCCCGTCTTTACTTCTGTTACCACACTACTGCAGCTCAAAAGAAGATCGTTAGCAATGGAGGTCTGATGAATTACCCTTCCAATAGGGTGCCTGCCAAGGTTCGTCAAGAACATGCATCGTGTCCTTGATTGGATCTCCATGATACTCGCCGCTAGCCCCATTAAATCCGCCATCTTTCGGCATGCCAACCTAAGTTTTGATGGCATTTCCTTCGAATGTGGGGCACGTCCTTAAGACTCACTTCGATCGCTATCCACAAAAGGCGACTGATTCAGATTGCTCCTCCACGATGTGTTTTGGAGATGGTTTCTTCATTGCCGATGGGGACCTCTGGAAGTTACAGAGGAAGATGGCAAGCAACGAGTTCAACTCCAAGTCGCTCCGTAGTTTTGCCATGGATAACGTGGCGATAGAGAGGAGCACAGGGTTGCTTCCACTCTTATGAAGAACTGCCTCGAGAACAGGCCGAGTATTGACCTCGCAAGAATTTCTGATTATTTCGCTTTCAATAACATTTGCGAAATGGCATTCAATGTATACCCTGGTTTACTACGTGGCAAGGGAATTACGACTTCAGACTTTACGATAGCATTCAACAGCGCTAATTATCTCCTACCATTCATGTGGAAGGTAAAAAAGATCCTCAAAATCGGAACGGTGCAAGAGCTTAAGAACTGCATCTCCATTGTCCGTGAATACATGGAAAACATCATCCTGTCGAGATCGGCAGGAAACAGAGGAACAAACAGAAATTTGCTATCTCGATTCATTGGCCGAGGCTACACTTTGATCGAGTATCTAGGCGATGCTGCCATCAGCATCGCACTTGCAGGAAAGGACAAAATCTACTACCCTCACGTGGTTCTTCCGGCTATTATGTTCGCACCCTAATGGAGAGAAGAGAATCCTAGAGGAGATAGAGACGATACGAGCTCATCGTGGCGAAACCCTGGGGGAGACAGACAGCTTTGAGGAGCTATGCAAAATGGATTACCGGCACGCTGCTGTCACAGAGACTAAGAGATTATATCCGTCAGTGCCACATGATGGGGAAGGAAGCCCTAATGGATGATGTACTACCTGATGGCACAATTGTGAGGAAGGGCCGGCGTGTCATATTCAGTTCTTTTTGCATTGGGAAGGATGGAAAGCTTGTGGGAGAAGAACTGTCAGGTATTTGCCCGAGAGGTGGCTCGACAAGAACGGAGCATTCGAGCTAGGGAAACCTTACCAGTTCCCGGTTTTTCATGCTGGGCCGAGGATGTGTCTTGGGAAACATCTGGCCTATACTCAAATGAAATCAATTGTAGCGTCAGTGCTTAAGAGGTTTGAGATACAAGTGCAGAACAAGGGGAAGTGCCCTGGGAAAATTGTGTCGATGACTGTTCTCATGACAGGTGGATTACTTGTCAAAGCGAAAGAAAGATGTCAGCATTTGAAGCAGTAACTTCTCTGTACTAAGGACAAAGGATGAAAGCACAATGGACCTTGAAGGACCAAGGGGCTTGCAGCATAAGCCCGATAATGAACCTTGAAGAACCAAGGGGGGAATAACATAATGCCCGCTTGTCGATATGAACAAAATATGTACTGCTGGGAGCAAAAAGCAGACACCCGATATTTTCACTTGGGGAAATAGTTAAGAGGAAGCTTATGTCTGAGTTCGTCAATATATTTAGTTGAATTCACGTTCACCCAAAAACTAAATCGGGCAAAGTATGATATATTAACCGTTCTACGCTACATCACTTATCTAGTATGAAATTTTCTAACACAACTCACACATATATATTAAAATCATGTGAGCTCTACTCCCTCTTAATTTATGTGTCCTTCTGCATCAACTTATTTCAAGTTAAATCTCCATCATCAACACCTAAGGCTGCGCATGACAACGCTTCTTGGTTGGGAAAGAGTTTTTTTTTTCAGAAATAGTTCTTTTTTATTTCTATTCCGAGGAACAACTTCTAAGTAAAAGAACGCGTTTGGTAACTACACAAAATTTCTATTATTGGAATAAAAAAAGAATAGAAATGCATTTGGTAATGAAATAATTTCTTTTTTGTATTTATTCGTTTTTTATTCTTGCTCACGGATTGCCGACAGCCGATCACTGCCCCCCTCCGCCGCTGCAAGACCGCCAGCCACCCGTCCGTCACCGCCGACCGCCGGCCCACAGCCCATCGGCCGCCGGCCGCCGGGGGCACCCCTCGCCTGACTCCAGCTTCCTCCGCTATGGCCGGCGAAGGGAAGAGAGAAGAAGAAGAAAAAAAGAAAAAGGAAAAATAGAAAAAATAAGATGAAAATGCCCTTGGTGGGGTAAATGTGTCATGGTTTGCAAAGTTTAAGTTTTTTCATGTTGCAAAAAAAAAAAAGTTTGGAGTAAATTTGTCATTTTGGGCAAATTTTGAGGTTTTTGGTAGTATTTTCCCTTTTATTTTTTTATTTTATTTAAAAAAAATCCTTTTGTGATTTTTTTTCCTTTCTTTTTTCCCTTTTCTTTCTTTTTCTTCTTCTTCTTCATTGGCAGGTTGCTACCGGCAACTGGCCAAAGGCGAGCTAGAGCCTCACCGGCCTGTGGCAAGGCTCCACCTCACCCAATTAGGCGAGGCCAAGCTCGCCCAACGCCAGCGAGCTTGAACCCCACCAAATTCGGCCACCTAGGTGGGGCTCGAGTCTCACAAGAGGTTGCTAGAGCCTTATCGACATCTAGCAACCTCTAGCGAGGCTCGAGCCTTGCTTAGCTCATTGAATCCGGCGTGTTCGACCTCGCCGGCATCGGGCGAGCTTGGCCTCGCTTGACCGGGTGAGGCTCCAACTCGCCTCTGGCCAGTCACCGACCGCCACCGTGGCCGACAACTGGCCAATGAATAAGAAGAAGAAGAATAAGAAAGAAAAAGAATAAAAAATGATTTTTAAAAAATAAAAAAATTATTGAAAGGGATGCATGTAGGGAAAAAAACAAAAGTAAAAAAACCAAACCAAACCGGATTTCAATTCGGTTTCGGTTTGAATCAAATTTCAGTTTGATTTAATAAATTTCCTTATCGATTCGGTTTTCTAAAAAGCTAAACTGAATCGAATCATTTACACCCCTAGTTGCCGCAAGCCGTGATCCGGTCCAATTTTGATCCGGATTACACATATTCAAATTAGGTAACGATCTCTATCCAATTTAATTTGAACATTTCGTTCCATAATTTGGATGGATTGTTATCTAATATGTGATATTTGAGATCTTAGGCCTATCCAATTAAAGCTTATTGATAAACTTAATTTGATCCGGATACCGTAAGGATATCTTATCATTTTTTAGTATTATTTCAGTTTTTGATTGGATAGCTACGGTTTCTAATAATCTTTAGTTTAAGTCGTGAGACGATAGGTCATTTCTTAGTTGATCATAATTTAAATTTGAAATCTTTGTGTATTGTGTTGCGGATTAGGCGACACATGTTCAACCCCGTCCCGTGCGTTCCTTTTCATTCGCTTCGTGCGGCTGCGGCTTCGGCTTCTTCCATGTGCGGCCTGGTAGGTTTCAAGCAAAAACAAAGCCCAAGCCTTTTGTTGTGTGTTCGTGCCTGCAGCACATTAGAGTCCAACTCTTGGTCTTGCTCAAACTCGTTCTGATCGGTTGGGTCTCGTATACGGCTCGAACTCGAGATAGTAATTCAATACTCTTATCTTCACTATTGTTACATTATTACTGTCTAAATAACACCAACACCGATACGCAACACAAGACACGATACACCAACACATCGTTTCTTAAAAAATAAAGAATTTTGACATTTTGAGACACATTATATAATTATATATTATCAATCAAATTAATTTGATTCAAATTCATAAATAAATAAATAAATAATAAAAGAGACTAAAATGAATTTGAACTAAAACAGGTTATTTTAATTTGATAAATTCAGCTCTATCCCAAAAAATAATCAATCCGCCTTTTAGACTTACGTGTCAGAAGAAAAGAAAAAAACAAAATTGGGGGATGAATTGTGCGTCACCGGAAGTGGAAGTCATAAGAGAAGAGAATATTAGATTTTTCTTCTTTCCCCATTTATTATTTTTATTATTTTTTATTATTTTCACATATTCACATTTTGATAACTCATTTATTGGAAAATTTTAAAATTAACTTTGTATATGTCGGAATCACGTGTCGAAATTCCAAACTCACGTGTTGAAGAGTGTCAAGAGAATTGACCGAGTATTGGATTTCCTAACTGTTGACCGAGTGTCGGAGAGTATCCGCGTGTTCGACATAACACGAAGACTCTTGAAAAGTGTTGATACTTCCTCAGAAAAAGATACATTAGCAATTGGAGGTCTCATGAATTACCCTCCGACAGGGTGCCTGCCGGGGGCCATCAAGAGCAAATATCGCGTCTCAGAGATGCTCGCCGCTTGCCCCACCAAAAACCGCCATCGTTCGGCGCGGTGGTCTGCCAAAGACCAAAGTCCCGACGGCTCACATCGATTGCCATCCAAAAGGCAAGCGGTTCACATCTCTCCTCCACCGATGTGTTCGGAGATGGTCTCTTCACCGCGGACGGGGGGCAGGTGCAGAGGAAGATGGTGAGTTACGAGTTCAACACCAACTGAAATGTCTCGAGCACGGGCCAAGTATTGAGACATGCAATTCGACGACATTTGCGAGATGGCATTCCGTGTAGGCCCCGATTTGCTACACGGCGAGGGATTTACGACTGCACACTTTACAAGAGCATTCGATAAGGTAGCTTCATCGAGCTCGAGCAGGCTCCGTCGCCTACCATTCATGTGGAAGGTCACACAGAGATCCTCAACGTGGGAATGGAGCCAGAGCTCAAGAACTGCGTCTCCAATGTCCCTGAATACATGGAAAAACATCATCCGGTCGAGATTGGCAGAGGAAAAAGGGACAAACAAAGATTTGCTATCTCGATTAATTGGACCAGGGCAACACTCGTCGCCTTAAGCGCCGAACTAGTGGGAAAGGAGACAACTTCTACCGTGCTCACTTGGTTCTTCTGGCTACCATCGTCGCACCCCAATGTAGAGAAGAGAATCCTAGAAGAGATAGAGACGATACGAGCCCGCCGCAACAAAAACTTGGGGTACACTATGCAGTTCTCATGCAATGGGAAGGATGGAAAGCTTGTGGAAACCCAAATTTTTATTTTGAATGTTTAACAGAGTTCGAGTAAAATATAGATTAAGCAATGCTTAATTGAGAATTACGTACAGTTATCGACCCATTTCCTCCGGGCAAAGCCTCCTATACCCCTCCAGTTCGTCAGAGTTGTTCTAACAAATGGAGTTGACCACGGCTTCAAAAAAATCTATCAAAAAGTACCACTTGCGCAACCTCGACATCCATGACCTAATTAGCTAAACGGCAATGACCCTAACAAGGTTAGAACATACAATATGTGCAGTCGCTTCTCGTGGATTTCACAACCCCACCGTGCAAAAATGCCATAGGGTCAAATAGCGGGCATAATCTACATACAGTTCTTGGTCACAGAAGTACAAAGACAACAAACTAAGAATTTAGGATGTGAATCTTCATTTTGATCTGAACTCTTCTTTCTTGAATTACATGGTGTGGCGCTACAAAAGCCCTGCTCTCCCGTTTAGGTGTGTATTGAGAAGGTATTATACAAAGAAGAAATATTCTAAGCCTGTTAAATTAACAAGTGTCTCCTCAATGACTATCATCCCAAAATCCCTCGCTCACTGGATTGATCCCCCTGAATAAGCCCTAGGACCTGGCCAACAAATGGTGAGAGCAATAGCATACAATTCACTGCAGATCTTAAATGAACAAATTATCCTTGAATCTACACTGGAGATCAAAATTCCTTGTAGTGGGCACCAGATCTTGTCCCATTGCTAACCGAGGAATCCCCAATTCTGACCCTCCGATAAAAGAGAACATATGCCGCAGCTGACTTAACATCATCTTCATTAATGTGAGATATATGGCTGTCATCGAAATTGTACCACCTATTTTCATCTAGAAGCTGCACGTCATCAATGAGATGTGAGCAAGCCAAGCCATTGGTAATTCGTAAAAGAATCTGGAAGATGAATATAATATACTACAAGAAAATACTAAGTTGTATTATACAACTGCTTACCTTGATATGTGCAGTGTAGTGTCCACTTCCCATGCCTCCATAATGGTTGGTCAAAGCATAAAGTTCATAGAGCTGGCGTCTGGAGTTGTTTTTGTTGGCAACATAGTTTGTGAGATCAAAGTCGCGGATGGGAAAGTTGACGAAGGTTTCTAGCTTGTGCTTCATTGACCGACTATATGAGAATCTCTTTAAATGGATAACTAACACTTCTGGAAGCCTCCATAAATCAAGCTTTTTACTTGCTTGTCGTTGATCTTTGCACTGGGGACAGTACCTAACAGATTGAGAATGATGCAGCATTAACTTCAACAATGGACCTCAATTGAATAAGCCAGTTACAGGCTCTAAAGAACTCTATCTTAGGGAGGGCTAGTTCATAGTTGCCACCCTGGCTAAAGCAATAAGCTTAGATTCAAGTCTCACTATCAGAAAATACATAGGACCAGCACCTTCCGATTACGTGCCCCCCCCCAAAAAAAAACATCTAGCCAGCCATTCCTTAGGTACAAATGTTCATCCTTGAGCACCTAAAGATAATACAAAGTTTTGCGCCAACTAATTTCCACAGAGTAACTAGATAGACTAACATCTTTGATTATACACTATACTTTTTCATCAAGACCCAAATAAAAGCATTTTCAGCATAGTACTTATTGCATGTGCACAAGCAAGGCAGTGGGGGGAGAGAGAGAATACCACATATCTTCAGGCACCAGTGGTTCTTCTCGCAAGAACGCCTCCAGGCAAGTATACAGGGAAAGAGGTTCACTCCTGGCCTTTTTGGTCACAGGGCCATTAAACACCTCTGGCAAGTTCTCAAGGCACTGTATGTCGTACTTCTTCAAGAGTTCATCTGACCAGTTAATGGCAACTGACGTAATAGATGATGAGGGAAGTCTAATAACTTTTTCATCTCTGGCAGATAGATCGATGCATTTATTGTTATCGTCAACCCATTGAAGAGGTAACATATCGGGTTTTGGGCTACTACCATCCTTGCTCATTATAGAGGAGTCTGTCTGTGCATTGCCAGCATTAGTCTCAGAGAATCGATCTGATGCAGTACTACCTTGTCCAGCCTTATTTTTAGTCATAGGAGATAGCATTCTTTGAATGGTTGTTTGGATCTCTGCTCTTTTAATCCCATCATTGGAAGAGATGACTGAAACAAGAGGGGTTCCACATGGTTTCCATTCCAATGCATTATGGACATCAATAACACCCCTGAGTCAGGAGCAAATAAAATAAGTAATCAGGAACTACCTGGATATATCACAATATAGTTTTATCTTTCTACTCTGTCACAAATGGATATAGAGAGACAAAATAGAGGAAAGATTCCATTTGCAATATCTTCTGCATAATGCTAAGAGGAATGCTGATGAAGAATATGAGAGAGAACTCCAAGTTGAAGCAACCATCAACAAACGCATTGTAACTGATATCAATGTAGAAAAAAAAGTAGATTGATCACATTTTTTATAAAGCATTAAGAATTGAGGCAAGCAATCATAGGATAGATATGGTACGTACTGTCCTCGACGACGGTGCACCAACTGAAGATAAATCACATTTTTCTCAAACTTTGAGACCTTGTAGGCAGCAAGGTGATCATCGTCCTTAATGGTGGACAGCAATATTAATGCGTCATCCATCATTCGTTGAATCTCATGGTTCCTTACCTGTGAAAGCCACATTTCAGTAAATTCACCAAGCTGAATTTACAGACATCAATAACTTGACAAGACGTCGAATATTAATGTACAAACCTCAGCAAGCAAAAGCTTCTCAGTATGTTGCAAGGAACAAGCAACGCTAAGTGCTTGGATTAAGTCCCTACAACGTCCTTGCTTTGGCACTGTCACAGTATATGCAGATGGCAACGCAGTTCCATCACAGGAAAAAACTGTCACAGTCATAGTCCTAGTGGTCGTGGATTGGAGAGGCAAAGATAGATACATGAATGGATCAAAAGTGACAGAGATCTTATTGCATACCGGGCAAACCAAAGTCGACTTGTACTGTCCCTGTTTATTTGTAAACAATCCAAATATTGGTTCAGGATCAATTAAATCTCTTCAACAACAGGCTGTAAAATTTTGAAGGATACCCCCAAAAGTTTACCACATATGCCAATGTCATACTTTTTGCAGGTGAGTGAGTGATATACAAAAAAACAACACAAAGGAGAAACAAACACCTCCCCCCCCCAAATCCCCAAAACAAAAACAAAAAAGCATTGAAATTGAGATACTTAAAACTCTTTTGGTAGGTCAGGGGCTAAGGCATACAGAAATACTCACTTGACAAACATCAACAATTATTGAATCATTGCGAGCAATGTGATTTGCCCAGTATTCATCAGCAACTTCTTCATCAGGTCGACCATCTGCATCTCTGGATTTGATGTATGGCTTATGCTTGACACGATTTAGATCTTCATGAAGACCATCAAGCAGAAAAGCCAATAGCTCCTACAAGTCAATTAACACAGTCAACCAAACAAGTCTCTAAAACATCAAATAGGGATCAATGTGGTTCTCATTACTAACCTGAGAATCATGTTGATTGTATCCACTGAATTGGGGAGCAAAGCGAGCAAGCTTTGCTTTGAACGGACGCGGTGCAACCGATGCCCGTCCAGGTGCCCATAGCTTCCGCAACAACTCACCAAATGCTAGAGCTAATTCGCCCTGCCCAGAAATCAGTATCAGTTGGATCAGCGATCTAGCAATTTTATTAGAGCCCATTCACTACAAACCATGATAATCTTACATTACATATTTCACGAGACCACAGTGCAAAGTGAGTTCACATGTTTCAATGACCGAGGACTTACAACCATGCCGAGAGGATTCTGCCAGTTAATCTCTTGATGATAATCTTCCCGAAAGTATTTCGCAAACTCAGGTGTGTGAACAAGGCATTGTATTGCACTATTCATGAAGCAAGTGTTCCCAAGATTAAACAATCCAGTCAGACCTCCAGATGAACCCCTTGTGCTCACCCCACTGACGCTAGCCGTGCTTTCCAACTCCCTCACTCCAGGAGTCAGGCTCTGACTTTGTGCCAGCTCTGCACTGAAGCTTCTAGATGATGCTCTGCTGGCAGAGAGATTTCCCACAGTTGATGGGTTTAACTTTGGTGGCTCAGCAGCAACAAAAGCATTTTCCTTGCCCAGAAATCCATTCCCCTGAATCATGCTCCCACCCAAAACAGAACCATTTGTAGTATTGATGATCTCCACCAGAATCTGTTAAATGTAATAAAAGGAAATTGTTAAAAGCACAAGAAAAGTTTGAGCTAATAGAACCAATGATAACTTAAGAGAGCTCATTGTAAAAGTAATTGCAAGTTCTTTTTTGCTACTTGTTTTTGAAATAAACAGTAGTAACTGACTGACAACAAGCGTCACGCAACAAGCAAGCATAGATAAAGAGGCTCAATCCGTTAAGAATCCTGACAGTAAAATGGCTTCAAGTATAATGCTTTCACAGTTGAATACTTCTTTTTGGCGTAGCTATAACTTAATAATCTTTCTCCACTCTACAGATATTCTTCAACAGAAAGAGCAAGGATATATAAACGGCACAAAGTGCCAAGTGACAGACAAGCACAGATGAAGAGGGTCAGTCGCAGACAGCAGTAGCAGTATCTTGTCCAACTGATCAATCCACTCAAAGCAACAGATTTATTTAAACCTCATCCTCCCTCACCAATAACCATTTTGTTAAAGCATCAACCAAGATCTTTATCCACTCTACAGCAATACTTCTACTTCTTCAACAGGAACAGCCCAAGGAAAAAAGCATCTAACTTATCATAAGTGCACTGCACCCTAAATATCCCCACTATCCTTCAATCTAACTTCCTTCAATGTAACTTCCTCCAACATTACATGACTGACAAGGCATTATCCATGAGAACTTGAGTCTACAACCTAATAAAAATTTCTGCTCCTTTATATAAGCTACTGCATTGGTTTTTCAACATCAATGTTGTCCTTCCACATCGCAGGCGTTCGCTTGATGGTGTAGATCCCAGTTTCCTTTATGGCCTAGCCTTCCTCTTGTTTTCCTTATGCATTTGATGATGATAAACCACTCCCTTTATCCACAACAAGTCAAAGCACCAGAAGAAATACAAATTCTCCTAGGCTTGTTATGGTGGCAGTCATTGACACTCAAAGCTAATCTCTTTTGAGAACCCAACTGGCCCTATGTGAGTGATTAATGTAGCATAATGATCTTAGTCTTCTCAAAAGACCGTTTCTGCAGTCACAGGCTTGCAGTACATCCACATATTTGAACAATGAATCCAGTAGATACAGAAATCATCAAGTTAAGCATTCTAATTTCCGTCAAACCGTTAAGATTCAGGAATGAACAGAATAAGTAATGGATAAATCCAACTTCTGAAAACTTAAATACAGGCTATCCTTTTCAAAGATAATGCCATCAGATTCAGTTGCCTTCAAATTTTTTGACAGTGACAGAAGAAGAGACCGAAAAATACCCATCTACTGCAATGTTACCAGCAAATTATATTGCAACAATATCAAACCAACTTACAGAATAATAAAACTAAATCGCTACAAGGTGGACATCCTAAATCAACAACCTAGCTAACGGTGGATGCCATTCTTATTTACCAGACTTAGCCCGAGAATTACTTTACCATTAATAATAGCAAGCATACAAATCGATAAAAGTTTCTGTTTTGTCCTCAATCTATCTGAAGAACAGCAGATCGGGACACCTAAATATAGCAGATACCTCACGATCTCGCGATACTTTTACTTTCCAGAACTCAAAGTTTCATATGTTCAGAGACTCATGGAGCATTCATAAGCATTGAAAACCACAGTAATACATGGGATCCTTTATCCAAACCCATACGTTTCTGTCCCAGACTACAACACAGCAGAAAATAAGGGGAAGAAAAAGCAACCAATGGCATGCAATATATGCCAAAACAATCCCACACACCCTCAAAAGTTCCTCCCCTGACGTTATCTTCTCTCACAACTCACTAAAAAGATAATCCATTCGAAGAGCAACCAGATTGTAAAAGAAGGAAAAGCATGCCAGAATATTGGAACCCACATCTTGATCCATCTGAACGTTCGCATCATCAAGAGTTCTATTCATGTCATTCATCAATGCATGCTTCCGATGACCATAATAGTCCCAAATGCAAACCTGGAACATACAAAAATTCCAAACACAATGAACTCAAGGAAGAACTGAACCAGAAAATAATTTGGGCAATTAGATGGAAATGAAAGAAATAGCAGAGATACATGAAGTCTTTACTTGTTCCGAGTTAAGATCAAAAATCTCACAGGCCCTTCTGTGAAGATCTCCAACAGTTTCCTGTGTCATATATTCAGGTGTCAGATCAACAGGAGGGAAGAAATCTCAAATGCAAACATGCAAGAAGACATTAACGCTTCCTTTAGACGTGCAAAGGATACTAAATCAAGGAGTTCATATGATACCTTCTTACTTATTCTTATGGTAGTGCGGTCTCCCTTCAACATCAGAAGAAGGTGCAGCCGTAAAGGATACACCTCTACAGTCAACTCAGTCTGAGAGAGACCAGAGCTAATAACCTTCCGAGGCAGGGTGGGGCCACCACCATACCTGATACCAACAGAAATTATCATCAAGGTTCCAGTCCAATTCTCGCAAATTAGACTACAGTAAATAAAACAATTTTATGACTTTTTCTTCCAAATAGGGGAGAAAAATACTAGATACACATTATAGAGACATTCGCAAGAGATATCTATAGCCTAATGTTTAAAGATGATTGCAGATATGACTTCTAATATGTGAAAGCTCACTAAGGAGGCACTTAATAAAAGCAGAAATTATCAAAAAACTTAAACAACGAATTCCTGTCCTCAAAATGTATCGTTATCAAAGCCTAAGCACCTTATTCCCACCCCTCATGGAAGCCAAATAAGCCACACACTTAACAAACATGTGACAAATTTCTACATTTGCTTTTGTCCTCTTTATCTATATTCCTTTCCCAATGGGTCAGGAGGAAGCATACAATAATCATCGTGTATGCTACGCCCAAGTAAATCTATCAAAAGGAGTTTCCATAAAAATGCAAACAAAACCTTGAGCAGAAAAAGTTTCACAGTTAACAGGAAAGCGCATCCAAATAACATTACAAAGTGCAAAGAGGAAATAACTCACCAAACATAAAGCTGATTCCAAACTTCATATGGAAGTAGAACATAATCACGACCTTCTAAGAGAGTATCATGAATCTCAAATCCTGCACTTGATTCTTCTGAAGCAGAATCATATATCAAATCGGAATTATCAATGACACTGGGCCTTTTAAGAGCAGTTGAGCCAGCTGAATCGCAATTTTCTGACAAGGATGGTCCATCATTCATGTTATTTGACTGGTCTTGGTTGACATACTCGATCCAATGCTGCCACCATCTATTACAAGGATTAAATCACGTTTGAAAGATGCCCAATGGACCAATATTTAACACAAACAGACACGAACTTCCTAATCAGATACTCCTCAGCGGTGAGGTACACTAAAGAGTGCATAAACCAACATGCGATTACATATTCAGACAGAGAAAAAGCCATGAATGCAGGCCCCGATCAACTTCCAATTTAGCGAATCAACTTCAGCAATTAGACACTATTCAGAGTGGAATTGTCTAAATCAGCAAACTCAGAAACTCGTGCTCTATAGATGGTGGGTAGTAACATTATTCAGGAGTCAGGTGACTGAATTCAACTATCTCATTTTTCCTTCACAAGAATCACCTGGCCACTTGCACAAAGGAAAAAAAAAAAAAAAAGACCACCATCCAGCCAGCAACGCTATTCACCTGCTTTCTTATGGCCCCAGTTGCAGAACCTACAGCCCTAATCCAAAACCACGAACAGGTCGAAATTTCGGTACATGCTAGTTCAGGCGCATATCGGAATCGACATCTCGCAAACACGGGCATGAGATTCATCGGAACGTCACAACCATCCTAAGCCTAATCCAGCAGAACTACTTAAGCCATCTAATTTCCACCCCCCCCCCAAAAAAAAAAAAAAATCCCCCCCACCAAACGGCGCTGATTCCAGCAGAAAGCACAGCAAACACACAGCAGCACGGGAATTCAAAACTCGATCGCCGCCGCACCTCTGGGTGAGGAGATAGAAAGTATCGCCGTCCTTGGTGTTGGACTCGGACGTCAATGCGATGTCCCTGATCAGAACCCGCTCCTCCTCCGGGGTCAGCTCCGCGTTCCCGCCGCCGCCGCCGCACATCAGCACGTCGGCCGCCATCGCCGTCCGGACCGCCGGATCTGGTGCGAAAGGTCCGGACTTTCTCCCTCCCCGCCCGCCCGGCCCGGAGATTTTCCGGGAAAACCGAACCAGACCCGGAAAAGAGGAGGAGAAATTTGAGGGAGAGGGAGAAGAAATCAGGAGAGTTTTGTGGGAATCTGGGGTTCGTGGAGATTTTGGTCGCCCCTTAAACCCTCGCTACAGGACGGTTCTTGACAACGGCCATTGGACTTTGGATTTTCTCCTCCTCCCTTTTCCTTCCCTCCAGAAAAATGATTAATTAGGGGGAAGGGGTGGTGATGGGTGGGATTTAATTTAAGCGCAATTAGAAATTGGGGGAAACTGAATTTCAATATTGGGAGGGAATAGAAACCAGTAAAAAAAGCCATGTTGAATGAGCTGCTTCGCTTGCTTGAACAGTAATGGTCGTTTGTGTTTTTGTTTGAGTTCAATTTTCAATGTTTAGGGTTAGGGAGAAAATGAGGACAAAGTGTTTACGGTTGCTCAAACTCAATTAAGGTAGTGTGATATGTATTTTAGGAGTGACTAATTACAAAAGGGTGCGAATAGAAATATAATTACAAAAAATAATATAAATTACAAATTAATGGTCCCTCAATTTGAAGTAGGTGTAATAATTGAGAGGTTAGATCTCAATAATGTGTAACGCGGTCCCTTGGTGAAGATATGTACCAACTGATCCGTTAGAAGCACATAACGAACACCTATATCTCCAAAAGCAACTCTTTCTCAAACAAAGTGGTAATCCAACTCAATGTGTTTGGTGCGCGTATGAAACACAGGGTTGATAACAAAATAGATAGTAGAGATGCTATCATGATAAACGGTGGGAGAATTACAAAAGGGAACCGCAAGCTCAGAAGTAAATGATGAATCCAAATAATTTCACTAACAAATTGAGCGAGAGCACAATACTCTATCTTGATACTAGAAATGGGCCATGATGGGTTGCTTCTTGGCACTCCATGCAACAAGATTGGTGTTTATAAAAACACAAAATCGGGATATGGGCTGTAGAGTATCAAAGCATCTAGCCCAATTTGCATATACATAAGCAATCAATGAAGTGGGTGAACATCGTCCAATAAGCAACCCATGGGTGGAGGTGCTAGATAAGTCTCGTTATATACATTTGACAACTTGGAGATGAGGTAATCTTGGTTGATATATGAATTGACTAATCAAGTTTATAGCAAAACTAATATCTAGTTTGGTCATAGACATATATTATAGAGCACTAACCATTTATAAATACAATGGTGGAGAAGCAAGGACCTCACCATCATTAGTAGACAATAAAGTCTTCAAGATTAGACAGAGTAGATACATGTTTGACCTTAATAAGGTCCAATTTACGTAAAAGGCTATCAACATACTTGGCTTGACTTGAGATAAAAGTGTATCCGTCAGAACAATAATAAGCTTTAATGCCAAGGAAATAGTAATAGGTCCAAGATTCTTCATAGCAGATTCCTATGAGAGTCAAGTAATCATATACTGTGATAACTCAAGAATATCACCGATGACAAGGATATCATGAACATATAGCAAAAGATACACATGAACCCAAGAAGAAGCATAGACGAATAACAAAGGATTTGCCTTACTCATAATGAAACCCCAAGATAATAAGAAGCTGTTGAAGTGATGGAACTATGCATGTGGAGCTTGTTTTAAATCATAGATAGCTTTGTGGAGATGGCGCACATGATTCTAAAATTCAAGATGAGAGAAACCGGGAGGTTGGCACATGTAAACTTCCTCACTATGACGTATGGCCCATCTCAAATAAATAACAATAGAGAGAACAACTCGAACTGTAATTGGTTTAACGACCGGGCTAGATATCTCGTCATAGTCCAATCCGATTGCTATTTAAATTGATGTGCAACGAGGCAAGCTTTGAAGCATTCCACGGTCCTATCGGACTTTTCCTTAATTTTAGAAACTTATTTACAACCAACTAGATTCTTGTAAGGATTAGGTCGTACAAAATCCCACGTGTGATTAGTGACCAAGGCATTAAATTCATCTACCATGGCTACTTTCCAATGTTAGTTAAGATTGGCCTCAGAGTATCAAGCCGGTGTCTCTTTATGAAAAGAGTAAGAGAGATTAAATTTTTTTATGGGTTTAGAAATTCTATCCGACGAGTTGGAAAAGAAGAACTGGAAGTGGAGGAGCTAAATACAGATGTAAAGGGGATTTGTAGGTCTATTATGGGATGAATTTGGTCGGGAGAGGAGTGAGGTTGGGACATAATGAGTGAGTTCGGAGGGAGGGGAGGTGGAGGTGAAAAACAATTGGAAATAGGTTTGGCACGTCGAGAAGAGACGAGACAAATTAGGAGTTGGGCTAGAGAAGAAGAAAGAGGCAAATGAGGAGCTTAAGAATCAGATGAGGTATAAGGAAGAATACATTGATCGGAGTAAACAAAAAATAGAGGAGGTGATTTGGGACAGGGAGTTACGTGATTAAGATTTGACAATTTTGATGGTTATGTTCACGTAAATTTTGTATTTGATCCATTTTTTTTGTCATAATATTTGATCCATATTTGTTTCCTTCATATTTCATGGGAATAAAAATGAAACATAATATATTTTTTCAATTTTCAAAATGCATACAAAAAGAATTTACGTTGAAATAAATTTCAAGTAACTAACGGTTACAGCAGTGCTCGAAGAAGCTCTGACGACCATGATCCTCAAGAAAGGAGAGTCTTAAACCGCAGTTTCGGTTTTCTTAGTTTGGTCTGGCCCAGGAGGGGCCTTACCCATTTGGTGATGCATTTAAATTGACCGAAACTTGAGCAGCACTGTAGTAAATCTACAATGATAAACATGAGATCATCTCCCAATTTCCCACATGCACATTGAAAATCAGTAGCTTCAAACTAAAATCTGGAAAGCACAAATCAAAACAATCACAATATAAAACGATTCGATTACCAAATTCGCATGGAAACTCAACAGCAATTCTATGTTTTCTCTGAGTTTTTTCATACTATAGAGTGTTGGTTAAATAGAAATTGGTTTTGCTTAGTTTCATAAATTAGTGTAGGCTTGTTAAATTTTTCTAACGCTGCCGTTTGATCACGAATTAAACATTTAAACTATGGTAATTTAAATAACTATGTATAGATTCTTCAAATTTATTCACCTATCAAATGTGACTTAAAGATCATGATCTGATATAATCGGTACATAGTATATACATCTATGGTGCAGCAATGTAGCCCTCCGAAAAGTCTAGCAAATTTCTAAGCTCTCTCAGCACCAGCAATTAGCTCCGTCTCCCCTGCATTCCCATTAGCTCCATTGGCCATGTTCTTGGCCGGGACTTCGTCTTTCGCTGGCTCCGCCTCTTCGTCTTCCTTGCAGATCGACTCCTCGACAGGCTTGTACGTGTAGAGCCGGGCGCAGGCCAGGTAATACACGAGGTTGATGACTTGAATCCCGCTGACGAGCCAGTAATAGCACTCCAATCTCCCCCGGTTGAGGTTCCGGTTCGGGAGCCAGTTCCTCTCCTTGCCCGTGTTGTTGTGGACGAGGGTCACCAGCAGCGTGCCGAGGTAATTCCCCCCCGATATGGCGACCCAGTACAGCGCCGCCGCAGTGCTTCTCATGCTCTCCGGTGACTGGTCGTAGAGGAACTCCAGGTGGCCCACGGACATGAAGACCTCAGCTATTCCATGGATGACGTACTGAGGGACCAGCCAGAAGACGCTGATGGGTATGATGGCTTTCGGGACGTCCAGTAGGTGGTAAGCGGCGGCGACCTTCTTCCTCTTGATCTCGACAAACGACGCGACCATCCCGCCGAGTATGTTTATCGTGAATCCTATCCCCATTCTCTGGAGGCACGTGATCCCGACCGGGTTCCCCGTGAATCGGCGGATGAAGGGCACGAATACACGCTCGTACAGAACTAGACCTGAAGGGATTGCGACTTTGCATTAGCGTCATGCTTCCAATTGTGTCGCTAGAAACTCAAATGAACATGTTGATTGAGATCCGTAGGTGCCATGAGATCTTACCTGAGAGCAAGGTTACGGTGGTGAAGACGGAGAGCGAAGCGGGGGGGATTTGGAAGGAGCGGGACAAGTGACGGTCCATGCTTCGAGCCTGGATGATGGTGAAGCTGCCAAGGTGCGACGAACACGTGACCAGCAAAATCCCGGCAGCCCAAATCGGAAGCATCCTGACGATGCATTTCAGCTCCTCCACGCGGTGCACCGTGACCAGCCGCCATAAATTCGGTGGACCTGAACTCCTAGCTTCTTCTTCAGTCATCGTAGCGGCTTTGTCGAACCACCTGATAATTAATTGATACACGGGCAGGTGTGATTTAATGGTGAATCAATTAGGCTGAATTACGGAACACAATATTCCAGATTGATGGCGAAATGGTAGCTTACTTGAATTGTTCCGAGTGCAATAGCCTCCCGTGCACGGATATGACCGCATCGAGCTCCTTGTTCTGGTACAGCAACCCTGGATCGTCTGGCACTGGCACATTCCTCTTCTTCACGGCCGCCACTATCACCTGAGCGAGTCGGGTGAGTGGGCTTCCTCCGGGCTTCAACTTTACGTACAGCCTCGACCCGATAACGAACGCCACCACCGAAATTACCATGGCCACTGCTGGGATCCCAAGCCCCCAGCCCCATCCCACGTTGTCCTGGATATAGACGACGACAGTGATCGCCGTGAGCGTGGCCATGCCCATGCTGAAGTAGTACCAGTTGAAGAAGTTCCACCCGCGGGAGGCGACCTTGGACTTGGACATGTCGAACTGGTCGGCGGCGAAGGTGACAACACAGGGGCGGATGCCGCCAGATCCGAGAGAGGTGAGGAGAAGGGCGATGTAGAAGACCCACAGCTGGGTGGTGTTGGCTTCCTGACAGTTCACCTGGGTCGGACAGGGTGGCGGGCGGAGGGAAGGGAGGATTGCCGATAGGACTATGCTAATCAGACCCTGTAATTAGCTGCGTGTACGTTAGTTCAAATTCAAGTTCTTGAAATCTTCCTCTTTGGAATTGCCTTGATTATGTGGAAACCAGCTAAATCACATTAATGATCAATAGAACTTTCTTCATCTTTACAAAGAAACCAATCTGATTCTGATTTTTTTTTTTTTTAAATTGAGCAGCTCCACTCATTTTGCTTTCACACTCTTATCAGTTATATTGTTGAATTGGTCACTTCTACTGAATGTCTCTATCTATAACCTTTTTTTCGCAATTTCTCCTGCCACTTCTGCTCACTTGACCTGTTGAAGACTGATTTTCTCACCGTTCACACCTTTTCTTGCCTTTCGTTTGACTCTCAGACATCAACTCCAGGGGCCTGCTGAACAGGCTTGAAATTCAATCCCTTGGTTACACCAAACTACTTCCGTCTGTGCTCATTTTGTTAACTTAATCCAGCTTGAAAAGCGCTTTGGAACTACCGTAATCGTGATTAATTCATCTGTTATAGGAGTCACAATGAAAAGAAAACTTTACAGAAAGCGCAATCATATTCACCAAAAAGTAGGCACGACAGATTCTAATGTTGACAATCCATACCGCGTCATCGAATGTGTCGTTCGGATTGGCAACATCGCATCACATGGTATCTATGATACATGGAAAACTTACTACCGGGATTGGGACGAGTCATAGGTTCGAAACTCTTGAGAAGCCAGAATAGGAGGTAAATAATTTACACCACGTACGGAGAGAGAGGGAGGGAGAGAAAGCCGACCAGTTCGTAGAAAATGGAGCCGAAGATGATGGTCCAGTACCGGCCGGCCACCGTGTCGGCGAGCAAAGCGCCGAGCAACGGCGTGAAGCTGGCAGTCCCACTAAAGTTGCTGAGGGTGTTGGAAGCCTGAACCAGTGGCAGGTTCAGCACTTGGGTCAGGTAGGTTATCATGTTGGCGTGGAACCCGGACGATGCGAATCTGTCGCATACCTCGTTCGCTGCACACAGCACTTACATAATCATTACCGACATTATTGCTAAACATCACACAAGACTTGGCGCCCCCTTGTTTCCATGTTCATTCTGATAAAGATTGAAGATTCCTAGGGTGATTCTGAGGTCACGTGGTCTTGGAGCAGAGTTATTGTTATGTGCTTTCCATTAGAAGAACAGAAGAAAGAGCAAGAACATGATATGAGAGGATGAACTGAACGGAGTTGATCTATTTACCGAGGATGAACGGCATAGTTTTGATGCCTCCGAGCTTCCTTTTCTTTGGGGCGCCATCGCTCTCTTCGCCTGGGGCTCTCTCTTGCTGCTTGTTATTCTCATCAGCCACCACCATGCTCTTCATGTCCACCTCCATGTCTCTCCGCCCTCCCTTCGCTTCCGAGGCCATGTGAACTCCCCAACTCTGCTCACATGTATATATGAAACTCTCTCTGGAACTGATAGAGCGTGATGAGAATGATTGAAGGTGAATCCGCAGAGGAGCGAATGGTCCCCATCACTTGACTTATATTGGCATGATGTGATGTGAGTGTCTTCCATGTCATGAGTGTAATGCATGTCTTGGTACACCACCGTTTTGTCTTCGCTCGCTTTTGGTCTCTCAAAGCTTTGGGGGTTTCTTTTGGGTTTGACAAAACAAGACAAAAGGGCCTCAAAAACAATATCTTTTTTTGGTTTCACATTGAATTCGTGAGGAGATCGGTGGTTGTTTATGTACTATAATGTTGCTCTGAGAATGAGAGAATGAGGTCGATCGATCAAAAGGAATCTTTGGGTTTGTATACCAAGAGAACAGAAGATGACAAATTCGAGAAACTGGGGTCGGATTGACAATTCAAGGAGCTAATGCTCATCGTGTGTCATGGTAGGATTTGAGGTGTTGGCATGCGGATCGGATGGGTTGCGGACACGATACGCACGATGAAGGCAACTTCCTGTCGTGATGTCTTTTTCCTGTTAAGTTTCACCGTATCTTGTGCAGATCGTTTACACAAACCCTTCAAGTAGGGAGTGTCGATTCACTAACGGGTCTCTTTCCTCTATCATCTCATTCAATCTCCGATAGGAACGAGCATGGTTTCAAGTAAAACTTAGAACCTGAGAATTGATATATGTCTTTGCTCGATCTTGTTATATTCCATGATATTCGATAATGAGTGTATAATCTGAAACCACTAGTCTGAATTTTCATTTTATAACCGAAACTTTCACTATGTTAATATTTCATATTTTTCATGTGTTTAAATATATATTATGATCAGTGAATTGTATAGCAAGTGGTAGTCATTAGAGGTTATAATTAATTGCAATCATTCAATTAATTTTACAAGTGAAATCTAGATAGATATTGGAACTTATGACGGGGTAGATTTCAGGTTCTAGGACATGCAAGGTATGTTGATTAGATAGATTCTAGGTTTCAGATGAAACCTACGGAACTTGAAATTCCCTGAAATCTGAAACCACTCATCCCTAATCCCCAAGCATGCGGACGCATCAAAAGGACCGACTCCCGGAACGTGATAACATACAGCTTCAATGCGTCGCTGCAAACGGAATATGCAGCAAGAATACGCAGCAAGACTGTAATCTATCTAGGAGAGCGTCCCCCAATCGACGGGATTCGCTTCACAGTTTCTCCTCGGACATGATCTGTAGGAACCCACTGAAGGGAAACAGACGGATGGTACTTCAGTTCTGTGGCCTTTTCGCTCTCCTTTCCGTTGCTTTAAAGATGCTGAAATGAGATAAAGAAAGACCAGGAGGCAGCGTTACCCACTCGGTACGCCGGGGCAAGGACGACCATATGGTGCGTTCAGACTTCTAGGACCATATGGTGCGTTCAGGTCTTCCGTTTGTACGTCCAAAAGAAAAGGAGAAGGGAAGCGTTGCTGCTTTCGACAATATTTTAACGGCGGGGAAGACTCAGATTAAACCACTTGCTGAGTGATTTGACTCTAGACTTGTATGACTAGGAACAGTTTGCTCTAGAGTGAAAACGACTAATGAGGGTAGGAACTATGACCGATCCGATTCTGTGCTCTTGACTTGATACAACCAAAATACGTCAGTCGCATGCGAGCATCTCACAATAAAACAAGGATGCCAGAAGTATCATAACTTTGATATAGTGCTCGCTTTAGTATCAAAACTTTTCGATAAGTCACTTCAACGTCACTTTGGTAAAAAATGAACAATGACTTATGTGTTAACTACGATTTAGGATACCGGAAATCCGATGAGACAATATTTTAACATTTTTTCCGATCGACATGGCAACGAATAGTGAAAAGTTATAATTTAAGTGTCAATTTTTGTTAAAAATGATCGCTTATATTTTACATTTTCAAAAGCGATTTGTTGGTTTCGCTTTCTTCAACATGATTAGACCACATGGTCCGTAACACATGTTGCATATGAATTTGAAATCACATACAAAAACAATTACTCCATCAACAGTGGCCTAAATTCAAATTAAATGCCATTGCATTCAAAATAAGGATGTTCTCAGTCAACATAAAGTCCCCATCAAGTCAAAAATGTCCCAAATAAAACCTCCCCTACTAAATGCAACAACACGAGGTTAAAAAACCGAGTCAAAAACCTACCCATTAACAATTTCCCCATCTTTATGCAACAACACCAGCCAAAAAAGGGGTCAAAAACCTGCCCCAACAACAACCTCCCCAACCATATGTAGCAGCACCAACCAAAAACGAGTGAAAAACAGAGCCCTCCCACGAAGAATCGAAACCTAATCTTTTAAAATGTTGCTTTTTTTACATAAAAAGCAACGTATGAATAAAATTCTATTAAAAATGTTGCGTTGGGCTTTTTATCGAAATTTGTTGTCAAATGCCCTCAAGTGATCGTTCTTCGATGTGGCGTTAAGAGTGATATGGTGAGAAGTTTTGATCCTGAAATTAGCATGGTACGACAGCTATGACATTATTAGTGTCGTTTTTTCATCTCAGATCTGTAGCTGGCATGGCAATAGCATTAATAGGCAACCCTGCTGAGAGTATTAGGTGCGACCTCTGACTTCCTGCTCCAGAAGAATATTATCTCGATTCTATAAACACCGATTATATTGGGATTATCCTTGTACGCCACCTGCAGCAAACATGACACGATGCCGACAATCATATTTTAGCAACCTGCGGAGAGTGATCTCGCACGTGAAACGTTACGTGCAAAGAACAGAGGTTTTCCAGTGAATGTCTTTAGCCACGTCGTCCGTCGTCACCATTACACATGCAGATCTTAAACATGTTATACTGCCCCTCCGTTTTCGGACTCTTTCAATAATCCAGGGGAGAGTTTGGCTGTCACTTGTCTTCTCGTGGGTAACTTCGAACGACTCATTCGCCGTCCGAACGACCAAGACCATACGTTAAATTACTCCACGGGCAGACAATGTGAAGAAAGCTTATCCATGCCGAAGAAAACTAACATAGCGGGTGGGGGGCTCACAAGTGAGATCCGAGGAGAGATTCTAGGATTCAATCATGTTCACCATGAAAATCGGTTTTCAACCTACCGAACCATCAAAGCAGCCCCATCAAGCAGGAAGAGGACAAATTTGACAAAGGAAGGCTGAGAGGATTTGGACTCTTCTCCGAGGACGTGCAGTGGAATTAATGTAGTGCGGGGACACATGGGTGGATTCGGCAACATTCATGCGACTCCCGACACGAAGAGTGACGTCCCCGCTTACGTGGGTTTTCCATTGGGAGTACGAAACGATGTTGACCGAATTGATGCGGAATAGAAAAAGGTGAGAGGGACCGCTTTGCTGGTGAAGTCCCGTGATGGGGGATGCTTGTGAAAAAAGACCAGACCCCACATGCGACCGGTTGTTGTCAATCATGGAGATGGAGACGAAGATGTGCATCCGCGTGACGGGGTAGGCGTCTCGTACCCATTCACGATTTCTTTTTGTGTACGATTTCTCACCACCGTCACCCGTCGATTTATTTACAATAAATTTCATTGAAATCGCGCTCCGTTATGTTGATATTTGAGATCATCCACTGATGAACCAGTGACATGTCTTGATCAGGATGGCCTTGCATCACCTGCCAACTTTACACCCTCAAAAGACGAACATAATAGCAAGTTGCAACTTCTATGATCTGGGTTTGCTAATCATGCATATCCCTTTTTTGGTAAAGGAAATTATAAATACTAAAAGGCTCTAAGATAGTTCTAACTTAAGATAACAAGATCATCTGTAGGTATTTCGGCCTAATTTGGATCTTCTACCTCTTAAGTAAGCTCTGATTTAAAGATATAAATCCGTGGCAGACCAAAGGTATACAAATGTACAGATTGGCAATAGAACCAAAGCCTCGATATTGGAGGAACTAGGACAATTACGATGATGATTATTTGTCCCCGTATGTGGGTGGTATTTTAATATGTTTTGCTAGCTGGGTTTTTTGTCTTGTAAGGCTGTCTACTATAGATGTCATTATCGATTGTACAGTGATCTCTCGCCGGGCGGTGGGATTTCCAAATTATCAGATGAATCATCAGGCAAGAAAAATAAGCAAAGTACTAGAACCCCACAAATTTCTTGCATATAATTTACTAGCAAACGATGCTATCATGCCCCATTATATCCGGTGACAAAGTGGGAGCATACCTGTTCTTTCTTCCGCTTCTTTGGTTTGACCAACAATGGCCATTGTGCTCCTGTCAGTGTTTAACCATTCTGTTCCTGTGGCCAGTTTACTCGGTCAGAGTTCCACTTCCGCTTGAGAGAGAGAGAGAGAGAGAGAGCTCAAATTAAGATATAATACTGGGTAACTTAAGAGGGTTAGAGAAGTTGGTACCCATCGTCCCGTGAGAATTATGGAAACTCGTGAAATTTTTAGTGCTTCGAGAAATAAAAACCGAGGTACTCACCATAAGCTAGGGGAATTATATTGGCCCTTGCCCTTGGATGAAAAGCACAGTAAACAATCATGAACGAATGTAGACAGATAAAAAGCACAGTAAACAACAATAAACGAAGTAAACACTAAACCAGGATGAATGACAGAACCAATTTTTTAAGGCTACACAGATAAGAAAGATAAGGCAGTGCCCATTGAGAATTATATGAATAATTTAACGTTTGGGCCGTAATTTTGGATTCCAAGGTTCAAATTCCTCAGATATATGAGAAAAGGGAAGCAGCACCTGATGGTCTTTATGGCTAGCAGCCAACTGCTATTTCTTTGGACTGTTTCCTGAGACAAGTAGCCCTAATATACAGAAAATGTTGACCATTAGAGAATCACATTGACAACATTAATAGATACACCGCATCATGACACTCTTTATCTTCTCTTGGTAAAATTGAATGGTCATAATCAATACTGATTAACCAATGTATGCATAACTCACTGGGGTTCGGTACAAATGCACATCTAAGATGCAAGATAAGCGTGCTGATCGATGAGGAATCAATACTCCAGTTAACACCACTTTGAAGCAATTTCAAACTCCAATCGATTGTTTTTGCTTCTGACCAAGCAAAAAAATATCACCACTCAGATAGAATACTAATATACTTATAAAGAGTGGAACCACAAAGAAACGTGCAAAAGAGTAGAAAATGCCATTGCTTACCCTCTTGGCAGGTGTCCCCCTCACCTTTTTGCCCAAAAGTCAATGCATGCACATCGCGTTATTTACTCTGATCCCATCATCACCTTCATTGAATTTGCCGACAAGAAACTCATAGCTGCTGCTGCATCTATCAAATCCCATTTCAGAGAACTTGCAGAGTAAAAGCCAATTTATTACATTTAAGCGAGGGCCTCCTATCATCACTTGACATAGAATTAGCAGTGATCAGCTCTGCTGCAACTTGCTGTTTTAGCATTTCCGGACATCAGAGAAAGGACTGCTCTGGAGGCACAACTAAGCGGCGATTTTTATGTTGCGGAGGCCACTGCAGCTCCCTTTTCTTAGACCCTATCCATTGGGAGAAGGAATCCCCCAGTTATTGTGCTTCGGCATGTTTCTAACACTCACTCCAAAGATAAAATATCATTAACTCACATCACTTTCTGCCAGATGAAGCTCCTACCTTCAAGATAAAGTGCAGCTTCCAATTACCCATTTCATCGAATCTTCCGTTAAGCATAACAAAATGATGTGAACAAGGTCCACATTCAGCTAACCCTAAAGCGCGGAGATTCATTTTAAGTGGGTAGTAAGTCAGATTTTTGGAGATTTGAAAAACAAGCATACCTTTCAAAGCTAATTTACTGTAAAAAACTCTTCGCCTGTTAAGGCTACTTAGCTATCTGCGAAACAAAGAAACTTCAGTCCAGTCATTGAAAGACTGAAAATTATGCTAAAAACTACCCGAAGATATCTCCCTAAACCTTCAACAGTCACAACACTTTTTCAGCAAGTGAATGGAACATGAAAAGGAAATAATTTCCACTAGCCCTCCACCAAAGGCATTATTTCTTCGCCTTCCCTAGAGTGCTCTCAATTAGCAACTCCATACCGCTTGGCTAGGTTAAAGAGAATCCCTAAATTGTTGAAATTACAAAATCTAATGTTCATGGAACACCAAAACAGATAGTCCTGGATGCTGAAATTCAACATTAACATTGGGTAATGAAACTTTGCCATCTATTTCATGGATTCCGAAGTCAAGAAGGAATAGAACAGAGTACTTCCCAGAAATTCAATGTCAAGTATTGAAAAATGTAATTTTTGCAATAAAATATGATGACTGCAGCCATAATTCCTCAATTCGCTGTATGTTGGTCGAGATCAGGAAAAAAACACATGGAGAAAGCCACATATAGTACATAAAAATGCAAGATAAGAGATTATCATAATAAAACGTCAGGGAAATTAAAGAATCCGTACCACCCTAAACATTTTTGGAGGGAGATAATTAGAAAAAAATTAAAAGCTTTAAAATTTCTAAATCTAACAAAGGCAGTGTCAGGCAATCTCAGTTGAAGTCCTTCAGTCTCTTCTTCAGCACATCCATAGATTTCTTTCGCGAATTTTGTTTTGTACTTCTGTTTGAGAGGCTCCCAAAGATGCTATCTGGGGAATCCTTGAATTTCTCACAGATAGTAGCCACCTTTTATAATCCAGTGCGCTGTAATTCTTTTCTCGGATCACTGGATTCATGAAATTCTCTGGTTGACTGCTCAGTAGAAGAGTTATCAATTGCCTTGCTTCCAACAAGCACGCTCTAAAGCTACCATCCTTGTATATTTCACTCAAGCCTGTGCTGTGAAATCTCTCATCTGCAAATGACTCCAACATCTTCAAGTCATTGTTGATACCCATGACAGCATTTGCATTGAATCTCTTCACGCTATCACTAAGGAAAGCTGACACTATACAGTTAGAGATGTGCTCAAGAGCCCCATTTCCCACTTTGCACAAAGCATCCAAAGGCAAAATCTGCTGTGCTGTGGACAAGAGAGTGCCAAGGTAAATAAGCACCTCACTTACATATTCATTGCCATTTTCAGCTATCTCCTCTGTCGTCCAATTAATATGTTCTGTAAGTGCCATAAACTCATCCAGCTTGGAGTTAACCAAATTCAGCAAAGCAATATAAGCTGCATCTCTTGAGGTCTTCAGAACCACCTTAGCTGTCAAACCAGCTTGAGGCCTTTCAACCGATCGGATTGGGATCCCACAAAGTTGGGCAGCATGTCGAACAAAAAAATCAGAGGCTCTCTCAAGAAAAGCAATGTTTGCAGCAATTTGCATTGCTTGAGATACACCTATACTGCTGCTCTCAATTGTATTCAGTAGAGCTTCATTCAACACATCAATCAAGAATTTGTCCAAGTACTTCTTCACGAGGTCATATGAATTTATATGCACTCCATAGGACAAATAATCAACAGAACCCTTGATGAATGATCTAACAATCCGGCAAGCATCGGGTACCATTGCCGAAAATGGTGCAATATAAGGGAATGCAGGCATGATATCAGACGTTTGAAGATGAAAAGAGAGGACATTATTTTCATAATCAGTATCCTTTTTCATCACCATCTGCTCATAAGTGTCATTGCCAAGAACACCTATAATTTGTTGTCTGCACTCTTCCAAAAGAAGCTCATGGTACTTGTCTCGGCTATTATCCAGAGCCTCTAAAAGAGACCCGACTTCATAACCATACTGTCTAAGAGTTGCCCCAAACAGAGTAACATAATCCTTCACAAGTAGGAGATGGGTGGCAGAATCCATATGAGAGAATTGGTCATCCAGTACTGAAGTCATTTTGGCAACAGCAGTCTCCCATATTGTCTCGATCTGATCAGCAACTAAGAGCCCACCACTAGTTCTCAGGACACGGTCCTCTACAATAAAATGACCCGCAATTTGAGCAAAAAATGATTGATAAGATTCGACGAATGGCTGTGCAGACGATACCTGCAGATCTGAATTAAGCTGCAGTAGTCGATTCTTATAGTAGTATTCACGAAACTGCTCCTGGGTTCCCAGACAAGTATGGATGTGATATGCTCGATAAAGAGGGGTAAGATCAAACTTTAACACAAATTCCTCATCCAGTTCTTCAACATCAAGAGAATAAGCAAAATCTCCTATCCCAGAAACACTCTGCTCTTCAGCCTTTCTCTGACGTTCCAGCATTTCCTCATCCCGTTGGCGGGCTGATGCAGCATGTCCTATCGCTGTTTGCCCGATATTTTTGGCAGAGCTTCTTATCTGTACCAGCCATTCGTTGAACTGGCTGCTTAGTCTCTTCTCAATATGCAATTTGATAAGGGGTATTCTCTTCTCGACAACCATTTTAAGAGCTTTAACAGGGATATTATGCAAGTAATTTCTCTCAATAATATCAACAGTTTTTAACGCAGGATAAAACTGCCCCTTGGAAAAGTGACCATTGAACTTTGCACAGAGATCCAAGACTTGCACACAGATGTTGCACATCTTTATAGCTTCCGCCACATTCTTTTTTATTGAATAAGACTCAAGAAGTTCTTCAACTTTGATCAAAAGAGCACTCCCAACCTCTTGCAGCTTAAAATTGTCACTGGAGAGCTCGCTTTTGAGTTCTTCAGCATCAACAAGCACGCCGCGGAGCTCATCAACAGCTTGAATAAATTCCTCATAATGCGTCTTACAAAGCTCCTCGATCTCCACTTCTTTCTTCTTCATAACATGCTTGAGCTGCTGCAGGAGTGATTCGGGGCGTCCCATTTCAAAGGCATGTCGCACAAGGGGACCCAAATCCTCACCATTACCAATCAAAGTTGCGAGGACCAGGTCCTCTCCCCATCTCCATTCTCTGTAACGGTCCTCCTCTTAGGTTTTGCATTCATCTTTCAGATCCAATCATAAAAAGACACTGCAAAAACTGAATAGATGCCAAGGGTTAGCCCAATAAATCCAATCATGCGATAGCACCACACTTCAAAAATATAGAAACGAAAGAGAAAGATCATTTCCAACTTAAATACCTCGATAAAAGAGCGCACTATTCGCAAGTCGCAATCATTTCCTTATGTCTGGCGATTCCTGTTTAATATGGCAGACCACTCCAGATGATTAGCACACACGCAGAACTTCTTCCATGAAAATATAGAAGACTACCAATCAGAAAATGCAAGACTACGACCATGGCACGGAGAAGGAAGACAAAACAAATCCAATCTGCCCTGAGCTACACAAAGCTACTTACTTTTCCCGGACAAACGCTGTCCTAGCTGACAATGGCTAAAAAGAAAAACGAAATGGATAGATGACGGAGCTGTTGCGCGAAAAACAGACATATCAGAAGATTGACATCACTAAACAGCACGCCCAAATCGATATCGGTGACTGCAACGAGCTCAGGTTGCCACCAATCGATCCACACTACGACGCACAGCGAAAATCTCCACAGCCACGACATACACGGGAGAGACCTCTCCACCAATCCACCACAAGACGCAGTTCAAAAATAAAAAAAAAAAAAAAAGAATATCACAACGAACTGAAACGAAATCGCGAATGCACCTATGAAAACCATTCGTCCTCATAGCATCCGACGCGGCGGCGAACGCGTAGGTAAAAATGGGAAAATGCCGCAATCGGCCGTATCTCGGCCTCTTCAGGCGGAGATAGGCCGAGATACCGGCAATGGCGGCCGCCGTTCGACGGCGGCAGCGCCGGAATCGGCGCGAATGCGCAGGCACGAATTTCTCATCTAGCTTTTGTAACGCGAAGCCTATCCTCGAAAAAAAAAAGGGAAAAAAGAAAAAATCGTTCGGTACCTCCATGGCTGGATACGTGCTCGCGAGCCGATCGGAAGAAGGAGCTGGAGGTTGGCGATGGAGCCGCGCGCGGCTTCGCTGTCTTTCCTCCTTCGTCAGTTTTCCTGGAATTGCCAGCTGAACGCTGGTGACGCGAATTGATCTGGGGGAAATTTTCTGCCGAGGAGAGGGGGAGCGACTTTCCTCTCTCGTTTTCTCGGGAAAAACTCCGAGAAGAAGAAGGAATTTTCTCCCTTTTTAAAAAAAATAAAAATTGAATTTGTTTATTATGAAGGACGACAAATATTCGGTAAATTACGCATCGGTGTCCACGTGGGGCAGATGGAGGGCTGAGATCAAATTGGGGAGACTTTCCCAACACTCGCAGCAATGCGATACTAGATTTGGTGCCATCGATGTTCCTTTCCTTAAGCAAAGCGAGCTCCCCATCGTCAAAGCGACAAAAGGTGCATTGCATTGGCTACGCGATTGATCGATGACAATTTAAAAAACTCTCGCTTACTATTAGATTATTTCTTTAAAATAACATTTTGGAGCTTCTCTTATTGGGCTAAGACTAAGACCGAAAGAATGCCATCATGGACGTTCGACGATAGCACCTACAGTTCGATCGAAACGATTGAAATGTCCAACGAAATGAACTCGAGATCATTTTGAAATTCTTGAACCCTAATGGAAAGCAAAAGGTATGATGATAATCATGATCGGGCCAGCCGATCGAAATGCCAAAAGCAGATAGCAGATAGCAGATAGCAGTAGGGATTACTTCACTAGATGCTACAATAAACTACATTTAGCCGATAGCTTCCAGTTGCTGATGAAGATACAAGAGTGCGTCGAACTGAATTTGCCTTATTCTATTGATTAGAAAAACATCCCACCACACCACCCAAAGAACTCAAGTTCCCATCACCCTTAAACATAGGACTCGAGGTCGGAGAAGCGATAAGATAAGCAAGAGTTAGATGGTTCGACGGCATCCAGGATCCCCCACGTCATATTAGCTCGTCTCCCTGACATATATACAAAACTGTGAGTTGGGGCAGCATGTTGTCGCCGCACCACTCTCGAACTTCTCTCCACCTCAAGTGGTCACCAGATGAGGACCGGCACGCGGAAGCACGCAGGAATAGGTCACGTACTTGATGCTATCCATTAGCACCACCACGAAAATGCGAGACACGGACTTCGGTGGCATCATGCCATCGACATCGCCGTCTCCGGCTTCTCTGGGATCCACAAGTACAGACACCACCATCGAGGATAGAGACTTGTTAATTGGAAGGTCCTGAGTCTTCGAGTTCCTCCTCGCTCGCTCCTCCGACACGTTGAAGTTGGACCCAGCAAGGCGGGTGGGCAAATTGTGAAGGAATCTTCTGTTTCTCCCCTTGCCCGCATGAGTGGCGTTCCGACGATTTTCAGTAGTCACGTTACCAACTGGAGAAGCAGGTACTATGGCTCCTTTAGCCGAGGAGACATCAAACTGAAATACTTCAGTGCACAGGCCAGAACTCAGCATAGGCCCTGCAACAAGAAAAAATTGCCGCGCTCATTCACAGGAATACGTGATATGCATCTTCAAAATAACACTGCAGGAAAAATTACAGAATAAAACAAGTAATCTACAACCTAATTTCAACCACCCACACGAAAGATAATGAAGGCAAAATTTGCTTGAAGCAGCAGCTTGAATGACAATGCAACAAAAAAATTATTAGCCATGATGCAAAATAAGTACAATAGTGTGATCTACAACAAAAGTAGAGCATAGACCCTCGGCCTTAGAGAGATCACCCTTATTGGAGAATGATGACTTGGAAAAAATCAAAGAACATTAAAAGAATGAAGATACTAAGGATCAGATCTCACCATTTATTAAAATAAAGTGGTATGTAATAAAAGTAAAACTTCAACCAAAATAACATAGCTGCATAAATGGCAATCTAAAGACAAATTTTATCTATATCTGGAAGTATGTTTATAAAGGAGAGAACGCAGGGAATAAAGAGACTAAGGATCATAATCTTACATATTGATAATAGATAAAGCAATGTCAAAAGGGAAAAAAATGTGCTACCGAAACATAATAGCTTCATAGTTGGCAATCAACGGATCAGCCTAAATAAGATCTAGGAAACATCAGCAAGACAACCCATTATTGAAGAAGACATATTATGCAGCTGACAAAAGCTGAATTCAATCAAACACCACATCGGTGCCTAAATCCTCACTGGAAGCAATAAATCAATTTCAATAGAAAAAAACAAAGATAGTTTAGCAATTTTCAAGCTGCCAAAACCTCAGCAATTTAACATTTCACACTAGTGAACAATAGATCCAGCTTACTTCATTGAAGTGAATCTATTCTCTGATGCATTAAGCACCATATAAACTGATCATTCGAACACAGATAGTAACAGAGTTTCAAAAAAAGAAGGTTACTGGGTGAAAAGAATATCTGTTTGTAGATTTACATCAAACCCAAAAGACTCTAACGTGGGAATGATGTACACAGACGCCGAAAGCAAAGTACCATCATTACCTGCAAGGCCTTCACGGAACCACTGTTGCAGCTTACCATCTGCTGGTTTTGACTTCATGTGCTCCTTCAATGGATCACCATTCCCAGAAGCGAGGGCCCTCTGCCTTTCAGTTGGTTTTCCATACACACCAGAGTTCGCCCTTGCAATTTCAGGAAGAGCCAATGCAGAGGCCAGATTTTGCCTTGTTGTTGGATCAGTAACCCCATCATTCTTCGTTTCACCGGATGCATGGGATGCCATAGCCTTCTCACTCGCCATAATAGAATGAATTATCAAGTTGCCATCAATTTTCACAAGCTTATCATTCCTAGGAACATACAAAGAGGCAACAAGAGGCTCGCTCATGTTGGGCATAGATTCTCTATCTTTTCTCGTGATCTTATAGTCCGACCTGCCACCACAGCCTCTACTACAACCAGTACCGTATGTTCCACCAGAAGACCCTCTTCCAGTGCCATAATAAGTACCATTCATATGTCCATTAATAGCCAGAACCCGACCTTTTTGATAATCATAATACCTATCATTTAAGTAGTTAAACCTGCCAGCACCTGTATCCCCGCCTCCACCGAACCTGACATTCACTATTGGAACCAAACCTCCGAAAAGCAAAACAAAAAACAGCAGACCAAGAAAACTAACACTGGCAACCTTCTTAGTTTTACCCTCACTCTTTTTAGTCTCAACTTTCTTTGCTTTGGAAGCCGACACATGCTGTTGAGGTTTCAATCTAGGAATTGGGACCAAAGGCACGTGCGATCCTTGCGGTTTCATAACATAAGGTGCACAAGGAACCCATGGATAAGGCATATGCCCCATCGGAGGCGCAGGGTACATACCCGGTGCCGGAGGCGGACACATTCCGCCACCACCCAATTGCTGTCTCAAGCTGACATTTTCAGCCATGAAGAACGATATTTTACCATTCAAATCCGCAATAGTGGAGTGCATGGCCCTCACCTTCTCCTCGAGCTCTTCCACGTAATGCTTCTTCCTCTGTCTCGAGAGCTGCGCACTCTCGCGGTTCCTCATCAACCTCGCTTTCCTTTTCCCTTCGTCCTCGTCGTCGCATTGCGAATCATTCACACTGACCGCGGCTACTGCTGATCGCCTGTACTTAATGCTCCGAGTTTCAGAGACCGTATCATCCTGCACCTTCTTCCGCTTCGCCAGAAAGGCATTAGACATCTCCTCCTCAGCTTTCACCTTCTCATCGGCGGCCAATTTGGAAGAAACGTCGCGTTCGAAGCTTCCGGAACATGGCGAAGGAGGATTGGTATCGTCCGACAAGCCAGAGCCTCCTCCATTCCCGGACCCCTGCGACGAGACCGGACCGCCCGAAAACTCCCGATCACCGGAGACATCGCAGTCCGGCGACGGAACGTTGGACAAATTCTCAGGACCCGCCCTCTGATCGCCCGATCGGTAGCTACCAGATTCCGCCGGCGGGCAATTCAAGTACCCGGCGACTTCGGCGGACGCCCGGTCGCCGGAGATTCCAGACGAGCCGGACTCGCAATTGATCTGCTCGGGGTTCTCGGCGGGGGAGGGGATGAGGAAGGACTCGTCCTCGCCGGGGAGGTAGAGATCGCCGAGGCCGTCGAAGGTGAACTCGAAGTCCCCGTTGTCCTCGAAGCCGAAGTCGAAGGCGAGGTCGGAATCGAAGGGCTGGGGCCCGCCGCCGCCGATCGAGCCGGAGTCGGGGCCGGCGCCCTCGGAGAAGAACAGGGAATCGAGGGGCGGGATCGGGAGGCAATCGAAGTCGGCCGGAACGACGGGGTCGGGGCCCGAGGCGGCGGGCGGCGTCGGCGGATCGGAGACCGCCGGATCGGCCATCGCTAGGGTTTGCGCGAGGAGGACGAAGGGGGACGGGGAGCGAGCGAGCGAGAGATGGAGGGATGGGGGAGAGAAAGGTCAGAGGTCTTTCGGGGGTTTTGTGGACTCGTATTGAAGACGGAGAAGACTCGCTCCCCCGTGGAAAAACCCACCCTCCCCGCTTTGCGTGGCAAAGGCCTTACGCCTCCTCGCCCACGCTCGCTCTCGGCGCGTGTGTCCACGTCCGTAACCCCTCTCTAACGCAAAGCAAAATATATATTTCTTTTTGGGTAAATAGTATTTAATATTCCTTTACAACTGTTTTTTTTGTTTTTTATACCCAGAGAATCCCGTATAGCTGGTAGCCGGCACGTAAACCCTGTAGAACGCTGGGCAGAGAAGGACCCACAACCCTAAGACCACACTTAAAACACCAAATGTCTTCACTGGGTTTCGAACCTCACATTTGGAGAAGGATCAACGAGGAAATTTTATCCAGGCCAGTGGGCATGGTATATTCCTTTACAACTATTTATACTGAAAAAAATGGCAATTTTTTCTTAGTTTTTGTTATCAACACATAAAATCTTTTCTATATACATCCATTTTTTAGGAGATCAATGACAATTCGAGGCATCAATAGCTTGAAGGAATCCACATACTTTTGGATGTGATCATTGAAGAAGATTAGATACCATTGCCGTCGATTAAATCTTGACAAATTTTTGTGTATCTTGACATTGATTAAATTCAGTCAAAAGTATATCTGTACCTTTTCTTGAGCTCCATTGATTAAAGGGAAACACCATAAAAATTGCCTCCTCATAATAATTCTAATAACTAATTTTGGTAAAAGGAATTTAATTTCGGCGAAACAACAATAAATAGTTGCTCATATGTAGCATATCATGTGCACTTTCCTGATATTATTTTCTTTTAAGACTACCTTTTTTTCTGTTCACATATGACAGTTCATGCCCAAAATAATTCGAAACATGTGTCAATTGTATAACAATAAAGGTTAAAACTAATAAAAACATATTGAGATAACATTAATCATACAAAACTCCTTGATAATTCTTTACATGAAGAATTGGCATGTCTTAACAACCAAACTAAAAGTCAACCCATCAATCACAAATATCATGCATATCAAAATTTGAATGGTACTTGAAAGAAAAATGTTAACTTTTTCTTTTATCATCCCGACATCTTTGTAAGATGCTCTTCTATTTTTCATTTAGCATAACTTTTTGACAAGAACTTCTATATAAACATGAAATTACTAAATTATAGCAGGAATCAAACTATTAGAACCCAATAACTATGTCCTTAGCAGAGGAAAGGAATAGTTAAATCGGTCAAAATGGGTCATAAACCAATTTCTTAACTCATATAAGTACTGAATGAACTATAAATCAATTTACAACTTATTTAGAGTCAACTCATTTTTTTTTGACTCTCTTGTCAATTTCTCGCTTCACTCACATCACACTCTCCCATCTATTTGGTCGTGAGTTCTCATAGGTCAGGTCAACTACAAGTTATTAGATTTGCATTTATTTGGAAAATGGATTGAAATGGATTGAAATGGATTTAATAGGTCTATTTGGGCCCAATTATTTAGGACCCGACCCGATTGACCCGTTCAATGGGTTTAGGAGCAGCGCGTGGGTGGAAACTGGAAAGCGGAAGTGGAGAAAGGACACGGAGGCGATGACCGTCGACCTCAACAGATCCGAAGAACACGTTGTGGTGGGGTTTAGAGTGAGGATGGCCGGGTGTCTGGAAACTTCGGAGCTGGATTGTTTGCTTCCACGCGCAATCTTCGTTACACTCACGCCACCTACCGGTCCTTTTTTCTTCCCCCGTGCTTTCCATTATTTTTTATTATCCTCTTTTAAATTTTTAATCCCCACCTCTCTATAAAAACTTCAGATTTAGTGCCACTGAGGCTTATTTAAGCACCTCTAGAGAATTAATTAAAACGCCTCGACAAAGAGAGTTTATCATTTCCACTGTACTATATTTCTCGTGCCATGTGTAATTAGTACATTAAAGATAATTTTTTTATATAAATGCTTGAAAAAACTTCATTAGTGATTTTGTAATTTGCTCAATAAATCATTCGAATTTGCTCAATTTCTACTTAAATTCAATCGAACGTTGGTAGGAGTATATCTTGAATCTGACGTTGTTCTTGAATTATTTAAGAAAACTGCATAAGAAGCCTAGACGTTTAGTGCCTTATCAGAGTTATCTAATTACGATCATTAAGTTTTCAATCTAGCTCAATGGTTTTCAAAAGGATCACAAGTCCTACGACTCTATGGAGTCTCTCTAGACTTCAATCTTGTTTTGTTCCATGTTTTGGTTGGTTTTCAGACCGGAGTGAAACTAGAATCAGGTATCTACATCACTAAATTTTGTATGGTGTTAAAACAAGCTTCACAAAGACGACGGCAGGGAAAAGGAGATGCACCGTTTTTTTGACCTTTTTTTATTAGTGTGAGCAGAATTGTGGTCATGTGGCTCTATTGAGAGTTTCTTAGAAGTTAAGGCACGATTCCTGAAAAGAAATATTTTGGCCGGTCTTTTCGGATGTACCGAAGTCCAAATGCAATGTAATAGAATATAAAATTTCCCTGGGAATTTCATTCTTGCTAAGAGCAAAAGGGTCATCCTACTAACGACGATTTTTGAAGGGGATCGTGGTTTTCAGCCCCACCTTGCCTTGTGATGCCACCGTTATGTATTCATGCAAACAAAAAAATAAAAATATCAATACCATGAAAAATTTCATACTAATATATTTATGATAAATTTATTTTAAATTAAATTATTGACCACAAAAAACTTCTAAGTTGGTACATCTGTGTTAATTTTATCCCAAATTGATTCAATTATGACGATTATATCATCCATCGGTTTTCGTTAAATTAAATAAATACCAAGAAAAATCATAAGTTTTTATAATTTGTCAAGGTTCATATATGATAAATAGAGATAGTAAAATCCCAAAATTTATTTGAGTATATCCGTCAACCAAACATTTAGGTTACGTGTACACCTTCCCCACCCAATTTAACAATATGACGATAAATTCCAACAAAAACTAACAATAGTGTAAATTTATCACGTGTGTTGATTTGAAGTTTTTATAATTTGTCAAGGTATTGTTGTGGGCCAAGCTATAAAAGGTATTGCAAGATAGCCCGAGGCAAAGGGAACAACACAAGATAGTCGAAAAATTAGTTTTGAGTAAATTTATTGCAGACATACCGGTTTGAGGTTTTTAATAATATAGATCCAAAAGAATATGAAAACCAAACATTTAGTGTCTCGTTTAGTTCCCTCGCAAGAAATTTGCAAATGGATTTCCATTTCTCAAAATGAGATTATATTGCAAAAAGTTTTAGCCCAATACTTCTCATCGATGGCGATGGCGATGGCGATGGCATATTCTAGCGAATGGTGGGGGCTGATGAATACCGACGAACGATGGCAGCCACGACAACTGGCTGCGGTAACCATCGGCAGATTGCATTTGAGTTTGGCTTTGATTGCTTTGTGATGTTGGGATTGTGAAATTGGAATCTCAATACAAGCTGCCACTAGATAATCCAATTCCGCATCAGTCGATTATCCAATTCTACATTCTGATTTTTCTACAAACATGAAAATTATAGGAATTTGAATCTCGATCTTTAAAAATATCCAATTTCACACAACGCTTAGGAACAACCATTCCCCTTACTTTCTCATTTTTCTCACCGCCTCCTCCACCTCCAAACTTCTTCCTCAACTCTCTCCTCTCCTCTCAATCGCACGGCACAATCGACGCTCTCGAGGCACAACCACCGCCCCTCGCCGCCATCGTCGGACCTCTCTTGCCATTTGATATATCTGCTCATGCCCGCACGGCGCAACTCCGCCTCTCTGAACACGTCTCTCACCATTTGTCGATTCTCTTTGCTTATTGCAACTTGCCATCGCTCCTGCCCAGTCCGCGTGACGGCGCCGTCGCCCCGCCCCCGCTATGGATCGAAACCGCCTTTGGCCTGCCTAATGGAGGGAAAAGGTTCAAGATTTCAACTCTCAACTGCCGCTGACTTATAATACCGATGGAGGTGAAAGCTAAAAATTCAACGCTCGGTTAAAATAAGCTTTTTTTTTTTTTTTTTGGTCGTTGGTTAAAATAAGCTTGTTCAGCACTCTTAATTTAATTTTTTTGTTGATGCTGGAACGCGCAACCGCGGGCTTGGTCTGCAACTACCTCGAGAAAACAATCTGCAGCTGCTTCGCTGGAAAAAGTCAAATAATCTTTCACCAAACCTTTTGGTTTTTTATGAGGAAAAAAGGGTTTCGTGTTCATTCTTGACTGGGGACAATTTGGCAAGGAAATTGAAAAGACGATAATGAAGAACAGGTTTCCGGAATTTAGAGTGCTGAGAAGTCAAATTTGCAGGAAATAAAGCAAATAAAAGATTAATGAACTTCATTGACTAATGTCCAGGAAAATGTGAGATCGGATTTGCAAAATAATAATCAAACACAGGCGGACACTCCTGCTTCTGCTCACTATAGTTAGTGCTACGCGTCTTCCGAAGTTTTTTTGGTCAGAACAGATTCTGAAAATTGAAAAAAAAATAAGGCACTGTTTAATAATAATCCAAACAATGACTAATTCTATCATTTTATTCCTCATAAAAAAAAAACAAACAAAAATCTGTTTGGTAAATTTTTGTTCCCGAGAACAAAAATTCGTTTTTTTATTCTTGAAAATAGATTTGGAACACAATTAAGAAATGGAAAAAGTAGTTTCTTATTCCCGAATAATTTCATAAATAAGCCCAACTTTTCCTTTTTCCCTTTTCTTTTATTATTTTCTCATTCTCTCTTGTTCTTCCTCCTAGCCGATCATCGGCCACCACTAGCCACTACCGTTGTCGTCGCCAGTAGCCCGCAATCGGGCCGGGCGAAGTCTAGCAAGCTTCGCTTTGGAGGCTTGACTAACCATCGCAAGCCTCGGCCTCGTAAACATAAGTAAGGTTGAGCCTTGCTAGTGGTCAGGCGAGCCTCGCCCAGGTAGCGTGAGGTCAAGCCTCGCCGAACCTCGCCCTAACCTAGTGAGACTCTAGTGAGCTCACCGGACCTCGCTGAGCCAATCGCCAGCCATGGCGGTGGCCGGCGATTAGCTAAAAATGAGGAGGAAGAAGAAGAGAAAAGGAAAAAGATAAAAGATAAAAGATAAAAATAAGTATTAAAAATTAATAGAAACAAAAAAATATAAGAGTCCTACCAAAAGTATTTTTATCCCAGAATAAAAATTTTAGACATAAATTTTCTTGCTTTGACCATCGACCGTGATGCTTCCCCCGCTGATAAGCCCATCGATCCTTTCCCAAAGGTGAGGGATTCAAACCCAGTGGAGGCGGCGGTATCTTGGGCGTGACGTCGGGGTGGTGGGTCCTCCGCTAGTGTCACCCAGATTTACCCTTTCGCCACGCCGCATTTGAGTTCCTGGGTCATAAAAAAAAAAAAATTTAGACAGTTACTAAACGTCTTCAAATGCTCAAAAACTCATCCAAGGAAAAAATTTAGGAAAAACCATTTGTTCCCTAGAGTGCTACGCAGCCTAATGAAGAATAGATTTTGGAATTTAGAGTGCTACGCATCTTCTGAAGTTACAAGTATGTTTTTCGTACGTTGATAATCATTATCCACAAAAAAAGATTAGTATTTCCGAAGTCATTGAAATAAAAATCGCCACTTGATATAAGAATCATCACACCATGCTAGAAATATGACACTTGAATCCGGGAATCGACGCATCTTGTTTGTCCTCCAATTCCAGCATTTAGCAAAGTTTACAAACGATGAATCTTCAATAATCGACATTGAGTGGCAATATTACATGCCGATGCTTTACTATCGACATCTTAACAAAAGTTAATCTTTTTTCACGTAAATAGCCACACAACCACTGGATGACCACATCCATGCTTTGAACCCGCATTTGGCCTCCGATGCTTCAGTTAGCATTGAAAATGAGGGAAATCTAGACGAGGAGGAGATTTGGAAAGAAGTCCGAAAGAAGAAACTATATCCAAGTCTCGGGTTACTACTTATATGGTACCGTGAAGTAGTAGCCAAGTTAGATTGGATAAGTGGCAGCCTATGAACGATAAGCGATAAAATGATGCGACAAAAAACATTAGTATTGTTTTAGGAACCAATGACATCATTGTGTGTCCAATGAGATAACTATAAAGAAATGTTTTGCCAATATTAGCTTACCGGTTAATTAAGCGATCTCATCTAATACTCGATTTGTTTGTTTACTTTATATACCCATCAACATAATAATGACATGTATTGACGGATGATTAGCTTGTTAAAATCACCCTTATTGATTTTGATTTAAAGAATCTATTTATTTAAAATAAAAATCACACGACCGGCTAAAGAATAAGTTAGATAACTTGAGATATTTTTATTTTTTATTTTAATTTATAAACAATAAATGGGAAAAAGCTACTAAAAATCCAAAATTAAACAAACGGGGAAATAATTTTTCTTCTTTTTGTCTTGAGTGGTCCACATTGTCAAATCGAAAGATTCCAATTCTTAACTTGCAAATTTATCGATAAACACCTAAGTTGTATCCACTTCAATTCGAAATTTTCTTCCTCTTCAATTCGCTCACGTGGAATTTCCCGCTCCGATCGGGCCGACGTGGCTAATCGACCGCCCCTGCAAGGAAATAAAAATCCGACCCAAACCAATCGCCACCCACGCGGCCGACGCCCTCCCGAATCGTCCCACGTGGCGGCGCCCGATAGGCGGCAGGCCGAGAGCGCACCGAAAACGGGAGCGCACCCGAAAATCTTCCCAGCCAATGGTCTGACCATCTTGTCTTTTTCTTTCCCCGATATAAAAATCTGCAAATATTTCCTTCCTTGGACTTCCTTTTTTCCCATCTCCTCTGCGAGATAAGCCCCCGCGAGGTTTCTCTCTCTACCCCCCTTTCTCTCTCTACGATGCTGGGAGAATTCAACGCCTCTTCCTCTCCGTCTTCTTCCTGACACTCGCGTTCCCCTTTCTCTCCGGGCGAGAGGAGAGAGAGAATTGGGAATTCGGTGACGGAGAAGGAGTAAGGAAGAGAGAGAGAGATAGAAGGCAGAGGGTGAAGAGCCATGGACCCAGCAGCAGCGGCGGCGGCGGCTCCGAACGACAAGGAGGCGATGGTGGATCCTTTCCTCGTCGAGGCTCTCCAGAACCCTCGCCACCGCCTCACCAGTAAGCTCCCCTTTGCTTTTGGGCCATCTCCCCCGATTTTCTTGCCGCGGTTCCGTGTCGATTGCGGATTTGGTTGTATCGGGTGTCGCCCTTTGGAGGGGTCTTGGGTGGGTAGTGGGATTTTGTCGCTCTTGACATTGAAGGTTTGGTTTTTATGTCTTTTCGGGTGGGTGGAGAATTTCGTGCGGGGTTAGGTTTTCTGGGAGAGGCTCGATCGGGCGTAGGGTTTGTGCGGATGTTCAGATCTGAGGCTGCTCTGAGCACTTGCCCTCTGTCGGAGCTGAGAGATGAGGAAATCGAGTGAAACGACTTTTGTCTGGTCATTTTTTTTTTTTTTTGGGGGGGTGGTTGTCGTCATGCTGGTTCTTGTTGGGAGTGGACTTAATCGCGAAACGGCGAAACATCGGGGTATTAATTAGCTTAGTTCTGGAGATTTTAGCATGGGGGGTATGTCTTATCTGGAGCATAAGATTAAATACACCCTCTCAAGGTGGTAATTCTCATGGGGACTTTCCTCGAATGGTGTTGCCTCACTTAGCCCCGGCCTTTTCCATGGGCAATGCGTTGTTATTGGTCGCTTGGGGCCCTGCTGGACAAAGGGTCTTGTGGAAACTGTTGTGAGAATCTGAATAAGTTTAACTCTAGGATTTTCCTTATCCCCTTAATGTGGAAACTCGTCATGCATCTCCGCTTCCATGTGTATTTCCCTTAGAATGTTATCCTTATTAGTCACAGTGAAAATTCAATTTTGTCCTGTAGTTGCCCGTTAAACACCGATAAGATAGGACTGTAGGTATTGAATGTCTTACACATGTCTTAAATTTTATCATCTCATTGTATTGGACCGAAAGTCCTAATAATTAATGTAGCCTAAAGGCTATTCCGGCAACCTGTATAATGTATTGCTCCTGGGCCAGTCACGGTGACTACGACACCTCTCGAGTGATGGTATTCACATATATCATGGGTGGATGAAGAGTTACAATGTAGAAAGCAAGATAAGTGGCCTTAACATGAGAGATCGACTTGCATTAGTTGTCAAGTTAAATGAACTAGCATGCCGCTATATTCAGCACCCTTGAAGCCATAAGAAAAAGAAAATCTTTGTTGGACATTCCTCATTACTTCTCTCTACTTGACCGCAATTATTGGTTGCTTTATAAACAACGCTCACTCCAACTAAGCAATTTCTTTCATCGAGATCTCTGGTTGAACTCTGAAGGCTGAGTTCTCAGCTTATGAATAATGTTCAGGCAGCATAGGTTTTATCCTGCACATTGGTTCAGTTGACTGATCACTTAATTGTTTTCTTTGTTGCTATCCTGAAACTTAAGGCTACTGTCAGAAACATTTATATGATTCCCCTATCTGCTCAGCTCTAGCAACTTTTGAGTGACGATGCTCAAGTTATAGCTGTACTGTGTAGTCGTAACCTCGACTTTATTTGTACATTGGTTGAAAGTGAAACTATTTTGGTTGCATGCCACGGTTTGAATACCTAAACCAGCAAACAGAATATTCACAATTGGCAGGAATAGACGGTTCGTTTTTATCTCCGAGGATCTTATGTCAAAATCATGCCTTTTATAGCTTCAGTCAATGGAGCTTAAATCTTCTCCAGGTCTCTGAGTGTGCAGTAATAGGGAATGTAAACTGAATGGCTATTACATGTTTTAATAAGGATGTATGATTGCACTACTTCATGGTGTTTTGGTTTTTACTGGACTAAATATTGTCGTCTTCACTTTCTAGCTGTCATCTTGTTTGTCTAGATCTGTTTTTTTTTTTTTTTTTTTTCTTTTACCACTTAATGCGCATAGAAATCTAATTCTATTCCACCATTTTCTGCTGTATCATGGGTCAGTTTTGAGGATGGAACTTGATGTTCGGAAGTTCATTCAAAACCCTGGTCAGCAACACTTCGAATTTCAGCACTTCCCAACTTCTTACCTACGGCTAGCTGCACACCGTGTTGCTCAACACTATGGTTTGCAAACTATGGTTCAGGAAGGTGGTTTAGATGGCAGTGGAAATAGGATACTGGTGATCAAAACAGCAGGAAGCAGATTCCCTGCTGTCCGCTTATCAGATATTCCTGCCAAACAGTTGGAAGATGATAAGGCTGAACAGGTTAAGTTTGTTATCAGGACTCGACCTAGTAAAGCATCTGCTTATGGAGCCAATGACTCAGGGATGAAAAGAAGCCCAGTGCGAAGTGTGGAAGAGAGGAAGGAGGAGTATGATAGAGCACGCGCTCGTATCTTCAGTAGCCCAAGTGGTTCTGATTCAGATGATACATTTTCTCAGACCTCAACTGACCGGAGGAATATATCTTTGAACAGAGATGATAATGAAGTGTTCAGGATTCCCATGGTGGATGTTGATAAGAATACAGGCATTAGAGATGGCAGCACACAATCTAGGGTAGCCATTCTTAGAGACAGAGAAAAGGATCGTTCTGACCCAGATTATGATCGGAGTTATGAAAGGTAAGGTCTTTTCTGTTCCATTGGTATTCTTCTTTTTGAGCGTGAGATCAATGTGACTGGAGTTGATCTCAGTCTCGATTTAATCCTTTGATCAGCTGTTTTACTTCTCATTCAAAACAATTTATCATAAGAAGCACAGCAAAAGTGGTGACATATTTTAGTATTCATCACTTTATTGTGAAAAGCTGTTGATAAAGTTATTTACAGGCATATGCTGTCAATTTGCTGTGTTACTGTTACAATGACACTTGTTTTGCTTAGCCTTCTCCTTTGTCCCAAAAATGTGTTTTTGTGTAGCTGCAACATGGCATTATGCAATGCCATCTCAATATTGGTGTTTTGTTTGATGAATTCCGTACTGGAACAGGTATGTTAGGAATGTCCCTGCTGGTCAAAGTTTTGGTTTGGTGCCCTTCAACATGCAAAAGATTCAACATCCTTTGGGCATTTTGATGCTGGATTTACTCCACTTGGTCAGATGCCGAGGCCTCAAGCTTCACTTAACTATATGCCTCCTTCTGGTGCTGTTATGAACTCTTTTGGAGTGACGGGATTGAATCAAACTACAAGTGATGCTGGGTACATGCAGTGGCCTACTGCTGCAATGATGTATGCACACTCATATGATCAACTCCGGCATGGTGTTTTCCAGGTGAAAATATCCTGTTAATCTATCTATTTTAGTAGCCATGTGAAGGGAAGCTTAGACTGCAATGAATTTACTGTTTCTTAGTCATATAATCAGATTGAGTTTGTTTTTCAGAGCTTTATCTTTATTTTTTTGGGTTCTCTCGGCAGTTCTTTCATTTCCTGCATTGATGCTGTTCAATGTCATACTTGTCACTTGGCTGAGTTAGAGATTTTTATGTTGCTGTCTGGATCTTAGCCTATGGTTTATGGATTCTCCATCTGTGACAATCTTCAAGATGATGTCTCTTTTTCTTGTCTGAATTTGCCTTTGAACCAAGTCTTTTGCTGCATTGGCCTGAAGCTAGCTCACTCCTTTTTCTCTTATGTGGCCAACCATTCATTTTTTACCAAGGTGTGTTTACCTCCCACTGTTTATGACGTATTCCCCCTTATTTTGCAGGCGCCAGTCTGTCAGCAGCCACTGAGCTTTGATTACTCGCAAAACCATTAATTAGTGGTAGGTTATGGTGTTGTATGACTGATTCACATGCAAATACTTTTGTTCTGTTAGGAGTTTTCTTATGTTAGACTTCATATATTCAGATCCAATGTTTGGCTAGAACCTCTGTTCTATTTCAAGCTTCTGTGACTTTCTTTTGCATCTTTTGAATACCGATTATAGTATGGGACTTATCTGGTGTTGCTGTATGGGATTTATTTGGTGTTGCTCGTCATTCTAGTACTATATCTTTCCTTTTGACGGTAACATTTAGTAGAATATCTTGTACTTTGATCTAATAAATGATCTGTTACTGTTGGTCGAAGTTCCCGCGTCTCACTTTGCATTTCCGGGGTTACAAGCCTGCTTTACTCTGTAGTAGTTCATAAGATTTTTGACATGCACAAATCCTAACACGATAACACTGGGGATGGCAAACACAAAGTCCACAAGGCAGAGTACATACTGCATATCTGGTTTATTAACATGTGGTGATTGTCATTCCACCATCTCAATATGATCCTATTGCCATTTCCGACTTGATGCGAGAAAGCTAAAATCAGGCCCCTAAAGTTAAATTGACATGCGTACGTACTCCACATTTTCACGGTAGTTATACAATCGTTGGCATTTTCCAAGTGCAATAAACAGGTGAGATCGGGAAAGTTCCCTCCAGGTGGTTCGGGAACTGGGTTTTGAAGCTTCGGGCGTGCTAATAAGTACAGTGCAGATTGAAGTTGCCCTCAATACTTGCTTAGATATAACAGATCTTCTGGTCACATTATCATCGAACCCAGAAAGTGTTCTCGTCTGCAGCAGTGTGCCAGGACTTGAACCCGTTTTTTAACTGATTTGAGTAACGAAAATGATTAGTCTCCACGTGCTTCTGGCCCTCCACTAAACAGGTCTTTTTAACTTTTCATAAGTTATAGACAGAAGTTTTGAGGTCCAACCTAACGGCTTTCGAAAAGGCATGTTTCCCACTGGATCTGACAACCCATCTTTCCTGTGTTCTAGTACAATAAGAGAGGCTAGTTGACAAGGGCAAGTAACCACACGTCTCAAAGTCTTCAGATTTGATCTATAAGATAGATCATTAGATCTTATCTTCCTATAAACCTAAGAAGCTCAACGAATTAGCCAACTTCAGTAGCTAATTGAGCTGGCTTCAAGGAAAAGAGGCATGCCAATGTCATAGGTCGGCAGTTCTTTGACCTTAGAACAATTTGTACAGCGCCTAGCAAGCAGAATTCATCAAGCCAACCTTCGTTCAATAGTTGTTTTAGAAAACAATACGACAAATAGCTTTTATATGAGATGGTACCACATCCAACTTAGTTCAAACGGCTAGTCCATCGAGCGAAATAACATATTACTTTAGGTTTGACAATTGATTTTTGTTTGTCACGGTCTCATCATGAGAGCGACATCAGCTCGCAATCAATTTGTGTACATGAGGTCAACCCCACATTCAGAGCAACTAAGAGATACGCACATTCTATCCTAGAATTTCTAACACTAATTGTCTTAACGCCACTCTTATGAACTAGTTATATTCATCCACTTCGCATCCTCATTTTTCATTCGTTAACCTCAAACTTCATTCCCAAGAGTTCATGAGTATGGAAAAATCATGGACTGTGACATGCTCCCCCACTCAATTCCACAGTGCCCTCATTGTGGGTTGTTTCGTCGCTTCCTGCATTTCCCTAGCCATCAATGCCACTGTCTAGGACTCACATAGATGGCAACGCTCACCTAGTAGATTAGACCACTCCACTTCATTTGTTGCTTCCTCGAATCAAAGCTGTTCATGAAATTCCAGTAACTAGTGCTCTTTGACAATTGTGGCATTCCTAGCCAATTGCACTCCTTTGGCGTACCTTCTTTCACCTACTAAGTTCCTCCTGATTTCAAAGAAGCCAACGGAGGATACTCCCCTTGTTGGAAACGTGATAATAGACCTCCTCCTGAAATTTGCTTATGAATCTAAGAACATTATCCCTATTTAGTGAGCAATTTTGTTCCTTCTTGTCCCCATTGTCATTTTAGAAGTTATACGAGAGCCATACGTTGTCCCAACCCTCTTGGCCTTGGCGATCACTCTTTGCCTTTACAAGACCGAGAAGACCATAAGCTCCACCCAAATCACCCACCTAGGGATTCTGCTCCGGTACCATTTGTCATGGGCCGGCAATTCCTTGGCCTCGGAACAACCTAGATGGCGCCTAATGAGCAGAATTCATCAGACCAGCCTTTGTTCAATAGTTGTTTCCAGATAACAATATGGCAAATAACTTTCTTATACAAGGTGGTACCACGCCTAACTTAGCTCGGGCGTCTAGTTCATTGAGCAAGACAACGGATTATTTTAGGTTCGACAATTGGTTTTAACTTGCTATGGCTTCATCAAGAGAGCGATATTAGCTCTCGACGTATATGTGCACAGGAGGCTAACTTCACCTTTAGAGCTCCTAAGAGATATATTCGTTCTATTCTAAAATCCTTAGTACCAATTGTTATGACGTTACTCTTACAGATTAGTTGTATTGATTCCCTTTGCATCCTCATTCTTCACTCGGTAACCCAAACTTCACTTAAGGGTTCAAGAGTATGGGAGAATTACCAACTATAACACCAAGCTAATCATCCAGCGAAGGAAACCCATAAAACAAGAGAACAAACAAAAAAAGAAGAGCATGCCAATCTAAGCTATGAGACAGTATGTAATGTGAAGCACGGTTGTTTTAGCTGTATGCTCTGAATAAAGAGGGCAGGAATTTATCGAATAATCAGCCTGATGACACATGTAGGAAAACATCTTTGTCCTTTAGATATCGAGTATGTTCATGACCATTCCTCGATGGGTTTGGTCGACAAAAAGACAATGCTGATAGTGACTTTACAGGTATTCTATCGAAATCATGATCATGATTGATGGATTGTGTGAGCCACACAAAATATCAGTAAGATGCCTGAAAACCAACTGATATGGACACAAAAACTACAATTCATTACCGTAGTGAATTTTATCCCCTAATGATGATAAATCAATAAAAACGTCTCTCAGTAAAACATGTTCAAAGTGAATTGAGATATGTAACATCAGATGCTCTTACCCTGATTTCAAAGTCATGAGATCTAGTGAGCAATTATCCTCGGAAGGGTTAAATTGAAATTTCGGACTGCTGATGACACCTCTAACTTACATTGATTCAGATACTTTAATCGCAAGAGAGTAGAAATGATTGCTCAACATAAACAGGAAAGCCATTGCAGGATACTTTACCCGCAAATGATAATGACTATTCTATACGTTCAACAGATAAGAAGCCAAAAGATGAATACTTCTTTTGATGGAAAAGCGGAAGAGAAATGGAAAGCATAGTTCAAATACGACTAGCCGGATCTGCAAGCAATAGCATTAACTTCTTCGACAAAGGTTTAAGAAATTCTCTTATCATCAGAACCAGAAAGCAAACAGAATCAAACCTGTGATTCAGAAAGAGGTACGAGGTTCATACATGAGGAACTTGTTGGAATGGCAATAAGAGAGAATATTATGAACTGCTGAACTGAATACGAGGAGAAAATACAAGACAAAACAAAATGTTTTCTTGCACTTGATTTACAGGAAATGGTGAGGATGTTTATCATCTTTAAGACCAAATTAGGTTCAGCAAAACAATTACTAAAAGATATGTAGCCGATATAGATTAAATCAATGGAACAGAATGGAAAAGCCAAAGAGCGGCACGATGTGTTCAGAGGGAAGTAAATCAGCAAACTATGTATTGTCTAGTGAGAGATCAAGAAAAGCTAACTACATCACATTGCACGTTACAGTGACATAAATACTCTAATGAAATGAAAATTTTTATTAAAGTTGCAGAATTTACAACAGACACAAGTAATCTACATTAACAGTTGAACCCAGACCAATTGATGGGGAGCTGCAGTGATAAATCACTGTGTTGAACTCTGATGATCTACCAATCGCCAAGCAGCGCACAACATCCTATCCTGAAGTAGAACAAATCCCGGGCAACATTTGCTTGCAATCCTCAATGCCCACCTGCCCCAGCCAGACTCTAACATTTAGATGGCCTTATTGTGCCAATCTACCAGCATCAAAAGTCAGCTCAGCAAATTCCTATACATTCAGTGACAGGAACCTTTCGATAAAAAGTAGTTTCCCTGGAAGCACATTTCAAGCAGCCAACAGAAAAAACCCCAGCAAAAAGCTAAAAGCACAATAGTTTTGAATGAGCCAAAACTAATGCTTGAAAGCACAGACGCAAATGATCATTCTCACCACAAAAGTAAAACTTTTAAGGAGATGACAGAAAGGTCTTGGGGAAGAAAATTAGTGATTACCCCAAAACTCAATCTTTCCGGTGGGAAACAGTGGGGAGGACCTTTCTCCCTCCACTTCCCTTCACCGAATCAACTCTCCAACAGAGGACTGAATAGGGTTGTGCATTGACATTGCTGCCCCCCCATGCTATGCGCGATCTGCCCCTGCCTGCTTTGCAACAGAGGATGCTCAAACTGTCCATTTGGCGGTAACCCAAAATGGCCCACTTGCCTGAGATACTGTGGAATGGCTGCTGCCGCGGCAGCCTCTGCCGCCAGATGCTGGTGGTGCTGCAGTGCCAGAAATGGTCCGAACTCGGCCTGCCTGGATGCAAGAAATGGGGCGGCACTGGTGCGCTTGCAAACAACCGCTCGGTGGCGGCATCTGCGCTGCTGCTGCTGCTACCTCCGCCGCCAGAGAATCCCTGCATCCGCCTGAGGTAGAGGCGGTACTTCTTGCAGGTGACTGGCCACATTCTCCCGGGTCAACCCGTCAACGCTCATCAGCTGCATTATGGTCTTGGGCACGGCGTTCTTGATCCCAAGGTGCGCCACCGCGTCCACAAACCGCTTGTGCAGCTGGGGCGTCCACACCAGCCGCGGCCGCTTGAGGGTCCGGGCCGGCTCGTCCCCGCCTCCGCCTGCCCCTCCCCCGGACCCCAGATCGCCCGAATCGGCAAAATCCACCGGGCCAGGTTGGCGCGCCGCCGCGGCACCAGTCTTCGAATCGCGACTGGAGGAACTCAGTTGCTGCGGCGCCGGCGAGGGCAGCAGGTGGCGCTGTTTGGCGCCGGGACAACGGAGATCGAGTTATTGCTCGCGGAAGGGCCTCTCCCGATGTCGAAAGCGAGCGAGATCAGGAGTGATCGGGGACTGCGTCAAGGGCGTGAGCTCCTCAGGCGGGGGAAGCTCCACTTGCCATTTCGCGAACCAACTACCACCATCGTCTTCCCTCATCGCCAGGCCGATTCGGCTCCAACCCACTTCCTGAGGTCGCCCGTACAGCGAGCTGATCCTCAGTACCAGATTCCGCACGAGGGGGAGGAGGATCGGAGCGCATAAAAGGCACGATTTTTAAGGCAAAGACTTTCCTTCTTTCTCTCTCCTTTTTTTCTTCCTAGGATTCAGGGTGTCGGAGAGATTGGGAGGTAGTTTACGGGCAATGGGATGGAGAGGGTGTTCGAGGTGGATCTCGTCGGTGTCTTCTTTTCAAAGCTTTGGAGTTAGTGGGGTGATGATGCTTTTTTCCTGCTGTGTCGTGAATTTACTCGTTGGGGTCCTCCTCTCGTATTTTTTTGTCTCTCTTCTTTCCGGGATTTGAGGGGTTCTCCTTTATTCCTTGAGAGCGAGAGTGTCGAAAGATTCCACGACTTCGTGGTCCGATGTCGCGGTTTTTGTCGGGCGCGGAGCCGCCAGCTCTCTCCTCTCTCCCGTCCAGGGATTATCAACGTCGTCCCCCACCACCTACTCCCTCTTGGAAAAATTCTCGCCCGCGTTGGTAGCCTAGTCTTGCGTGCACCTACGATGTGGAGTCGAACCCGTGTGGGTCTCACTTGATCTAAGAGAAACTGGTGCGTGGATTCATTGCCTGGAATGTATAAATGCGACTCTTGAATAAATATGAGTAGTAATGGTGTATGAGATTTCGATATTTGGTAAGTATGAAAGGCATAGAAGAAAATATCCAAATGGATTGAGGGAATGATGAGGGTCGTGTGTATACAGGTGTTCTAGTACAATAAGAGATATTTCCCATTGCTCCCGCCCTCCAGGGAATATCAATTTTAGGTGAACTGTTGATTTCTTTGAGTATAGGTGCGACTGGATTACTGTAAGCTGATTGTTCATCCTTCTATATTTCACCTGCTGCTTATTGTCTAGAGCTTAAAGTTCTTAAGACTGAACTTCTTGTCTTTAAGTATATGTATGTCAATAATGAAAAATATTTTCTTGCATTCCATTTATACAATTCTGGCCTGAGAAAATGATGGGGACATAGCCATCTTCCTCTATGGAAGCAACAAGAGTTGACCAGACGGGAGTTCTTATAGATATTAGTCTGCTTTTGTTTCTCTCATTCTGACGTTGATTTAACTTACATAGTTACAAAGGCCCTGTAGGGGTGGTCTGTGGAAAGTATATAATTGTGCTAGTTCCTGTTGATAGTTAATGTCAGTACATGCTCTTTGTCGCTTTTTGCTCATAGCTTCTCATCATTTATAGTTTGTCATTTCTTCCCTGTAATTCTGAAACTACTGTTCATTCACCATATAACTAACTGGATGAATTTTCTTTGTATACTAAATTTTGGTACTGTTTTTTCCTCCTTTTAATGCTCTTATATAAATTTTATTATGAATTGTTTTCATTACCCTTGGCAGCACACAGCAATACTGAAGATTGGGCTGCCAGGGCTAAACTTGGGCAGATGCCAAAGCTGCTACAGAAAACCAGCATGCTCAGTCGCAATATGCACCACCAGGCAGGATGGATGAGCAGGGCCATTATCACATCCCATATCCATCTGCACTGGACTCTCACTATACGGAAAATCATCAGCAGCCTCTATCTGGACATGGCCATCAGCAACATTCTCTTTCAAACACACCCCACGAGGCAACCATTTTATGCGCAGGAGATTACACCTGTCAGTTCTGGGCCATCAGCTTACCTTCCGGATGGAAGTTCACCCCTTCCCGGCTAGAGATGGAGGAGTAACTGGACATGCAAACTCAGTGCTTCGCCAACAAGATTCTTTGCCAACAAACGTATCTGTTCATCAGCAGGAGGTACCTTCTAGTTATTCTTCTGTTTCAGGTAATATTCATAACATATAGTTTGCATGTGAAACTAGAGCTGATGAGCAGTTTCCATGGAACTTTCTATTAGAAAATCTACTGTTGGCTTGTGTGATGTTGTAACTTAGACAATACTTAAGCTTTGTCCTTTTTTAAATTTCCGAGGGAAATTCATACATAGAAGTAATGACTTTTTGGTTTCTAAATATGCCCTTAAGATTGCAAGCCACTGACATAAAAAAAGCTTACCAGAGAATACAGAGAGACTGGTTGTGTACAGAATGTTTTTCACTCTTTTCTTTCCTCTGCCTTAGGAGAAGGTAAGGACCACATGTTTAAAGATGTGACTATATGTGGAAGAGGTGCTATATTGTCCATTTCGCTTCCATGTAGTCGCGTTAGCTTTCTATTGAGTATCGTTATTACTTTTGGTGGAGGTAACTTCTTATATGATGGGGACTTCCTTACGTGTTGTGTTTGGAATGAATTTTATTTTTATTTTTTTATGATTTGCTCTTATGTTTGAGATTTGACTTATTTAATTCACGTCGACTCTTTATATGTATACAATTTTAACATAAAAGTCATTTAAAGTTAGATAATGTTTTTCTTCTTTTGATGATTTTTACAAAGTTATATTAATGTTATATATTTTTTGGGAAAGTGAACTTTCAAACAGACAAGGCCTTAATTCCTTTATTCCTACTTCTAAAAGAATCTAGTTTTTGTAGACAAATTAGGAGGTATATCAGATATGAATATGGTTGAAATAGTGGACTATGTTTATTTCAAGGTTACGGATTTGCACATGGATTGTGAAGTTACAAAGTACCTGAAAGTTTTTGATTCATGATGCTTGGCGTAAAACGCTGATTACTATCCCTCATGAATTTCAATGTAAGATGTCCCCTGTCTTCCCCTTTGTCAGCTGTTTGACTATGCATTTGAATCTTAGGTCAAGAAGACAGGGCAGATCAAAGGGAGAAGTCATCGCATTGGCATGTTTCTACAGGTCAGGAAAATATGCACCATCTGCAACCATCAAGGCCTGCTATTGCTGGATCAGTTCCATCTGGACAGCCCTTTCCATATGGCAATCAACTGGCTGAGCCTGTGACTGATCTTGCTGATCAGCCATTGCAGTTTACTCCCAGATTCACTCGGGAGCAAGATTCACTTCAGCAGCATGGTTATGCTCATCACCTTAACCCTGCAGCTTCAGCTTCTGTGAATAATTGGACCTCCTCCATGGCTCCGGATGCAGTTTATCCTTCAGTTCCTTCAGTTAATCCACCTGGTTCTCAGGTTTGGATATCTTTCTCTCTCCCGTTTTGTCTTATATCTGCCTATGCACACTTGCCAAGAACCTTTTCTTGCAGCTCGATCCTTCCGTACCATCTCCTTTATCTGGACATGGAGCAACACCATTTGCAAGATTTTCTGGAACAAGCTTTCAGCCTACAGTTCCATCTCCTGGTGGCCCTTTCGGTCTGGGTGCTGGAACAGCATTACCTCCTGCTGCAGCCTTCGCTGGCGATGCTTATGGTGTTTCTAATATATCTGAGCGTCCCAAAAAGGTATTAGTTTTTAATCTTTGCATGGATCCATCAAGCATGGCTTAATTGGTGCTGACTTCTGGCTTGACATACTTCCAGGCTCCAGTGCCTAATTGGCTTAGAGAGGAGATAATTAAGACAAAAGCTGCCATTCCAAGCACATCTGTGGGGCATTCTAAAGTTGAATCTCAATCCATAGAGGATGAAGAAATAGATAAGTCATTCCAAAAGGGTGACCAAGGAGAAGACAAAAGCATTGACACGTCCAGGTCAACTGAAGAAGATGACGACGACGAGGTTTACCCAAGATCACCCTTCTTTCCTTTCTGTTTTTTGTTAATCTCTAGGGGTGGGGAGAGGTGTATTCTGAGCAAATATTTCAATATGACTTTGCACATATTGTACAGTTGCATGAGTGCGTGTTTTTCCACCTGGTAAGATAGCTATCCCTTTTGTTGTAGGACTATGCAGAAGCTGCCAGAACAGCGGCCGTCAACCAAGAAATCAAACGTGTTCTAACTGAAGTTCTTTTGAAGGTTAATAACTGTTTGGATTTGATACTTCGTTTCATGAACATATACATCAGTATACCTGTATGAAGTATAATTGATATTGTTTTGGACAGGTAACTGATGAGCTTTTCGATGAAATAGCGACAAAGGTACTTAATGAAGATGATCCGGCAACTGATGGTAATATTATCATGACCTTGCACCTCTCCATTTGTCAATCTTTTGCTGCTTCTTGCATAATTAATGTAGCATCTATCCACCTTATGACTTCTTCGTTATGGGTGTTTTTAATTTTCTGCTGATTACATTGTAACTATTTCAGACCATAGGGTCTCACCATCTTCCCGTTCCGGCCCTATTCCAAAAACACCTGCGAAGCTTTCAGCTTCACTTGACACTAAGGAATCAGAGACTGAAGATGTCAGTGAAAAGTCTAGTTCCAGCTCCCCAGGGAATATCTTGGGTCTGGCAAGCTACGCCTCTGATGATGACGACGAAGTTGGGGACAAAAAAGCGCAAAACTCCAGTGCACCGACTCATGCCAAAGGTGTTGCACCGATGATCTCAGGTGATGAAAGGGATCAAAATGGTTTAAATAAGGCCCTTGAGAATGGCAGGCTACCAATTAAAATTGAAGACAGTGGTAGGGTTCAGGCTGAAATGGAGAGTGACTCACTCTCCACCAAAGTCAATGCTTTCAAAAGGAAAGATAGTCCTGATGGTATTGGCTCAAGTGTCAGTGAGGTAGATGCGACGGCGCAGTTAGCTTCTGGCAGCGCAGTTGACCGGATGGGTTTTAATCTTAAGAGGGTGTATGAAGACGTCAATACTTCTGGGTCAATGGTTGCCAAAAAGATGATGTCTCAATGAAGTCAAAACATCGTAGTGAGAATGTTATGTCAAAACTTAAGTCAGATAATTCTCAAGATAAAGAGTCCAGATTTAGATCAAGTGGAGGTGGTTCAGATGGTAAAGTTAAAGTGGATATGAAGATGGATGAGAATCAGAGAAAGGATGAAAGGGATCTAAGGAAGGAAAGGACAGAAGGTTGGATTCCAAAGAGATGCAGGAGCAACATAAATCTGAGGATAGAGTGAAGGAATCCCATTCAAGGAGCAGAACGAATGAGGTTGATGGCAGGGACGATAGAAAGGAGGCAGAGCGATCCCATAGATCTAGTGCTAAAGAAGGTGATAAACGAAATGAAAGGTCAAAGCATAAGGAGGATGACAGGTTGGGGAATGAGCATTCAAATGATTCAAGAAGGCATAAGAGAAGACGTTCCTCTTCAGCTGGTAGTAGAGGTAGAAACAGTAAGGAAAATTCACACGCAAAAAGTTCAAGTGATGAAGTTTCTGACGATTCTAGAAGGTTTGTCATGATTGATGTCTACTTTCTGTCATAGTTTATCTGCCTTTATTTGTTCACTGATGGAGAATTTTCTGCCTGTTCCTTGACGATCCTCAAATTTGAGCTAAAATTTCGCTTACTGGTACTACAAATATTAAGGAGAGACATTGTTGGGATTTAACTGCCTTCTTTTTTGATGTCTGGCAGGAAGTCACGCTCTCAGAAACGAAACCTCTCACCTTCTCCTGTTAGGTCAAGAAGAAGGTAATTGTTCAACCGAATGATGTTGCTTTGGGTTTTAACATATTGATGGTCATCTAGCATCTTTACTGATTGTGAGAAGTTGAGCATTTAAGCATGTGCCCTGGATTAGGAGATGACTGACAAGACTGCTAAGTGGATATATGATCATAGCTAAGAGGGGTCCATAATATTGTGTCAACCGCATGAAAGAATGTCAGACAAATAATGATGATGGTTACGTATTTTCACTTTGGAAGTCATCTAAATCCTTTTGGAATGTACTGTTCCTTTTTTTCTTGATATGGTTGTTGCTGAGCCTAAGGATGATGAAAAGATTGTGGTTTTCGTCAGTATACGAGCATTTAGAGTGGGTTCACTGGGAGAGTCTGTGATATCTTCCAAGTAGTATTTAAATTAATCATTTTCCTCTTAATGATTGAGATATGCAGTGTCATCTCATAATTTGCATTGCTTGTGGCCTATGGTTCATCTGATTTTGATCTTTTGTCCTGGACTTAGGATGAGAAGAATATTCCTGGAACAGGCAGTACTGTTTAAGTTGCAGATGATTTATCTTCAGTTCTACTCAGTTATGTGTTTTTGTGTATTGATTTTCTGCATCTCCTCAAGTGGGGCAAGGTTCTATTAAAACTGGATTTAGAGAAAGATGGCTTGGCAGTGAAGGATGAATTACGTACTCTTAAGTCTAGGGATCCAATGTTTGTAATTTCTTTGATACTCTGATCTTTGGTAATGCGATAACCTACAGTTAAGACATAAGATGTTGAGCCAAAAAATAAATTAGTAGAGGAAAGCAAATGAACATGTAAAATACATGCTCATTTGTAACGTCATTTCGTTATGGAGTTTTGCTGTTCTTGCTTTGGGCTGATCTTACAGCCAGCTGCAAGTGACTTGCGCTTTTGGCTCTTTAAACTAGTTTTTGTGAAGTTTGTGGAGGTTGGCTAAGCTGGTATTACATTTTCTATTAAAGGATCTGAAGAAATTCTTCCTTTGCTTTGTTTTTCTTGGACAGATGGTCAGCAGAAATGATTTGCTTTCTAATGGTCATTTGCTTGTTGCTTCTCTGTTCCATATTTTTCAAACCATGCGGCAACACATTTCCCTTCCATCTCCACCACAAATATTTTGTTGCTTCAACAACAAATATAAGCTATAGAAGCAACAGAATGTTTGTATTTTGCCTGGAAGTAACCTGTTTTCTTTTTTCCCTTGATTGTTAAACAGTGAACATCTTTCTTGTTTGAGTTGATAATATTTTCGTTGAGAGATATTATGTGAGTGGATGCCATAATTTCGATAGATTCCCCATCCCACCCCCACTGCCTCTTCCTGGTCAGCTTAGCGGCTGTTGGCAGCTGTGGTTGCACACAGATCGTAGCATGGGAACTCATACCATGCAGTTTATAGATTGGCATATCCTTGATGTAGTTTCATGATATAGTGTGTCTTAATGATCATCACTGTGAATCATTTGGCACTTTTTGTTCCTCATTTGGCTTGTAAACAATGGTGCTTCAGTTTTTAGTGTGTTCTCATTCTAGTAATTGTTAGAAAGTGGAGGATAATTGATGTTTTAAAAGGCTAAGCATCTTTCTCTTGGATTTGCACGTTTAAACTCACCAAATTAGTGTGATGGATGTCTCATTTTTAGACCATCGAGGTCCCCACATAGCAAGCATTCTCAGCACAGGCATTCTCCCTACTCTTCTCTTGGGAATAATAGGTACGTTTCCCTAAGCCTCTGACAATTGACTCTGTTGATGTTTTCAAGACATGACACTCATAACAACAATAGAATTGCAGGTGAAGACATTGGTTTCTATATGTATATATGGATCTTCAATAAAAGTTGGTGTTTTTCTTCTGTTTCATCGCAGGGGAAGGAGAAGGTCGAGGTCTAAATCACCCATCAGAAGGCCAAGATGACGAGAAGATTGATTTTAAGTTTGAAACGAGTGCTCTAGTCAGGGTGGTTGCTGATGATTCCGTTACCCTCTTACTATGCCTGAGCATCATCATGTTCTATTCTGACCGGGGCAATACATCATGGGCGGGGGAAAAAGAAAAGGCATGGATTTTTACAGTAATCAAAGGAGTGCCTCGTTGCCTGCGAGATGATCCATCTCCTCTGTCATCTCCTAGCAAATCTCTAGTTATTTTCCCATCTGTAATCTACAAGTCAAAATGAGAGAAATTAGAATCCTCATTCGTGTAGATGTTTTGACTATTGTTGCTTGTCTGCCATGATCTTTTGATTTGCTCTCTCCTTCATCAAAGTTGATGGTGTTAGTATTGCGCTTTTAATGATGATAGAATGGAAATAATACCAGAGATCTAGTGGAAGCTGGTGTCTGGTGGTACCGGTTGTCCCATGAAAGATTTAATTTCTTGAAGACGAGTTCTGTAGTTTCTCATAATGTGCTAGATGCGTTTAGAGGGGCAAAATCATGCCGACAAGCTTTGCCAAAGTGGGTATTGGAATGTGTTCAAGTTTCACGGGGTGCCAGATCAAGTTAAGGATGGCTATATGACAGAATTTCGAGATCTGTTTTACTGTGGCTGCACTTAGTAGTTTCAGATTTTTTTCGTTTTTCTTCTGTACTGATAGGATTCGCTACGAAGAAATCCATTACATCTCTGAGAAAGCGTTGGGTTGCACCGGTGCTTACCGGAAATGCGAAAACTGGTGGTTCCAGTCAGGCCAACAGAAGTTATGGAGTGAAGGGATGGCGACAACCGTACTAATAAGGCCAGTGCTGATTTATTCTGCTCAAGAGCCTTACAAATTCTATTCTAAGACCTCATAGGTGGAAAGATAATCCTCCTTCAAGATTGCTTGCTAGTCATGCATAACGGCTGTTGTGCATTTGCTCATCTGGAAGGAGGCAATAGAACACATCCAGGAACTGACTCGGAGAATTAAGAAAGAGCTCAAGCTTTGAAACAAACACAAGCAGGAGAAGCAATTTTCGACGGGGAGCTCTTGTTCAAAATATGAAGCAGACTTCGACTCGACGGCAATTGCCTTAAAAGCTCAGAGAAAGCAAAAATCATTCCCCAGAATCATCAGGGAAGAGCAAGATTGGATCGTAACAACAGGTGTCGAACTACCGATCGATCATCGTCTTCCGGGTGAAGTATACGTGCTCAAAATACGTATGACAAGAGCTTCGTCAGTATCCATGTGTAGACGACCGCAAAGAATGCACCGACGGGGATCGTCACTGCCCACGAGGCCACAATTTCCCGGACAGTCTCCGCTCTCACGCTGTTCAGCCCTCTCGCAAACCCGACCCCCATGACGGCACCGACCAGTGTATGAGTGGCCGAGATGGGCAGGCCCAGCTTAGATGCGAAGAGGACCACGGTCGCTGCCGCGAACTCGGCGGCAAAGCCTCTGGTCGGTGTGAGCTCCGTAATCTTCTTCCCGATCGTGGCGATCACTCTGTACCCCCACATCATGAGGCCCGCGACGATTCCGAATCCTCCCCAGGCAAGAACGTCGGTCGGGATAACGATCTCGGCCCCACCCGCCCGCCGTGAAGAATGGACAGAGCACCGGCCAATGGACCGATTGCATTCGATACGTCGTTCCCCCGTGAGCGAATGACATGAAGCAGGCTGACAGGACTTGCATGTACCCGAACACCCCGTACACTATCTCCAGTTGGGTGCCTTTCGGGCCAGCGATTTCGGTCAGGAATCCGATGTTTTGATTGGGCGCGGGCGCTTCTTTTGGCTCCATACCGGACGAGCCGGCTTTGTCAAGGAGATGACCGAGCTGTTTCCAGATGATTCGGTTAACCAAGACTGCACCAGCCGTGCCACAGGCTAAAGCCTGGGCCATAGCCAGAGGGAAGCTCTTGCTGAGCGGGAAAGCCACAAAGGAGATTGCGGTCACGCCGACAAACACCGCAACTGGCGCAGCGGCAGCAGCAGCCTGTCCTGGATTCGGAGCACTGTACACGAACTGGCATAGCAAATATCATTCAGAAAGCAGAGCTAAAAGCAAGGTTAGGTTTCAAAGAAAGGAAGCATATCCTAGACAACAGAGTCGAAGCAGACTAATCTATTCAGATGTCCGAACAATGAACAAGGCATGTCTCATGGAGGACGGGGAGCATACCCGGCGGATGCATTTGTAGACGACGAACGAGACAAGAGCGCCCATCAGAGGCGAAACAACCCACGACGACATCACCCTTGCCAGCGATGTCCAGAAAACAGCGCCCGGTCCTCCGTACACAAGCCCGAACCCGACCATCGATCCTACAATGCAGTGAGTGGTGGAGACGGGCCAACCATAGTAGGATGCGATCTGATCAAAAACAAAATAAAACCCAACATGACTTAAAACCCCAGCAACGGTTCTGCCAAAAGTAACAAAGCCGGTGAGTTATCAACAGCTCCGGTGAGCCTTTCTTCGGAACTCCGTCCTTCGACCCTTAAAAGCATTGGCATAAACTATACTGCAGACATCACTGATGCAGCTCAAGAAGCTAGAGCAAGCTCACTTCTCTTGTGCATCTCGGAAGCAAGTGATTGTTGATGAGCTATGATCTTCTTGTGTGGCTTTTACACCATGGTTATCAATTTCTGTTGGATTGAAAGTTAAAGGAAGAAGCTAAGACTTTTCCAATCCCAAAGGGCTTTTGAGTTAGAAAAGCATTGTTGTTTTAGGGCTTTGGCTCACACGGCATGATGCCTTTACAGTAGCCTAGATAAGATATTAGCGATTCTAATGAGTAATGACAATAAAATACAAGGGCAATCCCCAAGGATCTTATACTAAAAAAACTGTGATCATTGGAACGCCAAAGAATTAAACTCAACATATTTTTAAAGCGTTCGCAAGCTAGCACATTTTTGTTTTGCAAGAAATATGAGAAAATAAACTAGGGTGCAATATTTTTAGGACAATGGATCAATTTTCGAGTTATAGAAAATCCCTGAAAATAGAAATTTTGGCAATACCTTGTATACATACCGAAATATTATTCCATTTATGTAAATTGCCCTGATATCATATAAATTTTTATGAAATCATCGCCGCTCGTTATTAGATAAAAAGGTGATTTCATATCTGAATACTGTAGCACTATAAAACATGGAGTACATAAGCTTGTGCTTTAGCGACTATTCCACATGCATCCCTTTTCTAGCAAAAACCAAATATAAGAATAAAATAATTCAACTTCACACTCTTTAATAAAAATATACTAAATGATAGAACATGGAGGCTCCCACAATATATATTTATTTTCTTAAATTTAAATATCCTCCTTTATGGAGTAAACTTTTAAAACATTAATGTACTAGCTAAGTTGTCGAGTTAAGGTTACATAGATGACTTATGACTATAGACCTGTCAAAGGTGAGTTGGATCGGGTTTGGATTGGTTCATAAATGATTTAATTTAAATAATCCATTAACCTGTTTATGACCCACTGATTTGTAATACAAATGTATTGATCCATACCCAATTTAACACAACCCATATTACTTAATTACTTTCATACTTAACTCAATATAGGAAAACTCATTTCCAAATTGGAGTGAGCTAAGAAATACCGATATTCTCCGGGAGCCTTCATGTCGTGTCGGACATTTCGACACGTGTCCGACACTCTTCGAAGTGTTTGATACTTTCGGATACTCTCGGATACTCGATTAACGCATGTCGGAAAATCCAACATCTGATTAATTTTTTCAATACTCTTCGATACTCGAGACGGAATTCCAACATGTGAATTGTTCCGACATGTGAGGTTAATTATAAACATTTTCAATAAATGAATGGTCAAAATATATATGTGAAAAAAATATAAATCAATAATAAAAATAACAAATTAGGAAAGAAGAAAATTTTCTTCTCTTCTCTTTTGAATCTCACTTTCTGTGATATACAATTTACTCTCAAGTTTTTTCTTTTTTCTTTCGACACGTCTGATACGCAAGTCTAGAATGTGAATTACTTTTTTTTTTCGTCTCAAGTTTTATGGATCTATTGAAATGGAGTTGAATTTATCAAATTAAAACAATGAAGGATATTAATAAAGGTCATGTGGTACATGGATTACACAAATAGAGTGAGAGTGAGAGTGAGATTGAGTGAGACTGGTAGAGAACAAAGAAAAAGTTATAGGGATGAGTTGAGTCTAAATAAGTTATAAACTCATTTATGACCTATTTAACACTTATATTATGTTTAAACCCATTTATGACTTATTTATCCAATATAATTAACTCATATAACAACTCAACTTATTATAAATGAGTTAATAAATGGGTTTATGACTCATTTTGATATGTCTACCTATGAGGCTGGCAATGTGTCCCATTAAGCCTAATATGAAAAGAAAGAAGAAGACAAACTTTTTAGAAACATAAAATCTTTTCGAAAGAGAACTTGTGAAGAGCACATCGAAAAAAAAAGGAGAGTGACCGGGTGGCCTACAATGGCCGTGGTTTAGCCCGACCACGGCTGCCTTCCTCGAGCCACGATGAGAAAAACATGACCATTGCCTTAACTAGATGACGGTAGGTGCAACCCTCGCGAGCTCAATCGAGAGCTTGGCCGCACTTGCCTAGCCTTAGATAAAGGTTTACCCACCTCTTGCCTTAGCTCTTGGGGTCGATGAGGGTTGTTGTATCCTCGCAAGGGTAATGCCCCCCATCTCATTAATTATTTTTGTTATGACTAAAAAAAAGTTATACCTGTGTCCTGCCTTTTCTTTTTCTTTGATTTTTCCCCATTTCTTTACTCCTTTTTTTCTTCATTTTTTAATGTAATTATCTAGATAAAATATGCATCTTTATACCCTTATGAATCCAAATGACATGATATTCAATAAGACATGATTTGATCCCGCCATTTTATATATATGAATTTTCATACAATCATACCAAATAGGGGGCGAGTATCTGTCTTGGGTTGAACTGGGAACTGGATCGGCCTTCCCCAGGAATCAGTTTGATTCCAGGTTCTAGGGGCGAGACCGAATTGGACCGACAAAACCGGCCCAATTTTATTTTATTTATTTGGCAAAGTTTAAGACTTATCCTAAAAACTCACACCCGCCTCTCCAGTTTAAGACTTAGCATGTTCTGTCCTGCTTGATGCAAAGATGCTGATTCTCAAGATGTTCATTGAACAATTGCAGCAAGTGAATGGCAATGACCGGATTGTGAGTTTCGCTCACTGGATGAAAACTTCATCTCCAACTTGATTGGTTGTTTCGCCGTTTGCTAATTTACTCCTCTATTCAGGTTGTTATTTGGTACAGCTTTTAAGAGCAAGAACTAGGAATTTTACTAAATATTACTGCCGGTTCCAAGATCAAGTGGGCCGGTTTCCGATTCCACAAACTAGGAATTGATCCTGCTCAGTCTGAATCTAAATTCCTGGGTGGCAATCGACCCACGCTGAAACCAGTCACTTCTAACACCAAACATACAGGACACTTCACGACACTAACACTATATACCACATGACAACAGTAGTCTCTTCGTGCAATCCATGTAACCCGGTTTACTAATTTAGCCTCTTCCTAATCGTCTATTCTAAGAATTGAATGGTACCTGGAGCCAAGTGCCGGCGGCGGCGAGGGAGGAGAGGCCGGCAAAGAGGAGGCTGTCCTTGCCCTGGAAGACGCCGGCCACCAGGATGCCCTTCTGCATCGTGCTGGTCACGTGCGTCCCCATCAGCAGCGCTCCAGAGAACTCCAGCACCCCCGCCGTCACCACCGCCTGCCGCAGCGTCAGCGCCCCCGAGCCCACCGACGTGCCCATCGCGTTCGCCACGTCGTTCGCCCCGATGTTCCACGCCATGTAGAACCCGAACAGCAGCGTCGCGTACGTCAGCGCCCGGCTCTTCAGCGGCGCCCCGCCCCCAGCTGCGACTTCATCAGCAGCGGGAAGGAAAGGACGGCGACGGCGATGAGGACCGAGATCGCAGTGGCGGTGCTCGAAGAGATGTGGAACGCCTCCGCCATGCCTTCCGGCACCTCATCCTGCCGCTGTTCTCCTTCTTCCTCCCCCTCGAAGGAGGACGAGATGGTGGTGGCAAAGGAGGGCTTCCCCAGACGGTGGGACGGTCGGAGCAGTTGGAGAGAGAAGGTGGATGGCTTCCGCGGGAAGTGAGCTTCGCCAATGGCCGAGGATAGTAGCGAACGGACTCGGTGTCTTGGGAGGTGGTGGTGGCGGCGGCGGCGGAGGAGGAAGAGGGGTTCGGGTGTGGTGGCGTACTGTTTAGTGGAGGATAAGAAGTACGACGAAGTCATGGGTTTGCTGTATGTGGAGGGGGAAGAGGTGGCGAGAGAGTAATGGGGATGGAGGGGGCCGGATCGCTGTTAGGTAGGAGAAATGATGGCGGCGGCGGCAGCGGCGGCGGCGGCCATAGGAGGAGGAGGAGGGAGAAAAGGAAGAGAGATGGAGGTGAAGAAGATGGAAGAGATTTCATTAATTTGCTGTTTCTCAATACAAGAGTTTTTCTGGTGGGGGGGAGAGTGGTGCGGAATGGATTTGGCTGCTTGTTGCACTTCTCTCTCCAAATGAGTGGTTCTTGTTTGCTCTGCTTTTCTTCTTTCAACAGTGTTATTGTTTTTACTTCAATTCAAACTACAAAAACTCCCCAAAAAATAAAATAAATAGAGACTAGTCCGCCCTTTTATGTATCCGGGCCTCTTCGGATCGGGCGAGCTAAGATGGGAAATTCTCCTTTCTAATTTGGGATGCATTTGTTTTAGGGGTGAGTATGATTTTAAAATAGAATCTAGAATCAAGGAATTGAATAAGTAGGAACCCGTCCAATTTCAAGTTTCAAGATATACAGAGTAGATTCCGGATTTTAGGTAACTCACAATAATTTTTTTTTTCTTGAGCATGACCCTATGATATTTTATAGCATCTCATGATGAGTATATAATTTTGAATCACTAATCTCGGTTTAAGATTTTTACATTATTAATATTTCATATTCTTCATGTGTGTAAATATAAGTTATGGTTAGTGAATTATTTATAATCGTTCAAAAGTTTTAAGTTCTAAGGTATATAAGATAAATTTTAAATTCTGAAAAATAAAGAATCTGTTTTTAGTGGATAGGTTCTAGATTTTAGGTGAAACCTATAAAGAGTTTGGAACTGCTCACTGTAATTTGTTTCACAAAATGAACGGAAGGTTATGTGACATGTAGACACCCGGGTGGGCCTACCTTTTGGATAACATTTTTCTAAAGTGATTACTTATATCATTTACAAAAATGAATTAACGTAATTATTTTGATCGTTGACAAAAATTATTATCGAGTAATAAACACATTTTCCTCAACTAATTATTTTAAGTTAGATAACCGATCATTTTTATGAAAATATTTTTTAAAATATTTTTAAGTATTCATTTTTTTTTACGAAAATAATAGTCTTGAATTTTGTCGAATTTCTAATGGGCGACAAGTGCTCAAGCTTTTTACCTCAAGAGCCCATCAATCAATTTTATATGAGAGCCCTTCTTCACTTTTTATTAGAAGCAGGGGCTCAACTCTGACAAAAGCCAATCTTGAAACTTTTTAAGTTGGAAGAGTAATTCACTTAACGAATGTTACAAAAAATACCGCTAAGAGGTGATGTTCGTTCTCTTATGATGTGGGTATTTAGATATGTTAATTGCATACGAAAAATAAAAAATTTCAGGTCGGACTGGGCCATTTCAGCTCGAAAGCCTAGCTCGGTCCGACTGTAGAATTAGCCCAAAAACTCAGCTTGAGCTATTAGATAATGAATTCAAAGGAATGGTGCAAGGTTAGCATAAAGGGAAAAAGCCACTAAAGACTCTGAACTATGCCCATTGTGATATATTTATCATGAACTATTTGTTATGACACAAAAAATCCCAAACTTATAACCATGTGATACATTTATTTTAATTTTTTTCTTATGACATCAAAAAATCCAAATTTTTACTTGTGTAATACATTTACCCTATATTTTTTATCTGTGACACTAAATGTTTTGGATAAATGTGTCATGTGGATACAAGTTTGAAATTTTTGACATCATAAGAAGAAATTTGCAGTAAATGTGTTGCAATGTACAAATTTGGAGTAAATATGTCATGTCGGTATAAATTTAAGGTTTTTTGTATCATAAAAAATAGTTTAGGATACTTGTGACATATTTGACATAATTTAGAGTTTTTAGTGACTTTTACCCTAATATAAATACTCAAACACCAGCCCCAAACAGGTATGCCCAAATTTGTTGTATATGAGCTAACGCTTTGTCAATTTCCTAACTCCTCTCCCTAATTTTTCAAAGAAATTGGGGAAACCACTAATTAAGAGTGCGCATTGATTTAGGGTAGACCTTGAAATCAGATCGACGCTACCCAACTAGTTCCAATATGGTTTCAAGGTCTATGATATAGGTTTCAAGTTTCAAAAATTGGGAACCGATCTTGATAAGATAGGTTCCAAACCTAGAACCCATAACCTATAATCTGCTCACCTTAAAATCGCTCACTTTTAACTTGAATATATTTGTACTTGTCTAGTGGAAGTCCTTGCACTTTTGGGATGATCCTTATTTGTCCTACGATATTGAGGGTCGTAATTGCTTCCCCAACTGAATGATGTGCTTTGCAGCTTATGACAAGGTCCAATCTGTCTCCAACTTGCTAAATACTGACACATTAGGCATTGTTTGATCTTCACCTCCTTCAAATAATTCAATTATTTCAATCGTCAATAGCTCTAAACACTCTATTAGAGGGGTGAGTAGTTTCATATTTCGTAGAGGTTCAATATGAAAGTTGGAACTTGAAACCTGGAACTTACCTGTTGAAGTAGGTTTCTCATTCTTTGGAACTCAGGATCTAGAACCTATTCCGCATAACCTAGAACCTGGAACTTGGAACCTACCTATCCTATCACAAGTTTCACGGTCGGTTCCAGGTCTACCCAACTTCCACTAGTATTGATTGAGTTATTGAAGTGAATTATCACATTTAATGATCATCACTTGCTACTATAATCCACTGATCATAACTTATATATAGACATAAAAAATATGAAACATTAACAAAGTAAAAATTTCACCATAAAATGAAAACTCAGACTAATGGTTCTAGATTATACACTCATCATCGAATGCCATGGATACCGCATGATTGCGCGAAAATATATACCAAGAAAAATACAAAATTCTTTCATTTTGTACTATGTTACTCATCGTTTTATTACTTTAGTATTTTTTTATGACTGCTATTTGTCTCGATTGTAAATTAGGAGATATTTTACTAAAATTTGTTCTTTTAAGAAATGTAAAAAATGAAAAAAAGAAAAGAAAAGAAATTTGCTAGCTTTCGTAAATCCTAGAACCGGATTGGGCTTACGGTTCTAGGATTTAAAGGGTAAATTCCAAGTTCCAAAAAATTAGGAACTCATCCTGACAATGTAGGTTCTAGATTTCAGATCTTGAACTTGTCCACCCTAGAATAATTGATCAAAATTTGAAATGGCTTGTGTTTGTTTGCTAGCGCATTTTGTTTTGGAAGAAATACGGGAAAATATACTAGGATGTGATATTTTTAGGGCGATGGATCAATTTTTGAGCCATAGAAAATCCTTGTGAAATGCTGTATGAAGCTTCACAATATAAATAAATGGGTTTATACCATGAAAAACCCAAGACGGCTACATTTGTGACAAATTTGTCAAAAACTAATTTTTTGACCATAAAAACCCTAAAATGATATACATATGACAAATTTATCCCAAATTAATTTTTTGACCACCAAAATCCTTAAACCAGTGTACATGTGACATATTCACCCTCCGTAAATTTTCGTTAAATTTTATTGTTAAATTGCCGAGTTAGATAATCCGTGGTGATTGATGGGTATACCAACTTTGGGTTTTATCCTCCGTTTTCATATGTGTATAATTTTTATGATTTTTCGTGGTATTAATCCAATTTAATATAAGGTATATTTGTCATAAATGTACTAATTTGGGGTTTTCAAAGGTCAAAAAATTAGTTTAGGCGAAATGTGTCATAGATGTACCGATTTTAGGGTTTTTGGTGCTCAAAAAATTAATTCGGGGTAAATTTGTGATATGTATACCAGTTTAGGGTTTTTAGTAGTTAAAAAATTAGTTTGTGATTAATTTGTCATAGGTGTACCAATTTGAGATTTTTCAAGGCTTTAACTCTAAATAATTCCCTCTTAGAAATTTTGGCAATGCGTTGCATAGATACTAAAACATTGTTCCATATGTGAACTGCTCTACTACAATGTAAAGTTTTATGAAATCACCGCCAATTGTTATTAGATAAAAACGCTGTTTCATAGTTGAACATTCTACCACTACATAACATGGAGTACATAAGCCTATGATTTAGCAACTATTCCAGATCCATTCCTTTTCCAAAAAGGCCAAATATATAAATAAATAATTTAACTTCACACATTTTAATAAAAATATAATAATGATAAAACATGGAGGCCCCAAAAATATATATATAAAACTTGATGAGTTAAGGTTAACATAGATGACTTATGAGGCTGGCAAGGTGCCTCATTAGGCCGAGATAATGCCCCGTCTGGCCTAATATGAAAAAAGAAGATGATAAGCCTTTTAAAAACATAAGAAAGACATATCACAAACCATAAAATCTTTTAAAAAGAGAAGGTGTGAAGAGCACGTTTAGTTAAAAAAGGAGAGTGACCGGGGTGGCCTACAAATGGTTTGGCTCCACCCCGGCCGCCTTCCTCGAGCTGATGATTAGAAAAGCATGACCTAAGGTAAATTGAGGGCTTGGACGCACTTGCCTAGCCATAGGTAAAGGTCTATCCACCCTCGCCTTACCTCTTGGGGTGAGGGTCATTGTATCCTCGCAAGGGCTACGCTGCTCTCATCTCATTAATTATTTTTCTTACGAGTGATTCTTTACATAACAGTTAGTGATAGTTACTGAAAAAAAGTTATATCTTGTCAATGCAATCGTGACTTTGACCAGAAAAAAAATGCAATTGCGATATTTGTCCTACCTTTTATTTTTATTCAAATTTTCCCTATTTCTTTACTCCTTTTTTCTACATTTTTTATATAAGTATCTAGATAGCGCACGTATCTTTATACTCTTATGAATCCGATGAGACATGATTTGTTTCCTCCACTTTATATGCATGAACTTTCATAGAATCATACCACGTAAGGGTGAGCATCGGTCTTCGATTGAATTAGGAACCGGAATGAACTAGCCAATTTTAGTGATTTCCATGGGAGTCGGTTCGGTTCCCAGTTTTACAAGTGGGACCAAACCAGCCTTACCGGATCGGTGGAACTAGCTTGCAGTTGTTGTTTTTTTTTTTTTCTTTTCTTTTCGGGGGCAAAGTTTTAGACTTAACCCTCAAAAAACTTGCACCCGCCTCTCAAGTTTAAGAATTAGCATGTTCTGTCCTGCTTCATGACAAGATGTTGATTCTCAAGATGTTAAACAATTGCAGCAAGTGAATGGCAATAACCGGATTGTAAGTTTCAGTCCGTGGATGAAAACTTCAGCTCCAATTTGATTGCTTGTTTTGCCGTTTGCTAATTTACCCTATTTTTCTTTGACCAAGAAAAAATTTACTCTTTTCTTCATGTTGTTATTTGGTACAGCTTTTAAGAGCAAGACTTAGAAATTTACCAAATATCACGGACGGCTCAAAGATCAGGTGGGTAGATTTCTGGTTTCATAATTTGGGAAACAACCTTGCTCGATCTGGTTCTAAATTTTACATTGAGAATTGACCCATCCTCAAACCAATCTCCCGTAATATCAAACACACAAGACAGTTTATGACACAATACTCCATACGGCATGACAACTAGAGTTGATCCCGAAATAAAAGTAGCAAATCTGGATCGATGGAGAGTTTACTGGAGAGGTCAACGTGAGTAATCTGTGTAACTCGGTTTACTAATTTAGCCATGTCCAAATCGTCTATTCTAGGAATTAAATGGTACCTGGAGCCAAGTCCCGGCGGTCACGAGAGAGGAGAGGAGGCTGGGGAAGAGGAGGGTGTCCTTGCCCTGGAAGACGCTAGGCGCTAGGATGCCCTTCTGCATCGTGCTGGTCACGTGCGTCCCCCATCAGCAACGCCCCTAAGAACTCCAAAATTGCCACCGTCACTACCACTGTCACCACCACCTGCCGCAGCCGTCGCGCCCCGAGCCCACCGACGAAGAAAATATTGGTTGCACTTGGGATTCTACCATGTCAAACTATTAGTCCATTCAAAGGGCGACACGTGTCGCTCGGGCCCCATCAGACAGACCTTCTGACACCGTTACCGATGACTCTTTCTCTGTCTCTCTCTTCCTCTCTACTTCTCTTGCCTTTTTTTCCTCTTCTGTTGGCCATGGTTCGAGCTCGAGTCCAAGCCTCATGTCCATTTCAGGTCGAGGAGGGACGGCATGTCGTTGGACGTGACGATGAGGGGGGTGGTTCGACGCAAGGTCCCGAGGTCTTTTCTCTCCTCTTCCATTCGCCATGGCTCGAGCTCGAGTCCGAGCCTCATGCTCACTGCAGGTCAAGGAGGGACAGCATGCCGCTGGACGCGACGATGAGGGGAGAGATTCGGTGCAAGGTCCTAAGGTTTAGGAGCATGGAGACTGCATCGAGCTTCGTTTGCGATGAGATGCCGATCTAAGAGGGATTCGTAGTGATTTTGCAAGAGATATCAAGCTGCGGTTAGCCACCTTGTGTGTTTGCTGTTGAGTTTGCTAAGTTCAATAGTGTAAGGACTAGTAACAACACCTAGAAGGGGGTGAATAGGTGTTTAAACAAAATCTTGACAAATATATGCGGAATAAAATAAAGTTTAGGGAAAGAGAATAAGAACACAAGGTTTATAGTGGTTCGGCTTAGATCAATCCTACGTCCACTCTCCCACGCTAATAGCCTTCTGCTGGATTCCACTATGCAATCAATAAGAGATTACAACTTTGAGTGCAAACACTTAGTAGTAGATCACACTATCTCACTAAGTCACTCTTTTAGTATTTCTCTCACGATTACAAACGTTTAAGCTCACCAAAGACAAGTGTATGATCGAAGTTCGCTTAGACTTTGGAATTATAAATTCTATGCTCCGTCTCTTGCTCATCGGTCCTTAATCTCCTTAAACACTCCTCCACTTCCAAACTAGCCATTAGACAGCATCTTGAGGATCGTCTTCCAATCTACCCATTGGACAGATCTGTATCTAGAAGATTTGGTAGCCGTTGAGTGATAGAAGTAGAATCCCAAATTGATTCCGATCGCCCATACAAACAGAATCTTGGTTTCCATAAGTAGAGCTTCTTCGTATAGAAATTTATTGTCTTCAAGATCTAATTGTCAATCAATTAGATTGGGTCAATCAAATTAATCTTGATGTGGAATCCAAACCAGATCACTAGCTGTTATAAGTTTGGGGCTTCTATTACGTTTTGTCGAATCCAGATGTAAAGTCTAAGAGCAATAGACTTTATAATCTGAGTCTAAGTGCAATAGACTTTGCAATATGAGTCTGAACATATTCTGCTTCCGAACAGATTTAGCTTTAAGGTCCGTCTTCTGGTTCTTCCAAGTATAGACTTTGACAATATCCTTTACACGTTCTATCATCTGCATAGTCTATTACTTAACCATTAAACACGTTAGTAGTCTTTGATTTATTTTGTCATCTTCAAAACATTATAAGGGATTTCTCTAACAAATAGCATCCTGAATTTGTGCTCCACCATCCCCGCTCAATAGCGCTTCAGCAACAAATTCCTCCATTCCTCTCTCTCTCTTGATCTAGCGGCCATGGATAGGAGTTTAAAGCTCGAGTCACCATGGCCATGAGCTCGAAGTTCAAGTGGCCATTGCCACAAGCTTGAGGCTAAGCTTGAAACTAGAGTGGCCAAAACTACCCCAACCCTTGGGTTCGAGGTCGAGCTCCATGGCCAAAGTGGCCATGAGCCTTGAGCTCGAACTCAAGCCATGACAAATGTAAGGGGAAGAAAAGAGAAGTAGAGAGGAAGAGAGAGAGAGAGAGAGAGTCACGGTCAGTAACACAAGGGAGGAGAGAGAGTAATGACGAGCGGGACCCATCTTAGAGGAAAGACAAAAGAAAAGTAGATAGGAGCAAAGGAAGAGACCTTCTCGAGAAAATATTGGGTGGTTCGGGAGTGCCATGTTAGCGTGGTCCCCAGCCACTCACGAGGTGCCATGTGGAGGAGTGGGCCCACTTGGTATCTTTTGCCTTCTTCCCCTCTCTCTCCTCTTCCTAGCCTTCTTCCCATTCTCTCCTAGCCTGCACGCTCTCTCTCCTGTGCAACGCATTTATTGCGGCTTAAACTTTTCTTGTTCTTTCTCAAACGAAGGAAAGAGAAGCCTATTCCTCAGTCCCTCTCCATTTCTTTCCTTTCGAAATTTTGAATCTCAAATTTTCTCTCTCCACGCTTATTGCTGCTCTGCTGTGCATCAAGCGGCCGTTCCCCTGCCGTCGCCGACGAACCACATTACGGCCGCCCCTACTCCGGTGCTCGCTTGTTTCTCTCTTCGGGCTTGTTGCTACTCTGTCGTTCGTTCCGGCGTTACCAGGATCGTAGATGCAGCACACGGAGGAGAAGCAGGCCTCTTCGAGCTCCCCTCAACGTTGGCGAGCGTTGCCCACCGAACGAGACCCCCACACATGGAAGGCTTGGAGGCAAGGTTGCTGGAGAAGCTGGTGCCGTACGTTGCCAGCTTGGTGTTGAGCTGCCTCATCGTGTTCGCGAGGCTCCGCCACCTTGACCCAAACCGTTCTCTGTTCCGTTGAGGGGAGAACAAAATTGCGGAGGGTTTAGAGGAAAACATAAAGGTTGAGCCCTTCCGCCTCCGCTGGTTGCTTCCATCGCCCCCACCCTGACGTCAACGCCGCCGACACTCCTCCGCCTCTCTCTCGCGACATCCACTCTGCTCTCTCTCTCTTCCCCCTCTGCGAAGTTGTGCCTCTCTTCCAGCGAAACGCGACGCCAACGGCTCTCCACCTCCGCTTCCGCCGGTTGACTCTGTCGCCCTCGACTCCGACGCCGACACCGCCTCCTCCCCTAAACCTAACTCTGACGCCAACCCCCCTCCGCCTCCCTCTCGCGACCTCTAGTCCGCTCTCTCTCTCTCTCTTTCATCCTCGAAGTCGCGCCTCTCTTCCAAAGAAACCCCAACGCCGACGCCCCTCTGTCGGTTGCCTCCGTTGGCGTCGGAGTCCGTTGCCCTCAACTTTGACGTTGATGCCTCGGTCTCAGCCTACGCGCCTGACGCCAACGTTGACGTCGACGCCCCTTCGCCTCCCTCTTGTGACCTCCACTCCGCTCTCTCCCTCTTTCCTCTGTGGAGCACCCTTACTGGCCAACCCCAATGCCGACAAACCCCTGTTCGCGTTTTGGCCTCCCTCTCCACGAGTGAAGGTCGCTTTGCTCGCTCTTTCTCTCTTTCCTCCGCGAAGCGCCCCCTGCTCCCTGAATGCGGATGCCGTCGCCTCCCGCCATCACCTTCCCAATCCCCACCGATAGGCACCCCATTCTACTTAGTAGAATTCGGTGCCATGTTAATGTTTAGGTTCATAGATACATCTGCATTAGGTATTGCTTTATCTTACTTGTTGCTGACTTGCTTTGTGTTATTCGATAGTTAGTGAAGATTTGAAGAAAGTGAAACGGCGGTATCTTTTGAGATTGTTTGCATATAGTCCTCCTAAGAGTTTAGAGGCTTCTAAGCCTAAATTGGTCACTCATTGTCTTAAGCAAGAGATTAGGAGGACTATATGCTCAGAAGCAAGATATTAGGAAGAAAGCCTCTCTTGTTTCAGACAAGGAGTGACCAATTTAGGCTCAGAAGCCTCTAATCTCTTTGGAGGACTATATGCAAACAATCTCAAAAGAGACCACCGTTTCACTTTCTTCAAATTTTCACTAACTATCTGAATAACACAGCAAGTCAGCAACACGTAAGATAAAGCAATACCTAATGCAGATGTATCTATGAACCTAAACATTAACATGGCACCAAATTCTACTAAGTAGAATCCAAAAAAAAAAAAAAAAAAAACGAACCTTCAGACGTATAGGAGTCGCCAATGGGGTGCCTATTGGTGGGGCTTGGGAAGGAGACGGGGGGGAGGCGATGGCGTCCGCGGTGTCCGCGTTTAGGAGTAGGGGTGTCGCAACCCGATCTCGCTGCCCTCGAATTCCTCATCATCGCGAGGAGAGAAAATGGGGAAAGGTCGGGTTTATGGGTACTTAATCACGGGAGTTCTCTCACGGCTCGCGTTCCAAAAGACGTCATTACCTCGCCTTTTGGATCAAGTCTCTCATGAGTTCCCTCCACAATATCGCAAGCTCTCCCAAGCTCGTACTCTACGTGACAGTGGAGTGTCGCGATCCATACCTACACGAGCGACACACCTTAGAAAAAGGGGTCGGGTGTGGATATTGAATTTAAGGGTACCTTTACCATGGTAGCCCTCTTGTCATTGCTCGCCTATAAGGATGGCATCATTTCATCCTTTGAGTTACTTCCCATGTCGAGTATGCTAAACTATTGTGAGTTTTATCGAAACTCATACCCCGCACGACAGGTTATTTGTACGGTCTAGTTGTTTATGATAATTTAAAAATAAGACAAGAGTCGCCACTAGCCTTATTTTTTGGGTCGGCTAGAAAACCCAATCAAGAGTCGAGAGAGTTCCCTCGATTTCTACGCAATCAAATATCTAGGTTCGGGGACTTGGGTTACGCTAATATTTCTATTAGCGCCCTTTTGGTACCTAAACAATATGTTATGTCTTTCTAACATGTCCATGTGTTTCTTTTTACATTTTCGGGATCATTTGTCCTAAACTAAGTGATCATGTGTGGTTGATCATTTTCATTTTATTCTGTTTCTAGAAAAAGAAGAAAATGAAGCAACTAATGGAATTGAAATTGCAAGATAGTAAGTAAATAATCAAGGAAAGTAATAAATTTATCATGCAAACCTAAAAAAATAAAAGAAAAACACAATTGAAAAAAGATGAGAGAAAGAGAGAAAACCCGCAACTCGTCGAGTTTTATACAAAAAATGAAACCCGAGACATATGTCAGGAAAATGAATAGTACATGATAATGGTCGGAATGGATATCGACCTCCATCGTCTTTGCGCTTTCTCCATCTTCGGGGTTCTAACCTAATCATAATCTAAGAAACTTATAACTAGGTGCATACAATGTAAAGAAACAAGCATACACATCAAAACTATAAAAAAAATAAGACATCATGTCAAAATCAATCATTTAAAAGAAGTGCAATACGATAGTCAAATTTTGGGGCCTCGGGGTTGGCATTTGTCTTTCATGCGAAGGTACCACTGAAACACCTACTCAATCCATTTTTTGTGACTTATAGCAATCGTTGACCAATTGTATTCTCGCATGGTCAATAATGCATATAAGTCTCATAATCAAACGATCTAGGTGATCCTAGGGTTTTCCCTCGATATCATGCATCGACCCTACCATTCATCTAAAAATCACATGCATTACAAAAATGAAAACATGCATGCAGGTCTTTTAAACATTGTTTCTCAACCAATCAAGCAAGAAAGTGAATCGTCGACGGGTCACTTATTACTAAGGGCATGCGCCAATCACAAACACAAGCAATTTTTAATGCATGATGGGATGATATGTATGAAGAGTATATGTGATATTTAAAAAAAAAAAAAAACATATCTTAAAATCATTCATGAAAAGTTTTGAGACAATGTGATGTCTCGGCTATGAAAGACATTCAATTGCCAAGGCTAGCCCGGGCCTCGCATTAGAAGTTACAAGCGTCGCAGACATTTTGAATACAATTTAAACCATGACTTTCACGTTGTCAAAACAGAATTTTAAAAATATTTGAAAATATTTAGGATTAAGGAATATCTAGGCTATGGAACACATTCAATTGCCAAAACTAGCTCGGGCCTCGCATTAGAAGTCACAAGCGTCGCAGGCATTTTGAATATGATCCAAACTATGATTTTTCCCTAAGCCAAATTGAGTTTTGGAGAATAACCTTTTTAGGAATCGTTTTTTAGAAATATCATATGTACCAAAACATTTTTTGAAAGATGCAATTTATAAAGGCCAATTGTTTAACAACAAAGATCAAAGCATTCAGAATAATTTCCATGAAAATGACATGTCCTAATTTCATGCACAAACTAATCTAAAAGATGTAGCTAAACAATCACAATTATGTTTATATCAGGAAATTTCAAAACAAACGTGCAAGGACAGCAAAATTGGGCAATACCTAATGATAATTTGGTAATGAAAAAATTTTCTAACATGCATGACATGATGATAAACAACTTTCGTGAAGAAAGTTTTCTCAAACAATGTACATATGATTTTAGAAAAATCAAACAACAAGCAACAACATATTAGAAATTTGTCAAAACAATAAGACATTTAGCTAATGTCACGAGAATTTATCCTATTAAAACATGTCTAAAAATCTTGAAAAAATTACAGAATATGCATGAGACAATTTGGAACAGAAATCATGAAGAAAATTTTATCGAAAAATAATCATGAAAGTTGGCACAAAAATAACAAAGTCAGAATGCGGAATCGGATCAGAACAAAAAAAAAAAAAAACTACTGCAGAATCGTTAATCTTCAGAGGTGTTTTTGGAGTGCCAAACGATGTTCGTTTTGGGCGTGTAACCTATCGTTTCGAAGCTCGGGATATCTATTACCTAATACTAATAGGACTCGAGCTCAAATGAGGTCGTTTCGGACCTCATTTTGGTCGAAATAAAAAGTTAATCCTGGTATCAAAATATGCAGAGATAAGAATAATTTTTTTAGGATTTACCTATCTGAATGATTTTCAAAAATTTTAGAAAAAATGTATGTTGTAGAGAAACATGTTTTGAACAATTTCATGAAGGAGTTGATTTAAGATTCAAAGTACAAAAATCCAGAAAAAATCGACAAGCAGACAGGATCGAACAATACATAACAGTGAACTACAACTTGTCAGTTTTCCAGAATCATCTCCTGACTTTTGAAGCAGATTTCAGATAGCAAACAATATCAGATTGGGACATGCTATAGCTTATTGGAAAGCTAATCAAGCCATCTTCGATTCTCATGAAAGCATCAAGCACAAAAAAGCACATATACTAACTCATTTCCAGGCATATGCACAAAGAGGTTTGTCATGGATCCAAAATTGCAGAACAATGATCATCCAAGTTCGAACATCACAGAACCAAAAGATCTAAATATAATCAACTCTAGATCATTCAAGCATTGATTCTAATAAGATTTGCAACGCATCTTGGCCTCAAACCTTTGTTGTCGATAATGTATTTCGACAGGAGAAGCTCTCGCCTCATTGGACGCTATTAAAAAGAGTTTCGTCTCGCTTACCTCGATTGAACCAGTGAAGAATCAACTTCCGGAGATGTCCGCTTTTCAACGATGATGAAGCCGCTCTTCGATCTCGCTTCAGGAATCACCGGACATGAAAAATATTGAGTTCGACTCCGGTATGAGAGCTGTTCAATGCCGTCTTCGATTCTCATTAGCTAGAACAGAACACCAGCAACTTTGATGGCCGAACAACAACTTCTGATGGCTGAATCAGCAAAAGGAAAATCCTCAATTGTCCTTTGGCGAGAAGAAATCCATGCTCGAATGAAACAAAACCAGTAAAAGAAAGCCTCAGTGGAGAGAATTATAGAGAGGATTTTGTAAAAAAAATCCTACTAGAGAGAGAATGAGTGGGTGGAGAGAGCCAAAACGTTCAAAATTCCTCAGCCTTTTGAGTGAACACTTGTTTCGCTTTTCTCTTTTGCGCCGAACGTGGGGTAGTTGGGGGAGAGAATTTGAGAGAGAGAGGTTTAGTGAGAGAAAGTAGATCTGGAAAAATAGCCCCCCTTTCAATTTTGGAGGGAAATTTTGTTATATAGTTTAAGGCAAGATCAAATCTTAGCCCTTACATTAATCCGGGAGCTAGGATTTGATCTTCCTAGCTAATTGGTTTGTTAAATTTGTTAAGAGCACCCCTAATTGAACACATGCTCATTTCAATGGCCACGATGCATTCTTGATGAACGGCGATGATCAATTGTGAACTAATTGGGGTCTTCTCTCTATTTTTTTTTTTAATTTTCATAACATGCGGGGTCGATTTGCGAATTTCAAAAAATTCTTAACAAACTTGGAATTTTGAAAATTAAAGGGCGTGGATGCATTGGTCATGAAGTGGGCTAGCAGATGGTGGTTTCCGACCGAAAGATGGCCGAAAAATTCGCTGGTCAACGCCGGTTAAATTTGGTCAATGCCAGATTGACCGTGTTGACTTTTTGTCCGAATTTTGTTTTATTTTTTTCTGGTTTTGTCCGATTTAAACGAAATCAAATATTTCTATATGAATCGGGTCAAATGAGATGCAATTGAACTATCTCAAGTCGAAAATTGTGCACATAATATTCAAATTCATTGAATTCCTATTAAAGTGAGGCCACTAGCTAGTCTCATATCTTCAATTGAATATCAATCGGCCAAATTGACGCTTAATTACTTCAATTGTATTCTAGTCTAAAATGAGCCAAGTTGAATTACGTAGATTGAACCACCTTAGCTGGGCTTTCTAATCTTTGAACACGCCAAATCGACCAAATTAGAAAGCATCCGATCAAATCTCTCAAAATTGACCCCAAATTTGGACTCATCTCTTTTAATGATGTACCGACTAAAAATTAGGTGTGAACAAGGGGGCACTTCGTAGAGGAAAGAGAGAAAGAGCGAGCAGTGCGACCTTTGCTCGCAGAGAGGAAGGCCAAAATGCGAGTAGGGGTTTGTTGGCGTTGACATTGGCTAGTAAGGGTGCTCCACAAAGGAAAGAGGGAGAGAGCGGAGCAGAGGTTGCGAGAGGGAGGCGAAGGGGCGTCGGCGTCGGCGTCAGGAGCGTAGGCGGAGGCCGAGGTGGAGGCTGAGGCGTCGGCGTCGGAGTCAGGGGTGACGGATTTCGACGCCGACGAGGGCAACCGGTAAAGAGGCGTCGGTGTCGGGGTTTGCTAGAAGAGAGGTGCGACTTCAAGGACGAAAGAGAGAGAGAGAGAGAGAGAGAGAGAGAGAGAGAGAGAGAGTGGACTAGAAGTCATGAGAGGGAGGCGGAGGGGGGCGTCGGTGTCGAGTCGGGTTCAGGGGAGGAGGCGGCGTCGGTGTTGGCGTTGGAGTCGAGGGCGACGGAGTCAACCGACGAAGGCAGAGGTGGAGGGCCGTCGACGTCGCGTTTCGCTGGAAGAGAGGCACGACTTCGCGGACGGGGGGAGAGAGAGAGAGTAGAGCGGACGTCGTGAGAGGGAGGCGGAGGAGCGTCGGCGGCATTGGCGTCAGGGTGGGGGGTGATGGAAGCAACCAGCGGAGGCGGAGGGACTCAACCTTTATGTTTTCTTTTGAACCCTCCACAATTTTGTTCTCCCCGCAACAGAATAGAGAACGAGGAGAGAACGGTTCAGGTCGAGGTGGCGGAGCCCCGCAAACACAACGAGGCAACTCGGCACCAAGTTGGCAGCGTACAACACCAGCTTCTCCAGCAACCTCGCCTCCGAGCCTTTCGCTCGACGAGCGACGCTCGCTGATGTTGAGGGGAGCTCGAAGAGGCCTGCTTCTCCTCCGCGTGCTGCATCTGCAATCCTGGAAATGCCGAAACGAGCGACGGAGCAACAACGAGCTCGAAGAGAGAAGCGAGCGAGCACCGGAGTAGGGGCGGCCGTAATGTGGTTCGTCAGTGACAGTAAGGGAATGGCCGCTTGATGCATGGCGGAGCAGCAACGAGCGCGGAGAGAGAAAATATGAGATTCCAAATTTCGAAAGGAAAGAAATGGAGAGGGACAGAGGAACAGGCTTCTCTTTTCTTCGTTTGAGAAAGAAAGAGAAAAGTTTAAGCCGCAATAAATGCACTGCACAGGAGAGAGAGCGTGCAGGCTAGGAGGAGAGAGGGCGTCAGCAGGCTAGGAGAGAATGGGAAGAAGGCTAGGAAGAGGAGAGAGGGGAAGAAGGCATAAGACACCAAGTGGGCCCACCCCTCCACATGGCACCTCGTGAGTAGCCAAGGACCACGCTGACATGGCGCTCTCGGACCATCCAATATTTTCTCTTAAAGAAGAGAGTCATCAGTAATGTGGGGAGGTTCTCAGAAGGTCTGATTCAGTTGGACCGGGCAATACGTGTTGCTCGATGAATGGACTCATAATTTGACACGGTGGAATCCTAAATGCAGCCAATATTTTTTCCCATCGACGTTCCCATTGTGTTCGCCACGTCATTGACCCCAATGTTCCACACCATGTAGAACCCCAACAACAGCATTGCGTACATCAGCACCTGGCTCTTCAGCGGCACCTCCACCCCTAGCCGTGCCTTCATCAGAAGCGGGAAGGACAGGATGGTGACGGTGATGAGGGCTGAGATCGCTGTGGCGGTGCTCGACGAGATGTGGAATGCCTTGGCCATACCTCTTGGCACCTCATCTTGTCATTGTTCTCCTTCTTCGCCCTCAAAGGAGGATGAGATGGTGGTGGAAAAGGGCAGCGTCCCAAAACGGTGGGAGGGTCGGAGCAGTTGGAGAGAGAAGTTGGATGGTTTTTGTAGGAAGTGAGCTTCGCCAATGGTCGAGGATAGTAGAGAAAGGATTCGGTGTCTTGGTTGGTGGTGGCGGCGGCAGAGAGGAGGATGGGTTTGGGTGTGGGGGCGTACTGTTTGGTGGAGGATAAGAAGTAAGAAGTCATGAGTTTGCTGTACGTGGAAAGGGAAGAAGTGGCAAGAAAGTAATGGGGATGGCGAGGGCTAGATGCTGTTAGGTAGGAGAATTGGCGGCGGCGGCCATGGAAAGAGGAGGGAGAAATGGAGGAGAGATGGAAGTGAAGAAGATGGAGGAGAATTCCTTGATTTGGTGTTTTTCAAGGGAGTGTGGCGTGGAATGGATTTGGCTCCTCGTTGCTCCTCTCTTCAAGCGAGTGGTGCTTGTTAGCTCTTTTTTTTTTTTCCCTCATTAGTCTTATTATTTTGGGTTAATATTACGAAAATTCCAAACCAATATATTTGTGATAAATCTATCTTAAATTAAAAAAAAATTGAAATTGGTAAATTTGTGACAAATATATCTTTCATTAAATTAGTATAGTTTTGCAAAACTGCGACAAACGACGACATTTACGTGTCATTCAACTTAGTAATTTGATAATAAAATATAACATAAATTAACATAAGGTAAATGTGTCACAAGTATACCAATTTGCTGTTTAGTTTGAATTTAATTGATCACATATGTAACCATCGGCCGTGGTGGCTCCACTGGATAAAGGCTCCGTTGATCATTCCCTAAAGGTGAGGGGTTCGAAACCCAGTAGAGGCACTTGGTGTCTTAAGTGTGACATCGGGGTGATGGATCCTCCGCTAGCGTCACCCCAGGTTTACCTCGCCGGCTACCGGCTGTACAGCTTTCCCGGGTCACAAAAAAAAAAAAAAAATTTATCACATATGTATTTTTTTTTTTTTTTTGGTCGGTCGATCTACGCTAATCCTACTCTAATACTCACTCTCGAGACTTTTGCCATGCCTCCTTTGCGGGGCGTGGGAGTCGAAACCCACTCCCCGAAATGAAATCGTCCCCACCCCAATCCTCCCGAGAATGTGGGGATTTGAACCCCAACCTCCCCTTCCAAGATGGAAGGGTGGCCACCGGGCGAATCCCCGTGGTTATCACATATGTATTAATTTGAGTTTTTTGTGATATTAACCCTATTATTTTTACTTCAATATATCCCTAAAAAATCAAATAATAGAGACTAGCCCGCCCTTTCATATTCGTGCCTATTCGGATTGGGCAAGCTAAGATCCGAAATTCTCCTTTTCAATTTAGCATGAGTTTATTTCTCTGGAAATGAATGGAAGATGTGACATGGATGCCCAACCCTATTCATTGGTGGGTTGGCTCATGTACATTAAGAACATTTTTCTAAAAATGATCACTTATGTCACTTACAAAAATAAATTAACGAGAAATACTTTCATCGTTCACGAAAATATTTAAATAAAAATTATTGTCGGTAATGAATACATTTTTCATCGACTAATTATATCAAATGATATAAGTAAAAATTTTCTAAGAAAATATTTTTTAAAATATTTATTTTTGCAGAACAAATAGAGCCTTGAATTTTGACAAATTTCTAATGAGCTACAAGTGTCTAGGCTTTTAACTTCAAGAGCCCATCAACTAGACTCGAGCCCTTCTTCACTCTTTATAAGGAGGGGCTCAAATTTGAGGGAAACCATTGATAAACCTTGTTCTTGTTGACTTGGGAGAGTAATTCGATTAACAAGAAGAAATGCTACAAAAAAGAGTGCTAAGAGATTATGTTTGTTCTCTGATGATGTGTGGGTCCATTGAATTATTCATCTAGATATGATAACTGAGTACGAAAAAATAAACAATTTCAGACCAGATCGGGCCATTTTGGGCTACACACTATGAAGCCCAAAAGCCCGGCCCGGTTCAAGCTGTAGAATTAGCCCAAAAACACAGCCTGAGCTATTAGATAATGACTTTAAAGGGATGTTCAAGGTTAGTGTAAACATTCAAACGCCAGACCACAAGAAGTATGCCCAAATTTGTTGTATATGAGCTTACGCTTTGACAATTTCCTAACTCCTCCGCCCAATTTTACGACTTCCCGCCTTTATTTTGTAAGCCTTCGAGCATCCCATTAGAATCCCAATGGACTTCTTCATCTATGGTTTTTAGGTCAACATTGAAGGAAACTTGATTCTACTTATTAAGCCGACACAGAGCCACGACAGTCCCAAATCTGACAGATTCATATTTAAAAAAAAAAAAATTCTCAAAATTTTTTCGAAGTCATCGAGAATACAAAAAGGAGAGGTGTGAAGTAGAAAAAGAAATGAGAAGTTGGGGAGACAAATGATTAGGGGTGAGCACTAGTTCGCTAGACCTTGATATCGGATTGGATCGATCTTATCCCATCAGTTATGGTTCTATTCCAGATTTTATCAACTGGAAACTGATCCTGATAGGGCAAGTTCCAGATCGGGAACCTATCCGATTTAGAACTACTTATCTCTAACTTGCATACATTTCATACTCATCTAGCAGAAGTTCTTGCATTTTTTATGATGGTTATTTGTTATGCGTAATCGCTTCCCCAGTTGAATGGTGTTCTCGATAACTTCTGGCCACATCTGATGTGTCCCCAACTCGTTGAATGTCGGCACATGGGGCAAACTTTTCAGGGACAGAGATTGTTTGACCTCCACCTCCTTCAATAATTTACGTCTTTCAATCGTTGATTGTTCCAAACAATCCACTATAACGTAGCTGAAGATGCTTTAATTTTTTTCATATATTATGGAATGGTGCTTTTGGCGGATGGGAATTTTCATTGTTACTTTAACTTTCATCTTGGTCGATTAAGGGATGAGTTGGCCCCTTCCCAATTGTTTTATATATCTATTTGTTTTCCACCATACTTCTAGTCTCAATTGTAAATAAAGAGATGTTTTACTTAAGTCTATGCTTTTAAGAAATATAAAAAATGAAAAAAGAAAAAAGAAAAAGGGAATTTGCCGTTTCCCAAGTAGATCCTAGGACCAAATTTTCAAATGGTGATCAAATTTTCAAATGGTGCCAACATCTTTGGTGATTTCTCTTTTGAGTTTATCAATGTTTTGCTGGTCTGGAGCTCTATTTGTGACAGCCTGAATTTTCAGATTTCATTTTCGATTAAATAAATCAGGCCTTTCGTTGACGCGCCGATATTGTTATTCTCTGAGCTGATCACTTACGAGATAACTAGTTTATCTGGGGAAGCAATTAAGAAATCTAAATGCAATAGCTTGGAGAATTCGACTAGGAATCGACTGCTCGATCGTGTTGATTTGCAAGGGTTATTACGGCACCGTCAAAAATCGATCAGAGACCGGAGATAGGTTGATTCGATAAAGATATGTGATCAGAGTGTGGGTGATTCCACCTAATTGCAAAATACTCGTCGATCAACATTAGACCGATTTTTCTATCGTTTTAGTATCAAGTGCCCGTAATTAAAATCTCGAGATTTTCATGACAACCGAGGGTCGCCAATGTGTCGAAGATGTACATTGTGACTCGAGATAAATTGATCACGGGTAAATTGCACCAAAAATTCTTAAAAGTTACCCGGTAGACTAGGTCATGCTAAAAGCGCGCTGGATTGAAATTAATCGCGAATTTGAACCGAATTTCAGAAATTGAAAGTTCTGTTGTGTCATGATCCATTTTAGGAACATCGACTCATCCTCCGAAAAATTTTCGGAGATTCTGAGATTTTTACGGAAAATTGATTCGGATGTCGCGGAAAATTAACGGAAATTCGGATGAGCCAAATTAAAAGAAATTTGGACTTTCAAGCCAAGCCTTTGAGTGTTGGGGACTTCGAGCAGAAAATTGTACGCGATTTTTCTTCATCGAAATTGGACCTCAATTTAAAAAATTGGTGAAGAAATTGAGGTCAAGATTTGAGTGAAATTCGAGCTTTGCAAGGGGCAGCAATTTTGGGCTTCAAAGTTTGTTAATTCATGAAATTACAAGCTAGAAAGTATTTAGGGGACCAAGCCTTATGTAGATAATTTACAGACTTTTAGGACTTTGGTTCCCCCTCTTTATTATTCATTCCTTTCTCCTCCCTCTCACGTTTCTTTCTCCATCGTCCGTCCCTCCTTCGAACTTCTGCTTTTCTCTTTCATTTTGAACCCAACAAAACCTCAAACCAGCGTTGTCTTCGTTGTTTCCCCTTCCCCACCGAAAATTTCTTCGAGCTGCCACGTTGCTCTTCGTGTCTTCATACAGCCCACGTCCGGTCAACAACAACACCACAGAAGCTCCATCGTTGACTCCATCTCCACTCACCAATCAGCCCCATCTCCACCAAGATTCGGCTGCCACCGAATCAAGTCAACCACTATTTGAGTGAAGCCCCAACGCTGACCTTGCCGATTTGTTGACATCGGACCTTCAACGCCAGCCGCTCGAAGCCAACGCCAGCTGCCGTCCATCTGTCCACCAATTCAACCGAGCAACGCCAGCGAATTCAGCCGTGGGTCCAGCAGCTTCGGGGTCAGCTTCAGCAGATTTGTTGACCACAAATCTCCTCCGCCCCCACCGATTCACACGAGGGCAGCAAAGCAGCCCAGCCACCGAAGCTGCTTCTTCGTGGCCCAACTTCAGCGCATCCTCGTGCCAGCAGCCCAAGAAGCCGGCCCACTCCAGCGAGATCAGCTTGTCTTCGGCCCATCTCCTCCAAGCCCACAGGAATTGCAGCTCAGCCCACAAGAAGTCAGCCCATCTTCAGTTGCAACAGCCCAAGTTCCCAGCTCAGCCATTCCAGCCCAATTCAGTTTTTCCAGCTCATTGAGGCCCGCACAGACAAGCCCAGTTTTGAGCCCAAGCCCGTGAAGCAAGCCCAGCCCAACTCAAGAACAAATCTCAGCTTGGGCTGAGATTTGTTCGGCCAGTTTTAGGCCCGGTCCAAGCTCGTGGGTGTCGTTGTAAGCCCAAGTTCGGCTACCGTTGCGCCGTTGTCGCGGTGAACCGGTTTCCACAATAAACCGGTGAGTTTATGCACTAAACTCTTCTTAGTAGGCTAATGACGTCTAAGGGGTGTTTAGTTTAATAAATTAGGGATTAGGTGCTTAGTTAGATTATATTAGTGATTTAATTAGTTAATTGTGCATGTTAGGTGGTTAGATTAAATTAATCAAGGCCTAGATAGGATGTGCTATTTATCTAGAAAGGTTCGGGAATTCTTCGGGCCCGTATTGGTATTTAATTTAACAATTTTGGCATATGTTGGTATTTTTAGTATTTAAATTGATTTATTTAATTAATTTTAGAAATTAATTAATTATTAATTATTTTTCCCGAAATTAGACCGAGATGACCGGTGATCGGAATTTTGTGCTTGGTTGCAATGGTGTGGTTAATTTATGCAATTGAGTGTTAAATTGCACAAATTGAGTGCCGATTGGAAATTGGAGTATTTAATTCCAAAAATTATGAATTTCGATATTTATTCGAAAATCCCAAGTACTATATAAAACAACCAAGTAGGATTTTAAATTGGAAGATATCACTTTTTCTGGGTCGAGTTGACCGTGTACTCACACATGACTATTTTATCGTGTATTTTTAATACGAAAAAACTAGGCTATTCACCATTTTAATGGAGATATTTGAGTGCAAGGCACGGTACCCTAAGCCGAAATTGTATGGTCATGTGTTGGTTAAAAGAAACCGTCCCGAGCTGTTAAGCTGGACGTTGCCCCTATATGGGACACCTCTAGACAACGGGATGCATGTCGTAGTAGATTCTAAACCTATGCTCCTTTAGGAAAGCTGTCTAGGAAAGACGTTGTTGTGCTCAATGGTGTGAGACGATGCCTGACAAATGCCAGAGGACCGCCGAACAGAAAGTAGGCCGTATTATATGCTGAGAGCAAAACTAGGAGCGCATGATTAATTGAGTGTAGCGTTCCAGTTGTTGGAGTTTAATTGTTGCTCATATATGTATGGCTGTCTGTGATATAAATTTTGCTGACCTGCAAGGTGGATCTGAGGCGAGGTAAATCCCTATGATTGTGTGATTGAGTGGTTGCCCCTGGGCGTATTTCCCTCATAATCGGGGTTTAAAGCGTGAACTCGTTGAGATTTATATCTCACCCCGTTGTGGGCCAAATTTTCAGGATCGTTAAGTGGAGGACCTGGAGTCGAGAGGAGATGATCTGAAGTGTAGGTCAGTTATGACCGCTTCTTTTTGGAAAGCCAGTCTTTGTAATCTTTTGGTCATAGACCTTGTACATGACTCTATGTGAATATAAAAGCATGTTTGTTTTGAATCTGTTGTCCTGCTTTTCTATCCCGAGATGATTACTATCAGGGGATTTATTTTCGCTTTCGCATGTGCAATAAAAAGAAAAGGGTCGGCGACTTAGCCTAGGAAGTCGCAAATTTTATCGACCAGAGAGGGATGGGCACGCGCTCTATATTCGGGGCGTGACACTATCAGACCACTGGGTAAGTTCTCAATGCATTGAGCAGTCATAATGTCTGATTTTACACTTCGAAATGCATATTTTTAGATGAACATATTAGCGATTTGCATGTCAATTAAGTTGTCATGGTGCCAAAACTAAATTTTGAAATTTTTGCCTTAGTCAGCCATCGTACTCCCATTTTTCGCTAGTAATTTTTTTTTTTTTAACAAATCAGACTCTTGTATCATATGTTCAAGTTTATCAATCATAAATCCCGTTCTTGGCCAACCCATCGGCCGTTGTCCCGAAGGAATTGTATTTGAGAACCGCGGAACATTTTGTTGGTTTGTCAGCTGGATGGCCAAGGTCCGTCACGTTGCGCTTGGACCTATGAACTAATGCCTTATGCTTGCGATTCACATTTTCGATCCTAAAACTCTCAAGTTACATAAATTTTTTCAATGAATAAGTGTAATAAAAGTTTTAAAACTTATCACGAATGTATAACCGAGTCTTAAAACTTCTAAAAAGTACAACTAAATTCTAGAATTTATCACAAAAATGCAATTGAGTTCTAAAATCTTCAAAAAGTGTAAATAAGTCGTAAATTTTATCGAGTTTGTATAATTAAATTTTAAAACTTGTTAAGTCGGTGCAATCGAGTTTTTGTTTGTCAATTTGGATAGAGTTAATAGAAAAACTCGACTCCATCAACTTGGCAAAATTTAAAATTTAATTATATTTTTTAAAAATTTTGGAACCCAATGCACTTTCTTAAAAATTTAAGAATTTTCGGTACACTTATCCCATTTTTCAATGCCGCACACGGGAGATAAATGCGGGCCGTCCGAATCCTGGCGTGCTGGCGCGTCCAGATCCCAATCCTCGTGAGAACTGGAGCACCGCACTTGTAACATAGGAAGTAATTTAAAGTTCTCCGCTTTGCCTCAGCCCAGCAACCTCACGGTAAACGGTCCGATTTCGAAGAAGACTCCACGGCCTCCGCAGATCCTGAAGCTTCTTCAAGGTTCCGTCCGTCCGTGCCAACACCAGAACGATCTCGGACAGGATACGAGCCACGTGGACGCCGCACCGCGAGGCCCCACCATCGCCGCCAAGTCGAAGCTGAGATCCCATAATCATCGGGAGTGCTTAAAAACTCACGTTGAAAGCTTGATGGCTGCGAGGACTTTCGGATAAGCTCCCGACCTGCAGCTTTTTTGACTCGTAAAGCCAGTTCACTTCGCGTGCCGAAAGCCCTCGAGACCATCCTCGGTTCTTCTGCACGTCGTCTTGACCTGCGGACGAAGTTGGAGCGGGAAATGGAGAGTGCTTCAGGGCCGTCGACGATCAGGGTCCCGGAGGTGCCGCTCGGCTCAGCCGCCGCGGGGAGCCGCCCGATGCCAGTCATCGGCCTGGGCACGGCGGCGGACCCCCTCGACGCGGCGGCGATGAAGGCGGCGGTGCTGGAGGCGATCAAGCTCGGGTACAGGCACTTCGACACGGCTTCCTTGTACGGGTCGGAGGAGCCGCTCGGGGAAGTCCTGGCCGAAGCGCTCGGGCTCGGGCTCGTCGGCTCGAGGGCCGAGCTCTTCGTCACCTCAAAGCTCTGGAGCAGCGACGCCCACGCCGATCTTGTCGTGCCTGCGCTCAGGAAGTCGCTGAGGTAAATCGATTACCGATTGGACCTTAGCTCATCCATGAATTGGATGGTTGTTGTGTTGTTCACGATTAGGATTTATTTTGCATAGAATTGAGGTTGATTGTTTCAATCATTTTGGCGAAGTTGCTTGCAAACTGTCTCTGCAGAATCCTGCTATCTGGGCCTGTCTTCGTTCTGGAATTAGTAATAGTTGTACTGTGATCGAGTTTTCAACATATCCAGTGGACCAATTATTGTTTTGGTTGATGATTTTAAACAATGATTTTAAACATTCTGACAAGTGACAACAAAGTACCTTGTTGGGTAGTTATCTTTCATGATTCTTTTTTGTCGGATCATCTGTTGATGCACCGACAGAAATTAGTGGTCTTCCTACGAAAGATGAACATGCTTGCTGTTGAGCTTGTTTCATGGATGGTCCTTAGACTTGAGTTGAGCAGCTTCTAACACCAAATTTTGTAGCGATGCACATCGGTTTATCTAAGTTGGAGCCCTCTCGGATTCTCAGGATAAGGAAAATCTATAGCTGTAATTAAAACTTGAAAGAATGAATTCATGTGAAAGAACAAATAAAGTCGTATCCGCATCAGTTATAGCTTGAACATTTTGCTCTATTAACGGACTAAAGAGTGTTTTTCTCTATATCAGTTGCACTTGTAGGATGAAAATTGTTTATATTAGGTGTACTGTCCTATGCAATTATTGAGTTGTCCTTTGGCTATAACCGTGAGTGAGCCTCCTTTCCTTCAGGTAATTGGTAAAGGAAGAAGAGAATGATATTGTTGTTGAATTTAGCCAAGACGCTCATGATCGGCATTTTCAGTCATCGTGATACACAATTTCTGAACCCAAGCCATATATGTTGGAGGCCATGTTAATTTCATCATTAGCATCAGTATCAATATCTTGATTCTTGTTAAAATCATTTTCTCCCATATTCAGCGGCTGAAGCTCAATGACTGTTTTATATGTGCAGCAATCTACAATTGGATTACCTTGACCTCTATCTCATCCACTGGCCAATCAGCTGTAAGCCAGGGTTGTACGGGTTCCCAGAGGACAAATCTGACCTCATGCCAATGGATTTCGAGGCAGTCTGGGCAGCCATGGAAGAATGCCAGAGGTTAGGTCTCACAAAGTCCATCGGAGTAAGCAACTTCTCTTGCAAGAAACTTGGAAACATCCTCAGCTTCGCCAAGATCCCTCCAACAGTAAATCAGGTGAGCCTGTTTTTCTAATTCATACAATTCTGTTTCAAGTATTATAAGAAGTTGATGACTAGTCAACATGGCAGTATGCGATTGTCCGCATTGTAAATGACCCAACAACTGTTTGGATAATTATTGTCTCTCAGGTGGAAATGAACCCTCTCTGGCAGCAGAAGAAGCTGAGAGAGTTCTGTAAAGCGAATAATGTTGTCATTACCGCTTTCTCTCCCTTAGGAGCTCGAGGAACATGTTGGGGGACGAACGAAGTCATGGAGAATGAATCTCTGAACGAGATTGCAAGGGCTCGGGGAAAGAGCATTGCCCAGGTTCATTATCAAGTTGATTGTTAATCTCTTCAACGTTTTAGATATTACAGTTTTAAGACAAACTACCGTGACTCCTACTGTTTGGACATATGCGAGTCATATTAGAAGTAAATTGGCCTTAGAAGACACACAATTATTAGTAAATCCAAGCATTCGAAGTTACAAAAGTGAATACAGAGATTAGGCTGCTAAATTTTGATGGGGATTGGCATAAACTTGCACGCCAAAATGGATTGTCATGTGCAAATTTAACGGCAACAATCTGAGATTGCTCTTGGCAGGTATGTCTGAGATGGCTATATGAGCGAGGAGTCACTTTTGTGGTGAAGAGCTTCAATAAGGAAAGGTTGAATGAAAACCTGAACATCTTTGACTGGGAACTGACGGAGGGCGACCATGAGAAGATAGAGCGGATCCCACAGAAGAGAATGATGCTCAAGGAAGAGTTTGTCTCAGCCAAAGGACCATTCAAATCTGTGGAAGAGCTTTGGGATGGAGAGCTCTGAAGCTTGGAATGAAATGGCATTCTTTCAGAGAGATGATCACTCTAATGTTTGAGGGTGGCTGTAGTAGCAGATAGATAGATGTATTGGGCCAGCTTGAAAGGAGTGTGACACATGGGCTTGAGCCTGTGTCCCACATTTTCTCAATTGGTACTGTTCAGTGTTTTCTTGGTATGGATTGTGGAATTTGTAGAACAGGCACGGGTCGTGTTGTGTAAGACCTCTTGGACACACTATGCTAATCGCATAATGTGGGCATAATTAAATTAAGGTAATCCCTCTTTGTTGTCTTTCATGTCTAGTTTTTTTGGCTTTTGCTAATCCTCAGCTTTTTATGTTTACACATGGACATGTCTTATAAACAGTTATGCCTGACTGTGGAAAAGATGTATGGTGGAGAAGTTCCGTATTTATCAGCGAATTTAAGAACTTTCTTTGTGCACATCCGACAAGAAGAGATTTTTTCTTAATAATTCGAGAGCAAAAGTGCATAAGCCTAATTAAAGATGATTATTGAGCAATTTTTCCCCAGACGAGAGGATGATTACTTTAGCTTTGAAGTTGTCAAAACTCAATAACTATTTTGTAGGCCTGATTGAGTAATCTGGATTGCCAGCACTTATCTGAGTCTTGCTTTTATTTTTGGCCAATATCCTAATGCATTAACTGTTATTTGAAGTGATTTTTAATTGTCATTTGTTATTTTATCAATCTTGTGGGTCCTCCATCTTGCTTGTTTTTTTTTTTTTGGTCGAAAGATAGTGATCATTACTAATAAGTTGTGGAACCGCAACTAGGTTCGGAATTATTACATAATAAGACCCAAAGTGGATGAGGGGGATATAAAATCCAATTGCGAGGAAGATGGTTGTCCCGGTGGGCTCTGGCAATCCAATCGGCGGGCTTGTTTGCTTCTCTTTGCAAGTAAGAAATGGAGACGCCTTTAAGTTGGACCAACAACACTTTACAATCCTCTAAAATTGGTTCCACTGTCTATGGGCTCGGTGCAAAGCCCATCAAGCTGTCCATAACAGTTTTGCAGTCAGACTGTACTTCCATCTATAAGTTCTGTTCAAGCGTGGGGCTCCTTTCTTCTCTCTCCTTCGTTACTTTCCACAGAGCTGCACGGACAACCAAAGCTTCTGCTTTCAGAGGTGAGTTGGCTTCAATTTTTGCTGCGAAACCATCCCCAAGGACCCCGTTCTCGTCTCTGCATAGCCCGGCAATTGATCCCTCTCTTTGGTTTTCAGTCTACGAAGCATCGACGTTGATTTTCAGGTGACCCTTTACCGGCGGCACCCACTTTCCAGAATGTCTGCAGAATTTTTGCTGCGTTTTGGTCTTATCGGGTTCCACCGGTTAAAGCTTTCCAGATTTGCTTCTACCTCCTGCACAACTTCTTGCGGAGGCTTGCCTTTGAAGACCATTGCATTTCTGATCTTCCAGATCTGCTAGAGGGTGCCCGCTACCGACTCCTTCGACCGAGGGTTTCTCTCCGAGGTAAGGACTTCAAGCAGCCATTTGTCTATTCTTGAGATATTGCTGGGGAAGGGTTCAGCTTTAGCTTATGGTTTGCCTAGATCTAGTGCGTCCATTCGCATAGGAGGAATAGATGTTTGGGTGTCTCTGGCATATGGTGGCACATGGGGCAACTTGGATCAGGTATCATCTTTCTTCTATATAGGTTCTCCTTTGTGGGTAGCGCATTAGCACAAAGGCTCCATGTAAAGAACTTGACCTTTGGTTGGGTGTGGAGGTCCCAGATCAGGTTCCATAACTTCTTGGGTTGCTGGTATGATGAGGATGCATGTGCCGATGTCTGGTTGTGTGCTATTTGGATTTTATTATATCCACTTTTGACTGAGTAGATGCTGGATCTGTTGTTGGTTCATATGATTTTGTCTTTGTTTCTTGTGTGACTAAGCGGCGTCGCGAGTATCTCTTTGACTAAGTCGTCGTCGAACCAGGTCTTTAGCTTATGCTCATCCCACTTTTTGGACTCTTGGTCGATTAACTTAGCCACATATTCAGGTTCTCCTTGGTTTTTCGGTCCTCCTATGTAACCTCTCGCTAACCATTTGTCTTCCCTCACTCTGATTTGCGATCTGTCTCCTACTACCCATCTTATTTGCTAGTCCATCACCTCTCTTCCTTGTAATAGACTTTGCCATCCCCAAGACGGTCTTGATCCCGTGTTTGCCTTCATGAAATCTCCTGTAGGGAAGTATAGTCCTTTTAGCAATCTACTCCACAAGGCTTAAGGGTCTTGAATGAGTCTCCACACCTGTTTTCTGAGCATAGCCTTATTAAAGGCAACAAGGTCCTTAAATCTCAAACCCCCACAGTTTTTTTTTTTTTTTGAGCTCCTCCCACTATCTCCAATGACTACTTTTCTTTGCACTGCTCTTTTGCCACCATAATGTGGCTATCTTTTTTTCGATTGATCTGCATATTGAAACTAGCATCTTAAAAATTGACATAGCATATTGTGGCAATGCCTGTACATTTTAATAAGTATTTCCTTCCCCGCTTTTGACATTATGTTCTCTTTCTACCCCTCAAGTTTCATATTAACTCTTACTAGAATCCACGAGAACATCTCTTTCTTCGATTTCCCCCAATCCGAAGGAATGCCTAGATATTTCCTTGTTTTTTCGATGATCAGGACTCTTAGTTCTTCTGCCATATTCATTCTTAATTGCGTGGGTAGCAGCTGCTAAAGTAAATACTCGACTTGTTTAGGTTTATGGCTTGACCGGATGCATAACAATATTGATTCAATAGGTTTTCCATATTTTGACATTCCTTCACTGTGCCATTGAGGAAGAATATCGCATCATCCGCAAAAAGTAAGTGTGTAAGTGTTGGACATCTTCTATTCAATTTAATCCCTTTTACATTGCCATCTCTAAGTGCTTTTTGTATTAACAAAGACAGCACATTAGTCATCACAATAAATAAGTAGGGAGAGAGAGGATCCCCTTGCCTTAAACCCCTAGTCGGCTTGAATGCTTGAAGAGGTTCCCTATTCACTTTGATGCTGAAGGTAACGGTTGATATACATGTTTACACCAACGAAACCCAGTGATCGCTGAAGCCCATTTTGCTCAAGCACTCGCACAAGAAGTCCCATTCCACTTGGTCATATGCTTTTTGCATGTCAAGTTTAAGCACAGCCTGAAACTTCCTTTTCCTTTTCCTGATTCTCAATTGATGCAGCACTTCTTCGACAATTAAAATATTGTCTTGTATTTGTCTTCCACCTATGAAAGCACTTTGCTCCATTTCTACCAATTTAGGAAGCCAGGGCTTCAACCTATTTTCCATCACTTCCGAAATTATCTTGTAATTGAAATTGCAAAGGCTGATGAGCCTATATTGCGCTATAAATTCTGGGAGTCACTTTTGGGATGAGGGTAATGTGAATTGTATTGAGGGAAGGGTCTAGAGTACCTGAAACAAATAAGTTATCCACCATTTTATGCACATCTTCCTAGATTAGCTCCCAATTATGCTGGAAGAGTTGTCCATTTAAGCCGTTCGGCCCTGGAGCCTTAATGGCTCCCAGCTAGAATACTGCTGATTTTACTTCCTCCATTGTGACTTTTGCTATTAGAGCTTCATTCATGGCATCTGCTACTAGGCAAGGGCATTGGTCCAGCACCAGCTGAAAATTTCTGGGGTCGACTAAGCCATAAAGGCGTTGATAGAAGGTAACAATGTGTTCTTTAATAACCTTAGGATCCTTACACCAGTTTTGGTCATCAAGTTTCAACATAGCAATTCTATTCCTCTGCCTTCTTTGCATAGTTGTAGCATGGAAAAATTTCATGTTCCTATCTCCCCATTTCAAGCACTCTATCCTCAATCTCATTCCCCAATACATTTCTTCATGTCTCCATAATTGTTCAATTTGCAACTTAAGCTTCTTTGCTTCCTCCTTTCTCGATCTCGTATCCTTTTTGTTAGTTATATTTGTAAGCTCTTTTTTAAGTTCCTCAATCCTCCTATAGGCGTTGGAATATTTATCCTTGCTCCAATTGGTTAGAGCATCGGCTATCGCATTCAATTTTTCAGGCAAATTCAACTGGGAATTCAGTTGATCATTCCACACAGATTGCACAATTTCTCTACATTCAGCATCCTCTATCCAGTACGCTTCAAATTTGAACACTCTTCTTCTTTTCTTCGACGAGGGATATAATGATAGTAGAATAGGGCTATGTTCTGAGCCAATGGCAGGTAGGGCGTAGGCTTCCGCATATAAGAACATAATTCTCCATTCTATATTGCAAAGCACTCAATCTAACCTCTTTTTCACCTGCTCCTCCCCATCTCGGTTGTTTGTCCAAGTGAAGGCACATCCTTTGTTTTCCATATCCATGACCACACAATCATTTAATAGGTCTCGGAAGGCTGCCATTCTATAATAGTCCGTCTCCCTTTTACCATACTTCTCCCAATAATATAAAGTCTCATTAAAATTTCCAATGCATATCTAGGGTAAGTTGTTTCTCCCAGTCATTCTAAGTTGCTACCATAGTTGGAGTCTTTCCTGATAATTTGTTGAGGCATGTAGGAAAAAAATCCTCATTATGTTGTCACAATTCAGCTCACTACAAGTGACCTCAATCATCTCCCTCGAACTCGAAACTAGTTCAACCAATAAGTCATTGTTCCACATTAAAGCCAACCCCTTAGCGATCCCAATCGGATTGACAACCCTCAAATTCTGGAATTTCAGCCACTTTGTTACCCTTTCCACTGCTGGTTCTTTATTTTTAGTTTCCATTAAAAATAGTAAATTGGGCTTTTCTTGAGCCACTAAGGCTCTAAGATGCTGGATCGTCAGGGAAGTGCCCAAACCCTGATAGTTCGAGCTCAAGATCATCATTTAAACCCTAGTGGCTTATTAGGGCTAGCCACCAAAGCCTACTCTTCCATTTCTTGGACTTGTTGAATCGGTGTTTCTTGGAGGGTCCCCTCATCGATGAGCTGAGAGTTAAAGTGTCACGCCCCGATTCTCGAACGCGTGCCCATCCCTCACCCGGTCGATTAATAGCGACGTCCCAGGACGCATCGCCGACCCTGTTCATTTTAATACGCATGCGGAAGCATATAGAAAATCCCCAGACAATAAAACAATGTGATAGAAAAGTAGAGCCATATTTTTTACAACTGAAAATTTACAACCACACTTTTATACAATACAAATCACATAGTATATAATACAATACTATTCACAGAAGTCTGATTTATCATTCATCAGTCCACAACTTCAGGGTTTGCATAATAGGATGGGGTCTTAGTCCTCATCCGGGTCGTACTTAGGATTATCCTCGAGATCATCCTCTGATTCCTCCTCAGGCTCTTCTTCTTCTTCAAACTCCTCATCGGGGTCTTCCAACTCCGGATCCTCCTCCTCAGGCTCTTCTTCCCATGGCTCATCATGTTCGATGATTTCCCCTTCCTCTTCGCTCCAATTAGTGCCCCCGGCTGAGTACACAAGAGTACCAGCATCATTATCAAGATTGGGGTCCTTTACATCCACTACCAATCCATCCTTAGGATCTGATGTCCCCTTGTCGAAGGCTGCCTCTAGGACGAACATAGGCACATCACCTTCCGGCATGAGACTCTCTCTTTGCCCATCGTGATACTCACGATACCACGATCGATACTTGTGGGGTCTCAAGTTGTTATTACCCACGTCAACCCAGATAGTGGACTTAACTAGGATGTACTCTAGTCCCTCGAGGTGGGGGTGTATCGGGAAATTATACGCTATCTCTATGACTTCTTCGGAAATGCCATAATGCATGGGAGGACGAGGAGGTGGAGGTGCTGCCATTTAGGGACCTGAAATATTGTCCCACAACGGGGTGAGATTACGTCTCAGCGAGTTCTACCCTCCTAAGACCCAATTAGGAAGCCAATATACCTTAGGCTGCCTAAGTATAACACGAGTTAGGGGACTTACCTTGACCTCAGTTTCCATCTTGCAAGTCAGTATATTTCAAATATACATCAATCACATCAGTTCACTCAAATAGATCGAACTATCGATCAATTGACCTTGTCGATTACATGTCTGTCAGACCATTTCCCGGTCATTTTAAATAACACCATATATTTTCCAGGATGTTATATCTAATCATCGAGCTACCTGCATTCTCAAAGGCAATGTACTTAGTCACCGAGCCACGTGCATTCTCCGAGGTGAGGTACTCAATCACCGAGCCACGTGCATTCTCCGATGCGACATATCCAAATTACCGAGCCACGTGCATTCTCTGAGGCGATGTACTCAATCACTGAGCTATGTGCATTCTCCGAGGTGACATATCCAATCACCGAGCCACGTGCATTCTCCGAGATGATATACCCAAATCACCGAGCCACGTGCATTCTCCGAGGTGATGAATCAAATCAACAAGTCATGTGCATTCTCCGAGGCAATTTCACTAATCACCAAGCCACGTAATACAACATTCTTTTTCACTACTCCCTATAGCCCAATCCAAATATTGTTGGCGCTATAGACCGATGCTAGTTTAATTTCCAATCAATTATTGAAATTAAATAATTTAGGAATAAAATCCTAAAATCACAAATTATTCAATTCAGCTCAAATTAATGCTCAAATAAATAAACGAACTACACCACGATAATCAGCATAAAATTCCGGCCGTCGACCATCCCGGTCTAATTTTCGAAAAAATAAATAAATAAATAAATAATTACAAAAATTAATTATTAAATAACAATAAATCCAACTTAGGCCCGTAATGCCTAATTAGACTTCGAAACGAATCCGGAAAATTCCCGAGGTTCGTTCAGTAAATACTCGAGCCCATCTACTTGCTAATTACACTAGCCATTTACCTAACATGCATAGGTAAATCCCTAATTTCATTATTCTAATCTAATCTATCCACATAATTGCACTTAATTAAATTTAATCAACCCCTAAGCATCATTAACAAACTAAGTAAGGATTAGTGAATTAAACTCACTTGATTAGCGAGTCGAGCCATTCCAAACATGGGGGTCACTTTTCTCCAAAGCGGGCCTAGGTTTCGGGGTCGGGATCGACCTCAAAACAGGCCAAAACTGAGCTGGAATACCCACTTTTCCAACTGCTGTGTTGGTGTCGAAGGAGGGGGAAACAAGCTCGGGTTGAGGCGAGAATGGACTGAGTTGAGCCGAGGGGACCAAACCGGCTCAAGTGAGGCTTCACGGCGACTCTGGCAGCCTAAGTTGGTCGGAACAACACTTGGGAAGCTGCTGGAGGCGTGGACGAGAGGAGACGATGGCTAGGATGGCGGTGACGCGTGGGAGGCACGCGGGGGTAGCGAGCGGGCGGTGAGCGGCTGAGATGGTGTCCAAGTGTGCGACGGCTGGTCTTCGGCTTGCTGCTGGAGTTCAAAGCTTGCAAGGCTCACCAAGGAAGGAGGAGGGTGGTCGCATGGTAAGGTGGGGGGAGAAGAAGGAGAGAGAGACAAGCTTTTGGTTTTGGTGGGGTATCATTGGCCAATTTTTCCACCACTTTCTCCCCTTAAACTTATCCACCAAGCTTGGCTTCCTTGGCTCTCAATGAGCTGCCCATGCACTCTTCTAGAAAGCCGAAATGGTCCAAAAGTTGTGGGTTGGTGGGGGCACACGAATTTGGAAGCATTTTCTCTCAATTGAACATCAATTCTTGCTCGATTCAACTCAATTTGACCTCAATAAATCCCTTTAGTGCTTCAATTCAAATTGGTATTTTTCCCCACCAATTAATTCATCTTGCATCCCTATTGCGTGATCACAAATGATCCCGGCCTTTTTCTGAAGAAAAACGGCCCTATGACGACTTTTTTCCAAAAAGTCTTGGGTTGCAGAAAAATATTCTAAGACTGAGTCGATACTCCTAAAATTTATTGTAACATGACATAAACTTCAATTTCTGAAATCGGACTCGAATTCGTGGTTAATTTCCATTTGGCGCGTTTTTAGCATGACCTAGGTTACCGGGTAACTTTTAGAACTTTTTAGTGCAAATGACTTGTGGTCGATTTTCTTCAAGCCACAACGAACCCACTCGACTCATTGGCGACTCTCGGTTGTCGTGAAAATCTCGATGATTCAAATACGAACACAGGATACCAAAATAATAAGAAAATCAGTCTAGTGCCGGTCGACGAGAATTTTTCAATTTAGTGTCACCCACGATTAGCCACACATCTCAGTCGAACCAACCTATTTCTGATTTCAAATCAATTTTATACTGTGTCGTAATGGCCTCTAAAGATGAGCACGGTCGAGAAGCCGATTTCTAGTCGAATTTTCAAGTCTATTTGCCTTAAAATCCTTAATGGTTTTCCCAGATAGTCTAGTTATCTCGAGAGTGATCAGCTTTGAGAATAGCCCTATAAGCGCATCAATGAAATGGCCAATTTATTTAGTAGAAAACATGACTGAAAATCTGGGATGTCACATAAAGCTTTGCTATCATAAAGACTAAAGCGCTTCATTTTTTTTTTTTTTTTTTTTTTTTTTTTTTTGCTGTGTGGGCCTTCTTGCCACTTCTTTCTTTCTTTTTGTTTCCATGAATTGCCTTTAAACTCGATGTTTCCATTACCATAAGGTTCTGTTCCCTTTGTACAGACTCAATTCCAACGAAGTCTGGGTCTGAGTTGCTGGCCCGTTTGTAGTTGAGAACGCTTTTCTCTGGCACTATTACCAAGGCTAATTTATTCCTGTCCTCCTGCTCGTTTTTCTAGTTTGTAGTTAGTGGGATACTCTGAATTAGAGTTTCTGGAATAATTTCATCTATTTCAGGTTCTGGGCTCATTTCTCCATGAAAAATCTTCCAAAATGGATTGTTTTCCCTTACTTCAGCCTTTATCCAGCTCCCGAACTTCCCTACTTTGTTTTCTTCTAGCCCTGATTGTTCGTAGGGGATAATTTTACAGTAGGTCGCATAATGTCCAATGCGTCCACATGAGTAACAAAAGCGTGGGAGTCTTTCAAATTTAAAGTCCACTAAGATTTTCTTATTCTCCAGGTTTACAATGGTTCCAGACCTCAAAGGTTTAGAGAGATCTAGGTGCACCCTTGCTTTGCCCACATTTGCCTGACCAAATCCTTTGGATTCCATCTTAACTTTATGCACTCTGCCTATTGTCGCAACTATATCTGTGATTTTTTGTACAATAATATGACCTCTAGGTAGTCCAAGAATGTGTACCCAAAAATCATAGTGTGTAAAAACATAGGAGTGGTCAGGGGTGTCAGGATCGCACTGTTTTAGGATTAAGAGATTGCTGGAAAAAGACCAAGGGCCTGAAGATAATATTCTATTTTTTTTCCGTTTCCGACTCAAAGGTAAAGGAAAATTACCCTGGTCCGATGATATCACACATGACTGATTCTGATTTCCACGCCCTTTTCATAGTCCTGAAGAAAGCCTGAAGATTCACATTTGGCTTCGAGTATAGTTTCCCTATGAGCGTTAATTCACATTCTCATTTTTTTTTTTCTGCAGGAACATCTCTTCTAATGGTAACTACATCCTCCTCAGACCATAACTCACCCAGACTTCTACAAAGGGCAGCTAGCCTCTTATCTTGATCTTCTCCTTCATTCATGGCAATGTAATCAACAAGTACTAATAATACTTGCGTTTTTGTTGTTTTCCTCAGCTATTAACAATTTGGAAACTACCTTACATTGGTTTGCTAGGTTGGATTGCAGCGCAAACTAGGGTGCGGCCACTTTCCTTCCTCCCAGGGCTCCCGATCTTCAAATCTCTCGAATTAAGGGGAGTTGAGGACATACATTGGGTTGTTGCACCTTCGAGCAAGATTTGGTTGCAGTCACTTGTCTTCTCCAAGTCGAGACTCCCGACCAAGGAAACTCAAGGATTGTGGGGAGCTCTAGACAGAGAGAAGTGGGGTTACATTATGAAGTAATCGAATAGTGATGGGTTTCTAGGGTTTTGTGTCGAAGAGAAGTGGATCTTCATTTTGGGAAAATGATGTTTTGGTTTCAGTGATTTGGGTGGAAAGTTGAATCGGCGATGCGAATTTCTAGGGTTTTGTTTGGGCATACTATCACCATTTGGATAGGGGTAGCTCACCTGGGTGAGAGAGATTCTCCCATGGCAGAGAGGAGCGGTATGTCCCATCTCGCTTGTTGAATTACAATTTTACCTCATCTTACTAATTGAGAAGATATTATCTATTGAGAGTATTTATTTTTTGGTCAAAAACATTGCCAAAACTCTCATTAAAAAGAAGTCTGAGTGTGATGCTCGAAAACATCATGCACGACATGTTTCATTTCTAAATATTATCTTTCTAATATTATAGCATGCGAAAGTTCCATAAATTTTTCTCACTCAAAATCCTACACAAAATATTGTACAAGTTAAACATGGATATTATCTTTATTTGTAATAAACATTAGTTTTACATCATTCAAACAAAACATAAAACACAAAAGTGTTGGGGGAAAGGTCGGGTCAACCAATGTCACTATTCCCATACTAGCCCAAAAGTAAGTCATCATCCAACTCAAGGGTTGATGGTCTCGGATATTATCTCATCCCCTCCACTATCATGTCCAAGGGATCATCTTACATATTGAAAAATAAAGAGTGAGTTGAAGCCTAGTAAATGAAACTTCTAGGTTTAAGTTAGAAAATCATCTTATCACTCAACTTGGTATGAACAAATAACATGGGTGCAAAACAAGCAAATAGGACAAGTGCATGAGTAAATGTTTACCGTTCCTAATAAGATATATCCATGAAGTCTAATAACAATATTGCACAATGAGGGCATAACAAACATACACATGCATTGGTTCGTTACTTCTCTTCCAGGATTCTCCCGGGGCATCATAATATATTGAGCATCTCAACTCCAAGGCATCTCGACACACGAGCCATCTTGATACACGGCATATCGTCACCTTTTAATAAAAAAAATAAAATGGAGCACCTAACAACGTATCTTCACAGACTAAGAACTATGAGATCGCTCCTTTCATTTTGAGGTGACAGAGGGATCGTACCATTTGAGGCTCTTTTTCATGCTTTTGTTGGAGGTATGAAGAAAGCTGCAATAAATAAGATTTTTATGGGTGACAAAATTATATTCTTCTCCTACACCATGCACATGTCAATATTGATCGTTTTTGCATCAATAATAAATTAAACACTCATTACAACAATCGACATCTAATGCATAACATTTTTTCATGCATGTCATTACCTTACCCTTTTCATAATCATATATGTGGAAGATGATGATTTTAAGCTTACCTCTTTTCTTTTTTTTTATCATGCCTTTCAACGTTCACATCATGATAATAATAACATACTTACCCCTTCCATTTTGCAAGGATATTTACATCCATTTCAATATTTCCAACTTTATGCTTCATCACATATTTCTCAAAGTAATGAAATGCATCTGTCAATCATAGACCTGTCAAATGGGTGGATCGGGTCGAGTTTATATCGAGTTGAAAATGGTCTGACCTATATTTGATCAATTTAATTTATTTTGACTCATATTCATATATTGTGAATCTAATGACTCATATCTGACTTGACTCCTTCTCGACCCATACCCGACCCGTATTGCTAAAATCTATTAATATTCTAAGAAAATCTACGCCCACTTTAAGCTATATGCTAATTGGATAAAAACTTCAAATTAAATTTAAAAATAAAATTAAACAATTAAAAAATAATAAATAGAATTAAAAAATGTAAAAAAAAAAAACCTATAAATTGAAATATTTGTAAGAATTTGACCAATTAAAAATATATTTATAAAACATGCTTAGATTTGTCCCGCATATTAGTTGATTTAGTTTAGTGAAGCGGGCTTACGCTTTACCTACCTAAGGAAGGCATTGTTTAGAACATCAATTGAGATTCCCTGCCTAATAAAAATGGTATAAGAAGCATTATCCAAAGCACAAATAAATTCCTAACTTAATCTTTCTAAAAGCTATAGAGAAAGCAAAGATAATCTGCAACCAAAAGAATTTCAAGATTTGACTGAAAGGAACAAAAACCATAGTAGATTAGAGAGGAGAAGCACAAGAATAGTTGCCAGTGTTAAATATTGGATTTCTTGTTAGATTTTTGGCCACTTTCCTTACTCTTTGTGTCAGTACTAGGCTTCTCTAAGAGAGATTTAGAATCCAAACACAATGGTGCCGCTACATCCCAAAAACCTTTGGCAACGACTGCAGGGGCTTCTCTTTCTGGTTCTAGTATGTTGGAGGAATCTGTGAGAACTTCCATAAACATCAGCTCAACATAATGATCCTTAAGAACCTACAACATTGCAAGAATAGAACAAGAACCATTTTAACCATGCTACTCTAAATCTGAAGATAAAAGAGACTAAGTATAAGGGTCAAGGATGCCAATTGAAATAGACTTGAATTCTGCCACATATAATCCAGTATCATGTAAGACTACATTTTCGGCGGGGCATGGACCTAATTCATATCAATCAGTTCATGCAGTAAACGATCTAGATGTGTCAAAGCCTCATGCACAGTTTAACAAGTGATCAATCTTCATTGTCAAGAAAATGACAGTTTCAACGAAGAACAATGCACATGATAATTTAGTCATGAACTTTATAGAAAAAAGAAAGTACTTAATGCAAATAGTCTTGGAAATCAGCAATGAGAGACTCGTCATTGAAATCTTCCTCGGGCAGAACTCCAAATAACCAATCTCTGGTGCATAGCTTAGCCTCCACACTTTCAGGTGAAAGGGAACTACAATATTTATTTAGGATGCGTCCTCCAATGCTAAAGGCCGACTTTGAGGCAACAGTAGTGATATGAATGCTCAATATATCACGTGTCATAAAAGGTAACTCGGGATATCGATGTGAATTAGCTTTCCAATAGACAAGGACATTGAGATCCGAGAAATTTTTCCTATCAACCCTGTTCTCCTCTAAATACAAATCCAATTGTGACTTTGTAGATTGTGAGCCAAAGTGTTCACTCTCAAATGCACCATACTCATCAAGATTGTCTCCAATGTTTTCGACAATGTCTTCAATTGAAATGTTACCTCAACTAATTGAAGATGTAAAGCATTCATCTCTCAACGTAGAGTTCACATATTCATCAAAAAACATATAAAGCTTTTCTCGAATGCTCAATATAAATTTCACATGATCATCCATCTCCAACTTTGAATAGTAAAATTCTAACAAGTATAGCTTATAGTGAGAATCTAATATAGTAGCAAAAAATAAGATAACATTGTAACACTTCCAATATTTTTCAAACTTCTTTAGCATTGCCATAGTTATAGATCTAATAGCTACATCCTTACTATGCCTTACCTTTAGCAAACGAAGCTGAATCTGCCATGCTCCATAGAGATATAAATTTGCCGTGGGATTTCTAACTTTGGAGAAGAGGGTAGAAATATCATAGAAAGGCTGCAACAACAATGCAATTTTCTTGGCTTGACCCAATCCTCTAGTGATGGACATATAAGAAAGTTACAATCAGTTAACTTCAAATGGGAAAATACATGTTCAAAGACCAAAGCACCTTCGCATTAGGTATGTAGAGTTCTATCTAGTAGCCACATCTTGACGTACCCTTTTACCTGTCTTCAAGCAAGATTGTGATATAAACTCAACAAATTTTGCTCTCCTCCCTTGTGTAGCTCTCAAAAATTTGACAGATTCCCTAATATTTTGTAATAATCCATCAATCATCTTTAGAACTTTGTGTACATTGAGATTCAAAATATGCACACCACAACGCACATGAAAAAATGCCTATCACACAACAAAGGAAATCTCATAGAAAATGTATTTTTTTCAAATATCAATCATACCGTCATTGTATGATGCATTATTTAATGTAATACTGAAAATTTTTGTCACACCCCAAAACCATCATGAATGGGGGATGACACGGCTGTCCTTCTACTCGAAGGATGCAATCTCAAAGCTCTCAAAATCCAACTCCTAAAAGTCCCCTCATTGATATCGCTCTCATACTACTCATCGTTAGTTGAAGAACCTGAAAAAAGATTGGAAAATTGAGGGTTGAGCAACCATAGCTTAGTAAATAGTGCATCTTTTCTAAGCGGATCAAGCACCCACTATGCATATTTATAAAATCAAAGAACAACTCTTTTAACCTAAAGCCAGAATATAATAAACATACAATAAAAGAATAAGTTACATATGCTTCAACATAGCTATATTTATAACAGAAATAATCATTTTATAATAATATCAAAACAAACATCAATGGTCTAATTCATTGATCAGTCCTATTAATTCACACGCCAATGGTCTATTTTATTAGTTAATCTCATGCCAATAATGAAATTACATGTCGATGGTCCATTCCAACGACTAATCTCAAATCACACGTCGATGGTCCATTCCATCAACTAAACTCAAATCACATCTCAATGGTCAACTCTATTGACCAAACTCATATCACATGTCAATGGTTCACTCCATTGACCAATCTGTTGTTCAATATCAAACTATGGTCACGATACAACGCCTAATAACCAGGCGACCAAGATTCCCTCCTGGCAAGGTCTCCACCTATTATTAGCCGATGGCTCGGCCCACAAGCCTCTCACTCGGCTCACAGTGATATTGAGCATCAATACCAATCCACAATAACATCTTCCATAATCCACAATGCCAAATCTAGAAATCATTTCTTATATCACAATACATTTCACAAATCAACCACATAATTTTTCGCAACTCAACTCATACTTTTCATAAGACATTTTTCAAATCATTTCAAGACTCATCTCATAAACTGGTTTTACAAACAAAATCAAATCAAATGCATATCATAAAGCATTTCACAAATCTATATCTCTCAAAATCAAGAGCTTTTTGTAAAAAGGTTTCACGAACCCAAAATATACAATATTTCTCATCTTTGTTCCTCAAAAATATTATATTTTTCCACAATCTAATTCTTACATCATTCACAAATACCAAAACGTAGCAAATGCCCGATCCAACTTTTGAGCAAGAAATATGCTTATTCATATCTCATAAAATATCAAATCTTTGTCATTTTGAATATATGAGTTTATAAATTCTTAGAAGAGATAGCACCACTCACCTTGAGACACTTACGATCAAATAACAAATGTTACTCAAACCGTCGAACTCGCGATCCTATCAAATAAGCGAGAAACAACGTTAAAATTGAGGAAATTGCTACCTCAACTGTGACTTGACTAAACTAAGCTTGAATGCTTACAAGACAACTCCCACGTGCCAATAAATTGCTCACCCAAAGTAATTTCTTAAAGCTGTCCATAGCGCGGAGTTTAAGCGCGAAATTTTGTCATGCCATAACTTTTGCACCGAATCCTGTTTCAAACGTCTAATATACTACAAGAACCCCAATTTAGTCAACCCAAAATCAAGCCGAAAATCAATGAAATACTGCCTCGAAGTCCTGGACACGCACTGTTCATTGCGTGCGAGAAACTTTAAAATTTTGTTTCAGGTAAACTGTAAGATCAAATCAAGATTCGTAAAATCTTACAGTTTCATAACACCCTAAACTATCATTTCTACAAAAACACGCAGCTCAAAGATTCAAAAATCGGACTTCACCGCACAAATTTCCATGAATTCCAAATTTCAAGCCCTAAGTGCGACGATTCCTTTGAATAGACAATTAAAGGCTTCAACCACTTACCGACATTGCAAAATAGAGTTGAGTCGGCTTGTGAGGTGTCCAAATCGCAAGTGCACTAAATTTTTCCCCTTTTTTCTTCCTTCTCTCTCCTTTCTCTTCTTTTCTCTTCTCCGTTCTTTCCTCTTTCTTTTGCTTGTGCTCTCCCTCTCTCTTTTAAAGCTGAAGTCCACTCTTCTTTTTCTTTTTCTTTTTCTTTTCTTTCTTTCTTTTATTTCTTTTTTTCTCTCTCTTTCTCCTTTTTCTTCCACCTTTTCTCCCGAAGACTCTCAGTCTCTCCTCATTCTTCTTCTTTCTCTTTTTTCTTATGTTTTGGACCGTTCAACTTTTCTTTTTCTTTTTCTTTTTCTTTTTTGACTTTGTCGAACCATATTTTACATTCTTCCTTCCTTAAAAAAATTTCGTTCTCGAAATTTAGATATACGTTAATCACCAAACAAGTTAGGGTATTTTCATCTTGCCTCATCCTCAATCTCTGAAGTAACTTCGCTCTCCATGTGGTTCTACCATTAGATTTTTCACATATATTCTCTGCAATCACAACGACTCATGACGTGTAGTTCATGCAAATCTTTGTACTAGAGTCCTTTTCATAAGAGAGAAATATTTTCTGGCATGGCTCAAAAAGAATAAGTTCTTAGAGACTCCAAACATGTCATTCGTCTTCCTATCCATTGAACGGGTACCATTGTCATCCTCGACTGTCAACTGATAGAATTTCCTCTAAACCATACTCCACATGGCTAGTGTATAAATAATTACTTGGATGCGGATATGGCACTAGCCTATTAGCATGAACTACTAGCCACAAAACTAGATCTTAAGGGTAATAGCCAACCAGTGCAAGTTTGAAATATTTGAAAGTACAAACTTTGATTGTGCATTTAGGGAAACGTTCCTTAATGTTCGGAAGCTATACTAAGGTTCCCGCTATTAGTACATTTCCTTACAAAACATGACCCAACTTTCTCATCAGTAGCTTCTTGAGTGGTGAGCATCTACTACACCGGTATCGGGTCACTTTCATAGACTTCATCCGATCCATTATCAAAATTAGTAAAATCCACCTCTAAACTCTCGGTAAATGAATTTCCCATACTATTGGAGAATGTTGTATCTTCTATCATAGCTCAGTTACTTCATTAGAGCCAAAAACTACTCCAACTATTTGAAGTTGAGTCGATTTTTAGGCAGCTCAAAAGTAACCCTTACATATTCTCGTGGGTTTGTCCGATCGACAGTTGGGGTACTCAAAGAAATTAATGGTCTTCCTATAAAAGACGAAAATGCGTGCTTTTTAGATTTCAGGGATGTTCCCTAGACTTGAGTTGGGCAGCTTCTAACAAGAAATTTTGTTGCGAAACTCGTCAGTTTATCTAAGTTTTAGCCCGCTCTGATACCCGTAGTATAAAGAATCAGTAGCTGTAATCACAACTTAATAGAATGAATTTCTGTGAAAGAACGAACAAACTTGTATTCGCATCAGTTGAAGTTAAAAATTTTGTGCTATATCAGATTAAAGAGCGTTTTCTCTAAATCAGTTTCACTTGCAGAATGAATTTTTTGCACTGTTAGGTGTATTGTCCTATGCAATTATCGAGCTGTCCTTTGGCCGTGACAGTAAGGGAGCTTCCTTTCCTTCAGTTAATTGCAAGGGAAGAAAATATGATATTGTGGCTGAATTTAGCAGAGACGCTCATCATTTGCATTTTAAGTCATCGTGATATACAGTTTCTGAATCAAAGCCATACATGCGGCAGACTATGATACTTGTAAAATCATTTATCATCAATGTCATTCATTTTATTCTTGTAAAATCATCAGATTTGGAGGACCGAAGCTCACCGACTGTTCCATATGTGCAGCAACCTTAAGTTGGATTACCTTGACCTCTATCTCGTTCATTGGCCAATCAGCTGTAAGCCAGGGACATACGTGTACCCAGTGGACGAAGCTGACCTCATGCTGATGGATTTTGAGGCAGTCTGGGCAGCCATGGAAGAGGGCCAGAGGTTAGTCTCACAAAGGCCATTGGAGTGAGCAACTTCTCTTGCAAGAAGCTTGGAAACGACCTCAGCTTCGCCAAGATCCCTCCCACGGTGAATCAGGCGAGCCTGTTTTTCTTATCCATTCATTTGTGGTACAAGATTAAGGGAACTCAAACACTAGTCGACATGGCAGTATGCATGTGTCCACACCCGATAACCGTTTGGATGATGATTGTCTTGCAGGTGGAAATGAATCCTCTCTGGCAGCAGAAGAAGCCGAGAGAGTTCTGTAAAGCGAATAATGTCATCATCACCGCTTTCTCTCCCTTGGGAGCTCGAGGAGCGAACTGGGGAACGAATGAAGTCATGGAGAATGAATCTCTGAAAGAGATTGCGAAGGCTTGGGGAAAGAGCCTTGCCCAGGTCTTACTATGAAAGCTGACTGTTTATTTTTTCGACATCTTGAATGTGTTTTATTGTTCAAATTGACTTCTTGGACTCCTATTGTTTGTACAGAGGCAAGTCATAATAGAAGTAAATCAGCCTTAGAAGACACCTGATTATGAGCGAATCCAACCATTGAAAGTGACAATAGCAAAATATTAAGACTAGGCAGCTAAGTTCAGATGGAGGTTGACATAAACTTGCAAGTCAAAATGGATTGCCCTTTGCACATTTAAATGCAACGATTGGGGATTGCCCTTCGCAGGTATGTCTGGGATGGCTCTATGAGCAAGGAGTCACTTTTGTGGTGAAGAGCTTCAAGAAGGAGAGGCTGAAGGAGAACCTTGGCATCTTCGACTGGGAACTGACTTAGGGCGACTACGAGAAGGTTGAACGGATCCCACAAAAGAAAATGATGTTCAAAGAAGAGTTTGCCTCAGCTAAGGGGCCATTCAAATCTGTGGAAGAGCTTTGAAATGGAGAGCTCTGAAGCTGGGAATGAAAATGGCACTCTTCTCCTGGAATAATCACTTTCCTGGACTTCTCTATGTATCCTGTTGAGTGGCTTCTTGGTGTGGATTGTTAGACTTGAAATAAAGAGCACAGGGTTGTTTTGTGCAGAGACATCAGTTGCACAGCAGTGCTAATCCGGTGATGTGTGCATGATTGTGTTAGGACATCACTCACGAGATTTGAATAATCATCTGCCTTGATAATTTATCGGCGAATTTAAGAAACCTCCTTTAAAAGCAACCAAAAAGAAGAGACTCTAGTGATTTGAGGTGACAAGCACATAAGCTCGGCTTGTCGATGATTATCGAGCAAATTTTTCTTTATCAAACGGGAGGATGGTGATTCTAGATTTGAAGTTGTAAAAGGCCAACGATTATATTGTAGGCCTGATTGGGTAATCCGAACTTGCTAGCACTCAGTTTAATCTTGCTATATTATCTTTAGGCAAGTATTTCGAATGCATTGAATGTTATTTCATGTGATTCGCAGTTTATATTTGAAATGCTCTTTCAAATCTTACAATTCTTGTGAGTTGACCTATGTTTAACTTGAAATGTCTTTCAAAGTATGCGTATATTGTCTTATATAATTCATTCGCAAAAATTTAAATATTTATGTTATATTTACGATAAGATTTTAGATTTTAGTGAGAAAGTTCATAAGTAGCCTCTACTACTACTACCAGAAAAAAAAAAAAAAGAGTAAAATGCGCGTTCCGTGCGACACGTTCATTTTATGATGAAGTCTGAATAGTTTTTATTTTTCAATTTTTAGCTAATTGATAGTTGCAAACTCATATCCATAACTTTTTCTTCCACTTTTCTAAAGGTACCGCACCAACTCAAAGTCAAGAAAAGAAAAAAAGAGGATATTTTGGGCTATTTTGAAATTGGATATCATAAAGACGGGATTCGGTGAGAGATGAAATTTATTGGAAATTTCTACGATAAAAAACGGGATTCGGTGAGAGATGAAATTTATGGATCATGTAATGTATCACTTCAGTCTCTCTTAGTGTTAAATTCAAAGGAAACCTCTTAGCTACTTCAAACCTTCGAGAGGACTTCGTTAGGGTGACCTAATATCCCCTAACCCGTTCATAAGTGTGACCAATCAACTCTCCTTCCTCATGTAAAAAACAATTGAAGACAATAGTTTAATAGGTATCAAAGTAAACGGTAATTAACCTATGTTGACCCATCTATTGTTTTTAAATGACCATCCTTTTTCTTGATGGGAAGATTGGGGAATGTTAGAATCTAGCCATTATCCTATGTGAATATTGTTTTGCCACAAGGCAGGAATCTACTTCAATGTTGGATGTCCACAACTTTTGAGAAAGAACATAGTTTAGGAAATGAGTGTCCCAAAAATTAAAAAAGAAAGAATTCTTGAAGATATCATCGTAACGGAGCCAATCCAAAAAACAAATACTTGCTTGGATCATGATGAGGTTGAACATGCAACTTGAAGGCCAGAAAGAAAACTTTATTTTCAAGATGGGAAAGCAAATTCTAATCAAAGTTGTGGTGGGGACTTTACCACAATATGTGATGTTAATTTTTCAAAAGTTCAGTGTCTATCTATAGAGCCTTTGGGCAAAAGATGGCATCTTTTGAATAGAAAATAAATGCATCCAAAGCTGATATTCATTGGAAAAAGTGAGAGATATTGAAATTAAAAGAAAGACAAGGGGACGAATGGGGTTTAGGGACCTCCTAAAGTTCAAGGAAGTTATGTTGGACAAACAAGCTTAGAGATTAGCCCCAAATGCTCTATCAAGTAGATACTAAAAGGTATTTACTTTCCCCAGTGACTTCTGGCATATTGGAAAGGGCTCACCCATCTGAAAATGCTGGAGGTGAGATGGTCAGCAGGTAATAGACGACAAAACAAAATCAGATAGGACAGGTGGGTAAAGAAAGGCATATTTGGGGGCCTAGCAAACTAAAATGAACCAAGGCTAGTGGCGAAATTAATAATGTAGAGGAAACACAATGGAATGAGCAAAGACTACATTCTCTCTACGACGAGCAAGCTGTGAATGATATTCTAGCTATTCATCTCTCAACAACATCAGCAGCAGATAAGCTAGTCTAGACATGCGATCCATTAGGATGCTGCTCATCTCTACGACGAGCAAGCTGTGAATGATATTCTAGCTATTCATCTCTCAACAACATCAGCAGCAGATAAGCTAGTCTAGACATAAGATCCATTAGGATGCTGCTCAATCAAAAGCGGCTGTAACAAGCTCAGAGACACTGAGACAAAGCACGGCACAAATCAGGTCTCATCTTCCTACTAGAGAAAATCTATTTAGAAGGAAGACAGTACCTAAGTCGGCATGCCCTCTTTGCCAAAAGGAGCTTGAACCTCCGATGTCAATGGACAAAACAGATACGGTCAGTCCCTGAACTCAACAACTAGATCTCGAATCAAGAAATTACTCAAATTGAAGAATGGTTGTTAAAGATCGAAAAGCCTACCTCAGCACCCATGCTTTTTGAATTGGCTGCAGTCGCTTTGTAGAGCATGTGGACTACAAGAAATTCCCATGTTTCTAAGCACCAACTCCAAGATCCTACATTAATAGCCAAGAATTAGAGAGAAGAACGGACCCAGGTGACTAACCCACGAGATAGATTGGGGGAGACTGATTGATGGGTTCGTGTGGACCGTAAAGGTTTCTTCAGGGCTTCAAGTCGAAACCATTGCCTGTCTTCAAATCCTCAAGTATTTATCAACAAAATATCAACTGAACTTTTACCCTTGAGTCAAACAATCTAAATTCGATAGATTTTCTCACAGGCGACTTGCTCTGCTCCTAGGATGTCCACGCGCACATCACCAATTGCAAGGTACTTTTAGCCCAACATCCACATCAAAAACTAGCCCACCATCCTGTAAAAATAAAGAAATAAGCTCTTCAACTAGATTTTTTAAGACACATGGATGTAAAGTCCTTTTCACAAAACTAGTGTTCTAATCCCCCTCCTCGCTTAATAGCTATGAAGCCCCTTTATAATGTAATTGGTCCGCACGTAATGAAAAGGAAAGTAATTTTCCTCACAAGAAAAAAAAAATGACAAGTGTTCACTCTTTACTTTTCTCTTTGGGAAAATGACATAAATAGTCCATGATTTTGGCTCAATATGTAATTTGCTCTATAGACTTTTAATTCGTTCAATATAATCTCTAAACTTTAGCCTAATGTATAATGTGATCTCTAAACTTTTGATATATGTTTAATACACTCCTTGAACTATATGAAAATATTCAATATAGTCTCTATTCTTGAATTAATGGAAGCACTATATTGAACATTTTCATATGGTTAAGAGACTGTATTGAATATGTTTTGACAATTCAGGGACTACATTAAATAAATCAAAAGTTCATGAACCTCTTTGCACATTAGATTAAAGTTCAAGGATCACATTAAATAAATTAAAAATTCAGAGATCAAATTACATATCAAATCGAAGTTCAAAAATTATTTGTGTCTTATCTCTTTTTCTTTTTTTCTCTTCATTAGACGCACACAGTGGCAAAGTGACATACAAATTTACCTCATCCTCCCTAGTCAAGATAACATTATACGTCAAGGGTATACTGCTAATTTCATGCGTAGACACTAAATTTTAAAGTTAGCTTTACAATTACTTTTATAAAAAACAGGAAAAAAAAAGGGGGGTCCTTAATGGAAAAACCAAAAAATAGGTCAGCTTTTCCTTTATACAAACTGAGAAATGTTCATGGCCATATATATTTGTACCACGAGACAAAAAGCAAAATCCAAATCCATGCCTCAGAGCAAGGATCTAAGGACCCTCGTTTCTCGAGGCGATCGGGGAATAAGGCTTTATGGGAACATGTCTTATCGTCACGATCACCCACGCACCTCTTGCCATTGGATTTCTTATCCGTACAATTAGTTACCTCACATGATGGTTCCAGTCTAATTTTACCCCAAAGAAAAAAATTAAAATATCTATTTTTTACTTTACAAAAAATTGTGTGTTCTAGTGAAAAACAAAATATGAATTTTTATAATACTTTGATGATAGAGAAAACATTTCAGTTCACTCGCTAAATTAAATATGATGTTGGTTGAAGCAACTTAGAATAAGGTACTTGTTCTTTTCTTTTTTAACTGTTAACGATTGCTTTGAAGCATTTATTAATTCCACTTGATAAATGTAACTATTTTAAAACATTCATAAGTTATTCTTTTTTTTGGGAGAAGACTCCATATATTAAAAAATTCAGTGTTTCCTTGTGTTTCTTATTCAGCAAGTTCTACCCGATCAATGAAGTTTCCATGTAAAGTGGATTTATTTGACTTAGAGTTAATACTTGTAAAAATGAAAGATGATTTCTTTAACGTACTCTACCAAAGTTCCGATTTTTCTTCTTCTTTTTTTGCATTAAGTAAAAGTCACAAGAAGCGCTCTTGCAAAACTTAAAATCATCTAAATTTCATAAAAAAAGAAAGTGTTGATATCGCGTGAATATTCAAACATATGTTGAAAACTTTGACCTTTAGATCTGAATAAATAAAAAAATAAGTAGTGAATTCAATCTAGGCGTTTGGTCTAATTGGATTTGTTTTTCAAATTTGAAGTGCGCATAAAAAAGGGAAGAAAAAAGGGGGAAAAAAGATTGATTTGACGGGGAAGGGAGGGAGTGAGAGGGGAGGAGGAATGGAGGCATTGATGGCGATGGGAAGGAGAATTTAAATGCCGACAATCGGATCTCCCCTCGAGATTCATAGAGGGGAGGAGGCAAGAAACGCAGGGGAAGGTCTGTCGTTTTCGGAGTTCGCGCCCCCAACGCTGACTTTCTGATTTGGCGGCACAAAGCTTTTCCACTTCCCCCGTTCCCATTGCCTTTTTGCCTCTCTAAATTCACATACATAAAACTCACCTTAAACATATATATATATATATATATGAATATATATCAATGTATTTACTTGCGTGCATTAAGTTGAATCTTATTATTAAGTGCACTCTTGATAAAAAAGAAAAATGAGTTTGTCATTTTCGGAATGATTTTTTTCATATTATATGCAATCGCTATTTGACTGATTTTTTTATAATGAAATATAGTGAATAAGTGTCCCATGATCGTAAAGATCGGAAGTTAGAAAGGTCAATAGAGCATACCCATAAGCGCTAGCAAATGAATGAGACTACCTATTCCCTTACTTCTTAGGCATGGATTGATTTCTTATCAACTCCGAGTCAATATCATCGAAATAGTTCCTACTAATTGAAATATCTAATAAAATAAAGTAGCTTGATTTCTCTACGTTAGTTAATCTCAAAGAACCGTGTTGAGGATATTAAGATTGGTTGACGAAGTTAGCTTACTCAATGATATTCCACACTCTTTTAAATGTGTTCCGCATTTATAACTTTAGACCATGACCTTATTCCTATCTTAGTATTACATGACCCTTCACAAAAATTAGAACTGCAAAGAGAATATAATCTTGGTCTCAACTCATATTCTAAGAATCATATTTCAAAATTCAATGTCTCCATCCAACCGCATTTTGTCGTTAAAATAGTTACAAAGTTCGAACAGTCTCACAATAAAAAAGTCCATTTTATATTAATAATTTTGCATCATGATTATAATTCCTGTAGTTATTGAGATGGATTATCCTTCATAAGTGGCATCGTTCATTACACGAACCAATTATTATTTATTGTATTTCCTCTTATGAAGAAGGTCAACTGCTGTACAGGGGCCTAGCCCTGTACCGCATGAGGAGTAAAGTCTGGCTGCACTGAGACGGCGAGGAATGTGAAGGTGCGCGTGTATAAGAACAAGAGACGCCAGACACACGTGGCGCTTGACTGCTGGTGGATTGCGGGAGGCAGCATCCTGACCGTGCAATCCGTATGAAAGCAAATTTTCTAGATCCACGCGAGAGCATATCCGAGGATTCCCTAGTTTTCTCACGGATCCCTTTGGTTGTTCGCTTCTTTTTGTCATTTTTAGTATGGACTAAGCCTGGTCACATGCCGTGGCTTCTACTCGTTAGGTGGCGTTCGTTCGTTATTACTCTTGTTGTGCACTTGGGCGTGCGAGACCTAGGGCTTGGCCCGCTCTCGACGGCGGTAGATCCGACGTTCTACGAGGTGGCGATGGCCTCCGGGTGGGATTCTTGAGCTCGATGCTCCGCAAACAAAGATAAAAGAGAGAGAGAAGAGAGAGGGGTCGAGCAAGGGAGGAGCTGATGATGGTGGTTGCTGTGGCGGTCCGATGATGTTCAGCCGCCAGCAATGGGTCTGATAGGTGTGGCCAAGGTGAGACAGAGGGAGAGGCGGCGGCGGCGGTGGCGGTGGTGGGGCAAACTTTGTGGGTTGAGGGGAGAGAGAGAGATGCTTTTGGGGTATGCTTTGTGAAATTATTTTGTGCGGTGGAGTATGTCAGGGCACGATTGAAAGCATCAATAGATAGTGTCATTGAACTCTATTGAGAGGGCTTGCCGATGGGCTTAGTGGTCATAAATTTGTGTTAGCCAACGACAATAAGAAACCGAGCATGACTTTCTTCGGGGCGAAAGTGAACTCGTTTGAGATGTCTTGTCGATTTATACGATATCCATAATGCATCCAATGTTAAAACGTTGATCCCAAAGCTAGCTTTGCCGTAAGGTGAACATAAGTTATAGGACCGCCGCACAATTACGACATAACAACGACTACATATATTGTACAAACACTTTATATTGCTATACCTCAGTGAAAGATTTGGCATAGGATCGTGTATGCAGTTTAATGAAAGATTACATTTGGAGAGCAAACATAGTTTTTCCATATTTGAATTCTATTGACACATGATTTCGTCACTAACACAATAGTTGAGCATGCTTTTTTTCCTTTCTTCAAGACCGAATGAGTCTCACCTTAACTTGGTAAATCTGATTCTTTAAATGTCATAACGGCTTCATAGATCACATAAGATATCATTCAAAATTCATGTGAATGGTCCATATATAAGACTAGGGTCTCAATAACCACACTTAATACTAATAAATTGTCGTGTCAAACGCACTTACTGCACATAACACGAGAGAGGCGGTACATTGAAAAGGACAATCCTTTTTTTATTTGGATTTTAAGAGGTTCCCTAAAGGCACTTAATGAAATCCACAAGATAATTTGCACTAGATAATAGGGAAGTCGATTGTCAATAGGTCAAACACCGATATCTTTAATGACATGAAAAACTGTGTTAAGTAAGCCTTGAGCCCGTGAGGTATCCCAAATTAATTTTATGAATAAAATAAGGCGCTAATCATAACCTAAATGATGGCCTTAAACATAAAAAAATTTCATACTTATAAGAGAAACTTGGGGACTCTAACTAGAGTGATGTGTACCGAGTTGATTACATAAGTCTATTTCTCAATTACCAAGCCAAACTCATTAATTGAGATACTAACAAGGAATTAGCATTGACACAATGTTTGGATGTGTCCGATGTCGCGTCCGATGGATGATGCAGTCGATGTTTTCGAAATGTTCGCTGGACATTAGGTTGTCGGCATGTTGACTACTTCAGCCTTTTGATTTTCTTACCTTTCTCATATGCACTCTGTCCATTCTTTACTTTTTTTTGGATAAGGACTAGGTTTAGATCCAAGGGGTAGATCCTTTTTCAACTGGTTCTTGCCTCGGACATTTTTTTATTTCAAGAAATAATTACATAAATAGTTTCTAAACTTTTACTTGTCTGTAAATTTTTAATTTTTCAGTTTGGTCACCAAATTTTAACCCAATTGCAATATTGCCTCTAAATTTTTAATTTATCTAGTTTGATTCCTCAACTTTAACTCAATGTGCAATGTCATTGAACTTTTAATTTATTCAGTGTGATTCTCAAAATTTTGGTAAACGTTCAATGTAGTCTCTAGATTAAACAAAAATAACCAATATTATCTTTCCATTTATTAAAGTTCATGAACCACATTGAATATCTTCATATAAATTGGACATATACAAAAAAATCGGGGACTACATTAAACTAAATTAAAAATTCTAGAAATAATATTGCATATTGGGTTAATATTCAGGAATTATATTAAATAAATTAAAAGTTTATGGACAAATATTTCATTTTAGGTCAAAGTTCAAAGACCATTTATATCATTTTCACTTTTTTCAACTTCGAATAAGCATTTAATGAAAAATTATAACGTAAGTCATACAAAAAATTTACACAAGCGACCATTAATGGTCAGTGAGAAAGTGGGCAATTGCCATTGTCAAATCAAATGCGGGAAAGGTCACCCGAGGAAAGTTTTCTTTAAATTGGCAGCATATGCTCTAATTTTCTAGATTAGATGTAATTTCGTGAGTCAACTCGATTGGTCCCCAAAATTAAAGTCAATTGGGAGCTCATGTTTCTTATTTAATGGCTAAATGATTATTGTTCATTCAATCCATAAGAAAACAATGGGTGGCTAAACCTGTTAAAAGCCTATGTGGTTCAGATTCTAGTTCAAAATGACAAGTTCCAAAACAAGGCAACACGGTCTAGCTTGATTAGTTTATAGAGAATCATCTCTTTTTTTACCCGTAATTTGAGATGATAACAAGAGTATTGAAACGCAACACTAAGTCTGGGACAATTGTTAAATCAGGAGACTCATATGCAATGAATCCTTCTGGCAAAATAGAAAGTGCAATAAATCCTCAAAACCCTGGCAAATTGTTAGAGCCCTCAATCAGTTTAAGCATGGAGGGAAAAATTATTTTTTAGGGATGTACTGACGGTGATCATTCCGGGGCAAGTCGCTTCTCAGACTAGATTTTGGATCTTAACCTATAGGCCTTGATTTTCAAAAATTGGAATCGGGAACCATTCTTGATTATACTTAAAATTAACCTGGAACCATATTAGTGAGTTATAGGCCAACTCTCAATTCTACTCATTTTGTAAAGATCACATAATTGATATTACAAAAAAGTTTTATCTTACAATTAGCAAAGTCTTGTTAGCGCACTGATCTTGTGTGTCTACTCCAAACTGGAGGTCGTAGGTTCCATTATCTCTAGTTGCATTGTATAAGACCGATTTGACACTAGAATTGGCCGTTTGGGTATTTGGTTCAGTTCTCAAGTTGAACCGATTTAATTATTCACTAATAAAGGTACTAAGCATCAACTAACATGTGGCTGCAGCCCTTTTTAACGAAGAGACTAGTCCATCATGTATGTATATTAGATGGTATTTCATTTTTTCTATATTTTTATACAAAAATGTTTTAAATAATATTCTTTATGTCTCGAGTACATTTACTTCTTACACCATTTTAAACTTGTATAATTTCTACACATAAAAAAACCAAAATTATTTTTGATCAATTATGAATTGCAATAAAGAGATGAAATAGTGAAGAGGGGAAAAAACCGTCGATGTCTCATTAATCTTAAGGGAGAGAAGAGCTCTAACATTGCCATCTAAACACAATTGTCTTGAAAATTGGCAATATAAATAGGAAATCCAACTTCTAACTCGACTAGATTCTTCTGAATATTGGAAATTCAATAATCGGCTATATATTAATAGAAAACCCATTACGAAATCCAATTTTCCTTCTCAACATAATAAGAACATATAAGGAAAACACACATAAAAAATTCGGAAAACTGACATTTTCTTTTATTGTCCACTGATCAAAACCAAAGTCGATCAGCCACCATCATTTTCTCGTTGATTCGAAAACCACGCATCATCCCATTTCCGTTCTTCATCCTCTGCAAATACAAGGAAACGCCATGAAGTTTCTCTCGAACCAAATGCTATTGATTTGATTTAACCTTTTCCGCATAAATCAAAACCATTTTTTATGCAGAAAATAAGAAAAAAAAAGGGAAAGGGGGAGGAGAAGTAGATAAGGGTGCTCGTAGGTTGTAGGCTTTAGTTCCTGGCTGTCGAGGTTTCAGAAAGAGGAGTCTGATGGATTTGCAGAGATTGCATGGAGTGGAGGAGGAAGGCTGGAGGGGAGACATCAATGGAGGTCAGGGGGAGGGGGACAAGACTCTCAGGAGTCAATTGATTGAGAGAAACATGCTCTCTGAGATAGCCGCCGACGCAACCCCGCCACCACCCTTTTTATTAAGTCGTCTTTTATCTCAGAACTAGGAGCATTCCCTCGCTCGTGTCCTTCGCTCTTTCATCGCATTAGCACTTTCTCGGTCGCATCAGACGGGATCGCCCCGAAAGGTTCCTGCATCCCTGCGATCCGTTTTGTCGTCTTCGTGAAGTGATCGCAAGGGCGTCACCTCTGCTGCCACGGAATTTTCTGATTTGGCCTGAAATTACTCGGTCCGTTCGTAGGTGCCGTGAGGATAGCGAATGTTGAAGGCACGAGCTGGGGGCTAAGGGTTCGTCGCAAGAACGTAGCGTGAACTTATCATTTCATGAAGGAATGACAATATTCGGCATGAATTGATCGGAATGATTGTATTGAAATTTTTTCCCAAAAGTTAAGAATTAGATTGATAAAATTAAAAGGATTAAAATTGAAATGACATATATATAAGAGGTTCAAGACTGACCAGGCAATTTCCCTTTTGTTATTTTGTTAGAAGGCATACTCCAAATCTTGGACTTAAAAAGGGCCAACATTGTTATCCCTTATACCCAACCAAGCATGAGCTTACCTGTACCTACTCGTCTAAATATTTTCATGATTGATAAAAAAAAAATATGTTCATTTATTTTTAAGAGCAATATAAGTAATTATTTTTAAAGAAATTATTTTACTAATTATTTCTTTTCTACGAAATAAACGGAACTTTATTTAATTTTCAATTACTCAATCAATTATTCTCTCTCCCTCTCGCTCATTTTTTTTCTCACAACCCTCTATATCTTTTCTCGTCAAAGATGAAGGCGGTGAGGAACGGCGACCGCGGCGCAAGCTGAGGTAGTGGAGAGATAGTAGGCAAGGGGGCCAAGGGATTATTATTTTTCTTATTAATGTTGGATTGTTGAGTGATGTAGATCCAACGGTCCATAAAACAGGATTCGGAGATGGGGTCAGTACATGGTAACAATACCGCTTCTCCGATTTAGTGCTACTGCCCATATTAACCGTGCCATTACACTCAAGATGATAGAGTTGCACTGCAAGAATAAGCGATAATCCTCTATAAGATTTGAAAGCTCAAGACCAACTAGCATTGGTGAACAAATTGAAAAATCAATGTATCGTTTTCTTTTTACTAATGCGATTGTAATGAATGAATTTTACATAATTTAACACATTACAACTACTTTAAGGTTTTTTTTTTTTTTTTTTTTGGTGACCCGGGAACTCCCGTATAGCCGATAGTTGGTGAGGTAAACTCGGAGCGGTGCTAGCGCAGGACCCACCACCACGACACCGCGTTTAAGACCACTAGCGACGACGCGGGGATTCGAACACCTTCCCTTGCGTTAGGGGAAGGAGCCTGAAGCCAATGCCGCCACACATGGGGTGGTTACTTTAAGGTTTGTTGATCAGGATTTCTCTCTAAAATTTGAAAAAAAGAAAAAAAGAAAAAAATTATATCGGGTTTTCAAAGATGTAGATGTTTTATGTGTGCCGCATCGGTCCTTTGCTTGTGAGAACTATGTCAATTGATCATGCTCTTTATTCCTTAACAATGAATAGAAATAGTAATAGTCTTTTTATAGTCTGCATTTATCTTTGTTACTCAAATTATTCTAGTACATTTTCATGATTTTTCCCTTTATGATTTTGAATTTGTGGGTCTTATTCTGTATCTTTTCTCTTCAACGATTCACATTCCTAACACAACAACTTCATGTAAATTGCAAATGCATCCATCATAGACATTGAATATAATCAAGAATGAACTATTACGATGGGATTAACCTTTCAAATTGCTTGAAAAAATGCCCGTCCCAATCAGATGTCAAGGTAACATAAAGGGGTTAAGATGTGATATTGGGTTATATCACCAAAGGTAGGAATCGTGCGACATTCTTTGAGGATCATGTCACTTTACTTCTATGTGCTCATCTCACTGTCTTCCATGTTAAAAGCTCGATTTCATTTCATTCGACTTTATCTCTATGAACTCTCACCCTTTTACATATTAAATCGTATACTTTAAATCATCATACTTTACTTCCTCGAACTAGTATATTCTTTCAGCTATTATAACACTGTCAATTTTTTCCTCGTTAAAATTCGCAGTGCACGTGATTTTTAAGTTGAACATGATGATTACAATATATTAAGTTTTTTTTTTTATTATTAAAGGATGAACTCTGCAAATTGATCCTTCGTTGTCGTTTAAGAATTGTATGCACTGCATATTTTGACGGGAAATTTTGATGGTGAAAAATGATATCATAATTTGTAAGTTTGGGAGAGTAAAGTGCAAGGATTAAAAAAATTAGGGTTTTACGTGTAACTAAGCGAAAGTTCAGGGGCTTATTTGAAATATTAAAATTTTACATGTAAGAACGTGAGAGTCTGGAGATTAAAAAAATGAAAGGAATTAAAATTTGGGGTTCAGCATGTATAAGACGGTGATAGTTCAGGGGCTGCTCAAGCGAATTTGAACACAAGCCACTTCATCGTGATCGATTTAGATGGTTCTCAGCTATCCACATCGATGGTGACTAAGATGGCTCGCATAAAAAGAACTATGCAATTACATAAAGAGTTTATATCACAAAAAATTCTAAATTAATATCTTGTAATAAATTTATCCAAATTAATTTTTGAGTCACCAAAAATTTTAAACTGGTACACTTATGATCTATTAATTTCTATCAAATTTTACTATGAAATTACTAAATTGAAGGACACATAATAATAACTTAATTGACATAACAAGTTTATGTGAAAGTTCATATTAGTATATGTCGTTATTGTGCTAATATAGGATTTTTGGTAATCCAAAAATTAATTTGAGGTAAGTTTGTCATGGGCCTATCGATTTGGGGTGTTTCTTGATATTAACCCTTACACAAAAAAATCACCGGTCGTAGTGGTTTCGCTCGATAAGGGCTCCATTGATCATTCCTTAAAGGTGAGGGGTTCGAAACCCAATAGAGGCGCTTGGTGTCTTAAGTGTAACGTCGGAGTGGTGAGTCATCTGCTAGCGTCACCCTGGATTTACCTCGCCAGTTGCCGACTGTACGGGAGTTCCCGGATCATCAAATAAAAAAAAAAAAAACTTACACAAATAAATTGAGATATAAATTTAGTTCTGTGTACAATGTGAAGCAGCCCAGGAACTTAAGAGCTCTTCTCTCACAAATTCATCAAATTTTATGGACTGAGTCCTGGTCTTTGCTAAAACATTTCTAGCTTTTATAAGAAGCACATATCAAAATCGGAAAACCTGGACTTACTAATTGGGGGAGAATGCTGCACCTCCTTTGCTGTGAGCACGACTAACATGCTGAGTTTTTGTCTAGCAATTGTTGTCGTATTTTCTAGGCGTGACATGAAGTGACCAAGAGGTTATATTTCGTCTCGTAAGTGATGTTGCTCTGATCGTTTATTGGTTTTGATGCTTTGCAGGTCTGCGGAATGGCCCTGAAGAAACTACGGGCACTGGACACTAACACGTGTCATGTGGGTTGGTGATACAGCGCAGGGTGAAGTAAACCCTAAAAAAAAAAAAAAATATTTTCTTTTGAACTAATTATCTGAACAATGCCAATCCATCTGGAAATTGAGTTTAGCCATTACAACTATATAGAGCATGATTCATATTGTAATGCCTCAAAGTGTTAACCTCAGTAGCTGGTTATCACCGTCCTTGGCCTATGTTAAACAAAAGCAGGAAAATGGTATGGAACCTTAAATGCACAACAAGAAATCGATACGAAGTTTGGTGTGATTTTCACCAAGACAATCTTTCGAGTAATACGTCTTCATGTTTCTTTATGATTCAAGTGAAAATAAGAAACCTTTCTTTTGTAACTTATGTGATTCATTTTTATTTGAGATGAATCAAAACGTGTCAAGTCGTGTCAGTTTCTGTAAATAAATAAAAATGTGCAAAAAATTTGTAAGCTCTTAGAAAACCCTAGAATTCCTATTTACTGCTCATTATAACTGAATGATCATAGTTAAGGCAACTATAAACCTAAGTGGAATTATATACAAGTGGGAGTTGCCTATTAGTACTGCAAAATTGTACTACTGAACACTAACAACCAGCCAACATGACCTAATGAACCCCCAAATCTCACAACCTATGTATAGTGTATGCCCTAGAGAGACAAGTCCACGTGACTATTAACTCACCAACATAGCCTAATAAACCCCCCCTCCCCTCCATCTCACACCCTATATAAACCCTACATGAGACAAATCCATGTGACATTTAACCACATGGTTCTTGAATACCTACCCATTATTATTAACTTAAATAACTCTATAGAAACGTTACAATGACGATATTTATCATACGAAAAACGTGAAGAAAAATACGATAAACACAATGGTCCATATAATAACTCTATTTACTGTTTAGTTTTATGTACTCAGACTTTATAAAAAAGATTTGTCATCATCGAATCATTCTACCTAGAAAGCTGGAAAATGTAGTTCAAATTTTCAAGTGAATTGCAAATGTAACACGCTTCAATTAGGTGATATATACATTCTACATTAACTCAGTGAAAGATCAGCATTCATTATCAGGCTTATTCAACATGTATTTGTCATAGAAAATCCTGTATGTAGAAACTTTCTCATGTTTTACAGCCTCTAGCAAATACTAAAGTTTACCAGCATAAACATTCGAAGAAAAAAATCGTATGGGTTTAAAACGAAGTGAAATCATGGGTAATTTTTGAGCTCCAGCATAAATGAAGCACCATGAGAAATAAAGATAAGTGAGATAATAGTCAAACAAAGAGGAAATCGAAAAGGAAAGGAGGAACAATGACAAAACCCAAAGACGGAGGAACAACTTCTGAGCGCCGCCAGTGTAATCATTCTGAATGATAATCCTCCTCTGACCACACTGCCTCTCTCTCTCTCTCTCTCTCTCTCTCTCTCTCCCCATCTTCCCAGAAAGAAGCTCTTGGAAAATTAAAGCAAAATAAATAAAGAAAACAAGGTGAAAAATTGAAAAAAAAAAAACCCTCGAAGAGGAGAAGGAAACAGCTTCATTTTCTTGTCCGAAAATCCCGACTTCTTTTCATTGCATGTGTGATGGGGACGTGAAGATGCAGACCAGTTGCAGATGACCCCCCTTTTCGACTTTTTCTCTGCGGGACAAAAGGGTGTCGAAAAGTAGGGCATTATTACCACCGAAGCGATGGTTTATTTTAAAGAAAACGTCGATTTCTCCTTCATCAAGAAAGCGAAAAGAAAGAAGAAAATCTGCCCCCCCCCGTGCTCTACCAATTTGATGTTCTGCATTAATCGGGTTCACGTCATTGCTCTTTGGAAATAGTCGAAGAAGACAATTACTGGCGGAATAATTGCCCCCTCTGAGCTGGCGGTGCCGAACCACACAAGTTGAGGATCGCCGCAGGGCACATAGTGAAACTCCCATCATAAAGATTTACATGTGGATTGTGACATGACCTCAAGAAATATAATATAATAGAATATAATGAGATAAAATAAAATGAAATAAGACGTGTCGTCTGAATGACCTAAAATCTAAATGTTCATAGTAAACCCATCGAAATCCACTGTATTTGACATTGACAAACACGACGGCAAAGAATAGGGTCAGGGCACAAAGGGGCTGGATGGAGCAGATCTGGACAATTGCATTCCTGAATCTTTTCTTGGGTTCTATCATGCTTGCCCTGGTGACCCTTGTCACCTAAGAGCTACGTAGAGAAAATTTTTGGTTTTGGGTTTCTTGGATTTGATTCATAGTACAAGATCATACTTTTCACTTTTTCAGCTATTTTCATTTCTATGACCTTCTTGATATTTAGAGCTTTGCTTATTCAAGCCACTTTTGTTATTTATTCATTTTACGATATCAAGAATCTAGTAAAATCTTCCACCTACTTATCGAGAACAAAAGGAAATCATGTATACATGAATATGAAAGGGTTTATTAACAACACTAGCGATGAAGTCATCAATCACGTTAAGATACTTTTTTTTAAATAAGAATCAAAGGAAATGATCACTTGAATTTTATAAATCAACATTATTAAAAAAAAATAGATAGATGATTTGAATTCCCTTTGGAAATCATGTTTTGGTGACTTATGAAAATAGAACAAATCAAGAAAATTGCTCTTGTTTCATAGTCTATTTTTCCGGATACACAAAAGTCATGATAGTTTGATTGGTTACATTTTAATCTTCCATCGATAAAAAAAAAAAAAAAAAACACATCCAATTAAGTTTTTACATTTCTATATTAATAAAATAAATTATATCAGAATTATGCGGCTACAAAAAATAAACTACTGTCCACATTAGAACACATGAGAAACTCAAACAAAGCTTTTACGTTTCTATATTAACGAATCGAATCATATGAAGATAATGCAAGTACAAAGAATACCAACTCTCGAGGTTAGAAGGCGCACGAAACTCGAATGGCACTGTATCAATCACTTTCCTAGGACACCCCAACAATCTCCAAAGTTCTCCCGTTTCATTCCATTCCATTCCGTTCCATTTCCTCTATAAATACACACTCATCCCGATCCAATTCCTCAGGTGCCTCAAAACCCTCTCTCTCTTTCTCGATTCGCTCCAATCTCTCATCAATTCTCTGGCAGACATGGATCAGGAGCACGCCCAATTCAACACCCTCGCTCCCAACCCACCTCACGGTTCTCTCCACAAGAAACCGCCCACCCCCGCCCCCACCACCGCCCTCGCCAACAGCGGCAAGAGGGCCCTGAGGGACGGCGGCGGGGGAGGCGGGTCGGGCGTGACGATGAGGTACCGGGGCGTGAGGCGGCGCCCGTGGGGGCGGTACGCCGCGGAGATACGGGACCCGCAGTCGAAGGAGCGGCGGTGGCTCGGCACCTTCGACACGGCCGAGGAGGCGGCCTGCGCCTACGACTGCGCCGCCCGGGCCATGCGCGGCGTCAAGGCCCGCACCAACTTCGTCTACCCGACCAACCCGCCGCCTCTCTCTGACCACCACCACCACTTCCTCCATAGCCCGGCCCCCTTCCCTCCTAAACCCTACTCTCGAGACTTAGCCGGCATAACCACTAGGGGAACAGTCCTCGCCGCATCTCCCGTGGCGCAGCCGCCGAGGAACGCTGCCTCTCTGGACGTCTCCCTTTTCCTCCGCGACATTCTCAACCCTCCCAACACCGCTCCTCTTTACCCACCGCCGCCGCCGCTGCAACCGCCGTCTCTGGCTTCTTACGCTCAGCCTCCGAGTTTCCACGTCCCAAATGAGTATCAGAAGCCCCAAGCTTCGGCCGAACAAAACGAGGACGACGACCCGTGCGGCTTCTTCCATGAAGAATCTCCCGAGTCGGGCCTCTTGGAGGAAGTCATCCAAGGGTTCTTCCCCAGGAAGAAGAAGAGCTCGGATCAAGCGAAGGGTCAGCTCTGGAACGACGGCCCGCACGGCCCCGGCGCCGTCACTTCGCCTCGCGACCAAATGCAGGGCTTGAACGGCCTCACTAGCCTGCACCTGCAGACCTATTCGTGCGGCGGCGACGGCGGCGATCTTGTCGGGGTTCCCGCTGCGGCTCCGTTGGATGTGGATGTGCTCCAGTACCCTGAATTTTTCGGCACTTTCGCAGCTAGGGTACACGATGCTTGAGCAGATCACCTTGGAGTCTTCGCTCCATTCACATATATATTTATATATTCATATGCTGCTTCTGTGTATTGATGATATAGTTCTGGAGGAAAAGAAAACTATGAACCTTAGATTGAACTTCGAAGGAGTTTGTGTATTTTCTTTTTCATTGTCTTTCCATCTGTGCTGTTTCTTTTTTTTTCTAGGGTTTGAGAAGACGGGTGTTGTAACCATGTGCTCCACTCCAAATTCTCTTCGTCTTCTTCCCGGCTTCTCCTTCTCATCCTCTGCATATGCGCTGCTGCTTGGTTTTCTGTTCTCTGTCTGATTCTGTCCATCGTTGCATTGATAACAGGGTCATGATGATAATTACCTTCAGGTCAGTTGTTAAAGTATGTAGTTGAACGTGAGATGGGGGGAACTCGAGAGCGTTCCTTAATGGTGGGTTTGATGGGTGCCTAATAATTTGCAGAGCGGTGCGAGGTATTGATGAACGAGAGTTTCGAAAAGAAAATGGCGGAGCGAGCGTGGTCTGCAACTGAGTTAATTCTCGAGGTTTATTTTGGAGTTCATGGTGGTGAGCGTTGACCTTGGTAATGAAAAAAGCTGTGGTGGTGTGACCGCATTCGTCGTCTTCAGGGAAGAAAAGTTTTTAATTCTTTTTTTGAAAAATAAAGCTACTGATTATTTGGAAAAAAGAATATATAAAAAGGGAAAATATTAAGAGAGAGTTCAAATATAATTCTCTAATGGACCGAAAAGAGAACCAGGCGAGCGATTCCTAATTTGAGCTATTCGACATGGTCACCCTCACTTTGCATCAGAAAATTTCATTCATAATTTTACTTTTCCCACTACCAAGTTTTTAATTCTCGATCTCTTCTTAATGGTTTACATTGTAAGATGTAAGATTCTAGATTGCAAGGTGCAAAGCTTTTATCAAGAGAAATTAAAAAGATTTTTGGTATTTCTCATTTCTCTTATTATTGGTGATATACACAATCAATTTATCTTACTTCTCATCATATGTTTAGCTAACCGAAAAAGGGGGGAAACATTTACATTTCATGTATTCGTGCAAAAAAAAAGTCACTTTATTTTTTACTTTTTTTGGGAGAGAGAGAGAGAGGAAGTGGGGGAAGGCAATGGAAGGGTTGTGTATGCAACTGGGTAAAATCTGAAATATTTGTGAGAAGCAGTCAAAGGTAAGAGTTAAAAATATACCCAATTCACTTAAAAATGTAATGAGGGACGCCAGACGAATTTTCTTAATAAGTTGTGTGAACTAGGACTTTGTCAAATTTTCCCCGTAGTTGATGAGAAATTAAGGTTCTTTTGACACGTCTAGGGGTTGAATGAATTAAATGGACAAGTGAATTAGGCTTTGACGGATTATGTACACCGCCGTATTTATTTGAAAAATCATCTTGTATTTTGAGTGTTCGTGTGGGGCACCAAACTACATTTCACATCAATTAACAACCTCAAAGTATTTTGAAGATTGGCCACTTTCTTTTTCCATACCGTCCCTGTCATAAATCTAAATTCCCCAAAACTCCTAATAGACCCCTCGCGGAAAAATCCCGACCCTAATCACCCTACTTCAGCCAAAACCGCCATTGTCCATCGTCGTCCCGTGCCAGAAGCCATCGCGATCTCCGCGCCGCTCACTCATGACTCCTCCATGATCACTGGACCTTTGCCTTCCCGTCAATCCTCGAAGGACTTGGTTCCACCGTCAACGCCAGGACAAGATCCTGCGCAATGGCCGGTTGAGAGGTGGTGCTATGGCGATATCGAGTTTTTGTGTGTTGTGGGTGGCCGAGAGAGAAGATCAAGAACCCCGAAAGAGGATAGAGAGGGGGCTTCATCATTGGTGGCGGCACACTGGCGTGGTGCGGTGGAGGTCGACGGTGAGAGACGGTGCTCGGAGGTTAAGGCTGCATCCAATGATGTCTACAGAAATTGCTTATAATGATGTGATTCATGAAAGGACAAAGCACATTGATAATGATTGTCATTTCATTAAATAAAGTGTCTTATGTGACACTCTTCCTCTTTCTTTGTATTTGTCCCATGAATCAAAATGCCGGCATCTTTAGTAAAGCCGATCATCTAGGCCTCTCTCATAGGCTAATCCAAACTTCAGTTGGCTTCCCTACAACTATCTTGTGTTTGAGGTGGAGTTAGATAATATGTATAAGGGTTAGAATTTAAATCAAACAAAATTCGACAGAAATTATTGAGTCAACACTTTCGATTGGCTCACTACGCCTTTGCGTACAAGCCCCTAAAATAAATTGATAGTTTAGTATATGTACTTTTAGGAATTAGGCCCCGTACTTTGTTTTACTGGCAAAAATAATCTCTATATTACTTTCCAAACATTACATTTGCATATGAGATATTATAAAAATGTTAAAATTAAGACGTTTGTAAGTGTGCCTAGATTGATAGTCCCATTAAGGCTTCATTTATATCGCGGAAAAATGTTTTCTAAGAAGTCATTTTTAATAAAGTAACAATATTTTCTAGTATATGATTAAAACCTAAAAATGAATTGAAAATTATTTTTCATTATTTGGTATAAAATTTCTAATTTGATTTTCCTAAATATGTACACTCTAGTAACTTGTATGGGTAGCTAGGGAACCGAATATGGGCACTAAAGTCTCTAGCCCGGCCATGATGGACCCCAATTGAGGCATGTGGAGATTGTGATACGAGCACTTAGGTCCTGGGGCTAGCCTCGATGGACTCGGGCACAACTTTTGTGGACTTAGGTACAACCTTTGTAGACTCAAGCTTGGGTCTCAGGGATCTGAACTTGTGTACTGGGATCCTACGCTTGGCCTTTGTGGACTTTGGCCTCAGTGCCATGACATCGGCATTGGGGCTTGGAAGCCAGCCTTAATGGACTCCGGAATAGGCGCTAGGGGCTCAAGCACAAGCATCGGGGATCTATGCACGAGCAATGGAGTCACAGGTCTAGCCTCAATGGATCCAAGTGCGGGCATTGGAGACCTTATCTTGAACTCCGGGAATCCACGTTGGGGTTTTTGTGTCCAAGTATATAGAGTTTTGAATCTAAAGTGTTGAAACCTAATCTTTTTTTTTTTTTTTTGGAAAATAATTTCCAATCTTAAAAAGAGAAAATCATTTTTATGAATTTAAGTATGGACTATCTATTAACTCATTTTTCTAAGAGAATCAAACACTAAAAAATGAGAAAAAAATGTTTTCTTGCAAAATAAACATTTTCACTTTCAGTAGTAATCCATATAGGCATACTTACGATTAATCTTAGAAAGAGATGGATAACTTGGAAGTCTCTAGCCACAAGTTTACCCTCTGCAAAATATTTTAGACAGTTTGCGGGGATTCTTCCGATCTGGCTGTACGAACAAGTCCGTTGTCACATAGAATGCGAGGACTTGTTCATGTGGTGGGGAGGCCAAAATTCTTTCAATTATTGCTAATGAAGTCAATATTAACACCTATACACATTTATATCATGTGTTACACATAGTTGCCAGCTTTTTAAAGTCTTATTACAGCATCGTACTTGAAATCTTATCACAGGATGGTACAAAGGCTAATGTCTTTGCAAAAACAAATTACATGATTGTATTTGAATATTCCAAAAAGGTGCTTGGACTAAAAGTCTAATTTTTATAATCGTGTGTTAATAGCCTAAGCTAATTCAACAAATTTCGACCAATTTTTATTGGAATTCAACGGAAAGACTCAAATAAATAAATTGTCGACCAATTTTTATTGAAATAATAGATCATTGCTTTTCTAGCCAAAACACAAAATATTGTTTACTTTAAGATAAAAGCAACAATATATGAATATCCGACTATTTTGAATCATTTCAAGTATTTCACCATAAAAAAATTAAAAAGTAAAATCACCCCCAAACAATTTTTTTATCAAAAATTTCAAAAGACAGTTCAGGTACATTTGTAGTTAGGTCATTTTTTTTTTTTTTTTTTTTTTTAGATATAGCGGTCAGATGGTGTCCAGCTCAACTGTCACATACCCCGACTATTCCATCTATATGAACGATCCTAAGTCTGCATGTTGTCGATAAGCAAATGTTATTGAAATTCTAGAACTTTGGGTAGGAGCTAAGCGGTGGAACAAAAAGACATTCTAACTAATTTGCCAAACTACATTTTAAAGTCCCGTAAGTCCTTTTCAAGGTGGACAAGAAACCCACAGCTTAAACGGGATCATATGTGTATCTATCTGTAGCTCTTGTGTACATCCACAAGAGCATGGACCAGCCATGCTTCCTCAAAGCCGTTAAGAAATCCAAATTTCATTTACGCCCCTCTTCAAGCATTAAATCAAATCTTGATTTACTAATTGTTGAACCTCATGTCTACCTTGGCAGCAATACCACTTGATCTAAAACTTTGTTGAAAAGGCTGCTTTCCTTTTAGAGTAACATTATTGGTTGAACCAATGGGAAATTAACAATATATAGCCGACTTCTAGAGGTACCACCACTTTACACAAGTGGTGTCATTGATTAACCAAACCCTAATCGAAAAGTCTAACCTTCCTCTTGTAACAAAAGTAGAGTTAATCACGGAAGTTGTTATCTGTTGGTAGATGCTGGACCATCATACCCTTGGTCCTCCAGATTCCTAAATTCGTGATTAAGTAAAGTTGATTAAATGATGTTGACATGACAATAATTTCTAGAGGGCAGCACGCTTTTCACCCGGAGATGTTCGATTTCCATTTCTCTTCCTTTTAATTGCTGGCAACATGACATGCCGACTTGATCTAGAAATTTGTTTCTAGGACATGTGTCAATGTCTCATAGCTTCTATTCAATGTTCAACACTTCAAACCTGCTTGTGGTGTTGACATGGCTCAATGGGGACCCTTCGATTAGACATGGACATTTTAATGATAGCAAGTCAATTCCCGTTGGATTCCATGGAAAAAAAGTTAGTAGAGATAAATTTGTTCTCGTTATGTAGCTAGAAGAGCCTTTTCTTTTAATAGATATATAGATTTGCAGTTGGCTTAATAATATATGAAAAGAAAACTTACTTTGGAATTCGTAAGCAGATCAATAGAATGTATAATTTAAGTTTTATTTGCTTATGTTTAGAAAGAAAAAAGTTCTTGCACTTTTTTGTTTTTTTTTTTTTTTTTGGTCTAAGTTTCTTGCACTTGAATAGGGAGCAATCCCAACTGTTTCTTTCCATAGTGCCCCCAACAACAAGCAAGAAAATATATGCCCAAATTAAAAAGAATAGAGATATAATGGGAGCATCTCCTGTGACTTCCCATTTCATCTACATCCTTATGGAACTACCCAATTTCGCGCATGCAGGCATTGCGTGTCTCGTTGCTAGGGTTAAATAAGCGAGAAGGTTTCTTGATGATAGAGATTGTTTAGTCATGTCCGATGATAATGTGTATTTAATATTACTTTTACATTTAAATTTTCTGGTAACGTTTGAGATTTAACTTTCATTTAACCTAACATAAATTACTTGAAACATTATTAACTATAGAATAGTGATATATTAAGTTAATATCATATGATTCTTGGAGACTTAATATACTTTTTTCCGTTTTCAAAATTTTAGAGAGAAAATATTGTTGATATTGCTATAATTGTTGCAATTGCTGCTGTTGTAATGACAAAGAAGTCCATCATAGGCATGTGAATCATGAGACGATGAAATTTTCTGATAACTTGTTGGTGTGAGAATCAAACTTGTGCCATGTGCACCTGTGTGCCGAACGCGCACGCACGTGTCCTTTCATGACGACTAAACTATCCCATAATTTATTTTTGTTTTTTTAAGGTGGAACCACGCAAGCAGCAATACTTATGTAACGTTTATATATTCCATCGATAAGGTTGGAAAGATCAACAGTTGGTGGGTCGTGCACGTGTCCTTTCATGACGACTAAACTATCCCATAATTTATTTTTGTTTTTTTAAGGTGGAACCACGCAAGCAGCAATACTTATGTAACGTTTATATATTCCATCGATAAGGTTGGAAAGATCAACAGTTGGTGGGTCGTGCAGTGTGGCATGAAGCCCAACCAGTGACTTGGGCCAAGTTGGCAGCTCGACTTTGGTCATATTGGAGAAAGCGTCAAAATACAAGAAAGCTGAGAACATTTGTGGTGTGTAGAGATTAGTAAAGCTCAATTGTCTACAAATGTTGGTCGTCCCTGTCACTGTATGATTTATTTGGATTGATTTGAGGATGGGAAAATGAGATAAATGACTCATAAATTTTAGTTCAATATGCAATGTTGACCCTAAACTTTTAATTTGTTCGATATGGTCTTTCAATTTTGGTCCAATATGCAATATCGTCTATAAACTTTTCATTTGTTTAATGCGGTCCATAAACTTTGATCTCATGTTCAATATGGTCCTTGCATTTCTAAATATTTTCATATAGTTTAGGGATTACATTGAACATTTGTCAGTAATTTAGGGGCCACATTTAACAAATTCAAAAATCTAGGGATAACATAATAGCCAATTCAAAGACCACATTACATAAATTAAAATTTCAAAGATCGCATTGCATATTGAACTAAAGTTCATGGATCATTTGTACTATTATTCCTTGAGGATATTAACTGTTAGGGTAGTTTGCCCTGTTCATGGACGAAGAGAAGACAAAACCATAGATGCCATAATGTTCATAGGGCGTTTACTTTGGTGCCATAACTTTTCAGTCAATAACTCAAGTGTCGAAAAATTCGGTGAGGCATTAAAATTGGTGCACTCGTGGTGAATGTTTTTTTGGAAAATAAGTATTGTACAAAAGTTATGACATTTTACAACATCTTTTCTCTGTGGATATATATAGGATGCATTTGGTTTAGTATTGCCAAAGCCATTTGGGGCTCCAATGTCCATTGTGCAAATGCAAATGGCATTTGACAAATTTTTTAGAAGAGTTTTGGAGAAATACAATTACATTTCCAAAGGCCTTTAGTCTAATACAAGTTTAGGGGTGCTTTCAAATGTTGCATATCCAAAATGCAAATACATTTTTTTTTTTCCAACTTTGCCCTTGTTCAACTTTCATAATTCCATAAATATCCCCACCTCATGCGACTTTATCGAAGACAATTCAAGCTAGGGGTGAGCATGGTCCGGGTTGGTCCGGGCCACCCCTAACCTTAGGACTAACCCGTACAATATCGGTCCTCAATTTTTAGGATCGAGGATCGACCTTATTGAGCCTAGGACCAAGGACCGGACCGACCCAATGGGTTCGGTTTAGTTTCAGGGTCAACCCAGACCGATCGATAATTTTTTTTATCTTGTTTTTTATACTTCCTAAAAAAGCAAACCTACAAATTCAAATTACACATCCATCGACAATGCGGCATTGTGCAACTAAACTATAAATACCAATACATATTCAGCAAATTTAAGATAACATAATAATAGAAATTTCATACCTGCTAACCGCTCATCGAGATATGGGACAAGATGGAAAGTTCTTGTAATCATCTATCTTTAATATTCATAACACCATATGCAAAAGCGTTTTCTTGCATTTGATCATGTAGAGTCCACTCAACCAAAAAATGAGCTTCACACCACTTGACTAGCAAATCATCATAGCAACTGCAGTACTACTCTACTCTTCAAAAACTTCTACCATTTGACACAAATTGAAAAGTAAAGTGCAGCTGAAATTCATTAGTAAAATACAATTAAACCATAAAAAGTTCAAAATACTTAATATAAACCATGAATATATAACTTCACATCTTGTTAATTCACTTGAACTTCTAAACACCTGAAAACAAAACAAACGACACATAATTAATACTCAACAAAAGTTTTAAATTGAATTTACTATTAGTGCTATTGATAGAACATCTCACCATAACTCTTAGATTTTATAACAGACATTTTACTTAGGTTTGAATATATAAAAGAATTATAAATAATATAATGTAATATAATATATATATAGGGTTGGTTCGGGGGGTTGGACCGATCCAAAACTCTTAGGGCCGAGGACCAACCCGCATAGTGTCGGTCTTGGAATTTCGGACCGAGGACCGACCTGGTCCCCTTGGGAACCATACCAGACCGGCGGTTGGGCGGTCTAGGGTCGGTCCGGGGTCGACCCTAGACCGCTGCCCACCCCTAATTCAACCGTTGGCGAGGCCATAATTGCTGGCTCACCGGACCACACTTGAGATTGTGCAACTTTAGGCCATGTCACCTGGAGTCGTGCAACCCAATCACCGTTGCTCGAAGTCGCATTGTCTAAAGTTGAGCAACCTTAGGCAAGGTTGGCCGATGGCTAATTTGGCTCACTGGTGGCTGAGCAAATAGTTTAAAAAACATTAACAAAAATTCTTTATAAAGTGTAGGTTTTTTTTTTTTTCAAATAACATTTAAGTCAAAGTTCCTTTCGAATGTATTTTTAAAATACACTTTGTCAAATACTACTTGCGTTTCGAAAAACCCTATTAACTCAAAAGTGTTTGCATTTTCTCAAAATTCGAACCAAACACACTCATAATTAGGCTTTTCTCTAGGCTTACTTTGTAGTTATATCTCTTTGTAATCTAGGCTTTCACATAGCAAATTCTGAGTTGTATCTTCCCGGTGACGGACATGTAGGTCATGCTGATTGAAGTCACATTAACTATAACTATAATTCAACTCGAGGCCTTTTAGAGGGTCATGGGCACGCAGTGAAAAGCAGTTGAAGGCCACTCCACTGGCCTTTCCTCCTCACCGGGTGTTGCCACCTACGAGGGCTACCTATGATTAGTCCCTCTAGCGAGGGCGCCTAGTTAGATTGCATTTCTTATTTCAATGTGTCGGCATCCGCACGCCTCGCATCCCTTGTTGATAAAAGAATATTTTTCTTCCCCTCTAATTTGGGAATACCCTTAAATTTTATATCAAAAAGTTCACATAAAGTAATTTAAGGATTTACTCAGGTTCAATAGTTATATCTTTTTGTAATCTAGGTTTTCACATAGCAAAGTCTGAGCCGCATCTTCCCTGTGGACGTACATGTTGATCGAAGTCACATTGACTACAATTATAATTTGGGCCGATAAAAAAAAACAAAATCATTCTAACTGTGGACTAGTAAAAAGGATCCGTGCTGTGCTGCCAATGGCCACGTCACATTTTGTTGATCGTGTAGATCATGCTGTCGGTTGGACTTTTTGAAAATTCATAAATATAACAACAGTTGATTTGATTGACTATATCACGTCAACACTTCAACTTTCCATAAGAAGCACCATGAGCTACATCATTGCCAAAGTTCATGTATCGTCTCATGTATTTTTCCCACGCCAAAATAGTTCTACAACTAGCGGTCATTCCCGTGCTATGCACGGAAATATTACAATTATAGATCAAGCGATTAGTCTTTAGTTTATTTAAATGCATTTTCTAAAATTTTTGGGTTATTTACGTTTAGCTTTTTTACTTTAACGGATTGATCTTTATATTATTTTTTTCTTTATTTTTTTTTTGAAATCCTAATTAAATTGTAAGTTCAAAGAGAATAGTGTTTGTTTTCATTATGATTAAGAATAGGGAAAAAACTACAAAAAATCCCAAAATTTACCTAGAGTAACAAATTTACCCAAAAAAAAAATTGTGACATAAAAAACCTTAAACTTTGATAATCGTGACACATTCACCCCAAACTCTATAGCCAAGGGGATTTTTATCTTTTATCTTTTCCTTTTTTTTTCTCTCTTTCCTCCGCCGGCCATGGCGGAGGAAAGTTGGACTCAAGCAAGGGTCGCCCTCGCCTGGGTCAAGCAAGGGCATGGGTTGAGCAAGGACAGCCCTCGCCGATCCAGGCGAGGACAACCCTCACCTGATGCTAGGCAAGGGCAGCTCTCGCTTGGGCTGGATCTGTCGAGGAATGCCCTCGCCCAACATCGGCGAGGGCCACTCTGGCCATGCCCTCCCTAGATTTGGCGAGGGCCACCCTCGCTTGCGTCAGGCTGCCCTCCTCGAATCTGGCGAGGGCTGCCCTCCCTTGAGTCCTCGCTTGAGTCTGGCTTCGCTCCTCCTAGCGGAGGGAAAAAGAAAAAAGAAAAAAAATAAAGAATTAAGTAAAAGACGGAAATGCTCTATAATTTAGGATAATTGTGTCATGTAGGTACAAGTCTAGGATTTTTTATGTCACCAAAAAAAAAATGGATATATTTGTCACTCTAAATAAAGTTTTGAGATTTTTGATAAATTTTTCCTTAAAAATATTTAAACATCAAGGATTTTTTCATCTTTATTTGATTTGGATCAATTGTTTTATGAAACTGACTACTTGATATTCAAGTAGCTTTGAAAATCAAAGACCTCTTATCGGTTTTGTTTGGTCAATTTCTCCCAGTGGGCAAAGGTGATGGTTGCCCCTCAGTCTAAGATCCATATGGCAAATTCAAAGGAAAAGCACCAAAGCTTTGAAATTACTATATTTTATGCTAATTGATATGAAGTGTGTCATTTGGATGATGAAAGATGAGTGCATGTGACCTACCGGTGGCAACGGGGAGAGAAATTGATTATACCCACGAGAATGTTTGCCATAATAAATTAGAGCGGGGACCTCTGTATATTTCCCTAATTTTATTTTAGAGAAAATATAAAAAATTATTGACGCATTTTATGCTCGCATCAATTTCAATTTCGAGCTTTGAAAACTTACTATTAACATCTCAAGTTTCATCTGACATTTAATCTTGTTTGGAAATTTACCATACTCCTTTCAACTTTGCCTCCTCACTATTTAGGCCCTCTCTGATCGGAACGGCTGTCTCTCACCATACCATGGCCACCCGCCTCCTACCACTACCTCAGCATTGCAACCAGTCGAACTTTGCTGGCATCAAGCTCGACTCAAATCTGTCTAGTTCGGACCAGATCTGAGTCGAGCTCGACCCTCGGTTGTGCTTGGCCATGGCTAAGAAGAGAGACGCAGAGAGCATGGTGAGAGAGAGAGATATGCCCAGAGGGCTTAGCCAGTGTCGATGGCGGCATGGCGCTGGTCAGAAATGGTGGCAATGTGGCATTGGTCGGGCTCTGTGGTGGGAACCTACAGAGCACAGAGAGACAGAGAGACAGAGAGAGAGTGAATGTGTGTGTGTGGGGCGTGGATAAGATTGATGGTAGATTGGTCTTGTTGGATGTGGGATTTTTGTAAGGAAATATGAATTATAGATTTTGAAAACTCTGCATAGAAAATGATATTGAAATAAAAAAGTAAAGATGATTTTTAAAGATGTCGCTATTTAATTTTGTCAATTAGAAGCACACATATCTTAGATATTTCTAATAAATAATGGGATGATTATCGAGTCAATTTTAAATATATAGTACGAATTTGAATTTAATTTTAAACTTTTCAATTTGTTAATATAATCTTAAATCTTTACGTAATATATCAATGTAGTTCTTTTAGTCCAAAAATTGCTCATATGCAGTCATTTCCAATCATCTCATGTGACCCGCTGACATGGATGATTTTACTTGAAACGATATTTTATGTGAATCATTATGTGAACGATTTTTGATGATAATTGATTAAAATGATTTTATTGGAATCTAATATAAAGATTTAGGATTATATCGATAAAATTGAAGAAGTTAAGATGATTGATTTGATCATTTTCGTACCATTTAAATTAATATTGGTACAATGCATTGCAGACTGATTTAATAATTTTATCGATAAAGGATCCATAATTACGCTTCTCACGAGATATATGCTACTCTCACCTTTTACATTTTAGAGAGATGGGAAAACGCATGATGGGCTTCCCTGTTTATGATGGCTTCTTTTTGAGTGGTTGAGGCATTATCAAAAGTGATAAAATTAGGTGGGACGTCGATGGACACCAGAGAGAGAGATAGATAGATAGAGAGAGGGAGAGCGAGAGAGAGAGAGAGAGAGAGAGAGAGGGCACTCAGGATATATTGCTTCATTATCGTTCCAGTTTTGACTCATCACCTTATCTTCACCATCTTCAAAGTCACAAATGTAACTTGACTTATGTCGTACACTTACCTAGACATATATCTTTGATTGGTTCCGCCATTTTTGACAACTGATCCAAGTCCATATGATTATGCTTGCAGGAATTAGGAAATAGAATGGAGAATCAAGAGAATGCCAAGAAGAAGGATTTGAAGGTGGAGGTTTCGTGCGAGAACGAGAATCCCGCCGCATCCGGACTCACGAGGCAGCCGAGCTCCACAAAGAACACCTGCCTGTGCTCGCCGACCACCCACGCTGGTTCGTTCCGGTGCCGGCTCCACCGTGCGCCGTCACTCCAGAGGACAAGAAGCATGGACACTTCGTCGATCTCCACTCAAGATTCACCCACGAAAAGCAGTTGATAAGATCCCATTTCCTGAATCCGATCAAATGTTTTGAAGGCTAAGCTAAGCTATGGTTTTTTGGTTGAAAGTGGTCTCCTTTCGATGTGCTGTAAATTTTCCAGTGTTTCATTTTCTGGCGAGGAGGCTGATTCTGATGGCTCAGCGCCCGGATAATGCGAGGACTGTGCGTTTGTATCGGTTATTGGGCTGATTTGTATGTCTTCGTCACTGTTAATTGAAGATTAGCGAATACTTATGCATGGCTGATATGAAATTTAAAATTTAGCATGTAAGCCTCGAATTTTAGGGTTTTTATTGCCCACTTTGGATAAAATTTGATCTGCAGAACTGAATCTGGGACGCATGCCATGTACAAAAATTGATTTCCCACTTCAAAAAATCTAATTTTTAGGAAATGTTGCTATTTGACTCAATAAATGCTTAGAGAACATACAATTAGAAAGGAAATATGTTATACTTGAACCATTGTGTATATAATGATTAGATACACTTGTTGCTGGTTTTCTTGTCAGATTAGGTTTTCCGATATTATAGGATTTTGTCTCTCTAGTGCAGATCGATAAGTTCTATCCGTGGATGTAGACAGGCACTACCCACATCAACCACTGGCCAAGGTCCAGCGACCCATGCCTGTAATTTGGTTGCCAACAACGACCTTCTCTCTCTCTCTCCCCGCGTTCTTGCATTCTTGAAAGTGAACAATAATGGTGACGTTGCAAACTACTAATTCCAAGTGCTTCTCTGCCATCCCAACCACTTCGTCCATGAATCGGCAAAAGAATGAAGATTTCATTTTTTTTTTTTCAGTATAAGGATATTTGAATTGTCAAAAATTTAGTATGTTGCTCATTTTAATACCAAATTTTTTTTGGAATCGCTTAAATGTCACTTTTTTAATAAATAAAAAAAGATTATTTAAGGGTCAACTCTGATTTTGATTATCGGAATTTTGATGTGATAATTTTTTTCATCAATTTTTTTGACCCACATGACTCAGTCCACGTGTCCGATGAGCATTGATAGTCCCAAATGACACCGTTACATGTTTGCTCCAAATAAAACTCCTAATTTTGCGTTGCGGAAGCTCTTGTTCTGGCTGTTTTCATTGGCCCTTTTGCGGCGGAGGTGGGAACGGCGGCGTTGTCCATCATTGCGATGGTTCTCCTAGGGGTGATCGTCGCCATGTCTCCGAGCTGCTTCTGCCTTTGCTGCAGCCGCCGTTGCCTGAGCCATTGCTCTCGAAGATGGTGGATGGTCACGAAGTTCGAGGGAAAAAGAGGGTTGCCCGTCTTCAGGTCCTCCATTGAAGCTCAGAGAGAGAGAGAGAGAGAGTCCATCAATCAATCCTTCAACCCTGATCTTCTTCAAACTGAAGAACGATGCGATAGAAAGTACAAATTGCGAAGGACGGAGAGAGAGAGAGAGAGAGAGAGTTGATACATAGAGAGTCGGCCTGAGCTCGTTTGACAATTTTTTTTGCCAAATTGACAAATTGGGACTATATTAGGGCATAAAGGCAAATGGAGTACTGGATCATGTTCTTATTCATGCTGCAACTCTAGATCGGATGATAGTTATTGATATCCTTGATCGTGAGCTCCAATTTGTGAAGAAAATCAGTTCACTCCTTCATGACTTTTTTTTTTTTGGGTCAGAAAAGGAAGTATTATATATCAATGTAAAGAACTAGTGAAGCCTGTAGCATGGGTCTCAGTATACAAGAGATCTAGAAGGTAGCTTGGTGGGGACGAAGCCAGTTAGAAGCAAGAGTGCCATTACAATGGTACTTGGCAGCCCAATCAGCCACAAAATTAGCCTCTTTGCTACAGTGACGCACAGCTAGGTTAGGGAAAATAGAGATCTTCACCACCGCTTCTACAATGAGGGAACGCACCTCCCATGGAGTCTCGATCGGGTCGTGACAAGAAGCTCCAGATTGTCGACCTCGTGGGAAAATATTGGGTGGGCCGGGGAGATCTTTGGGACAATCCTAATCCTGCCAAGGAAAGTCAAAAGGGGTAAAAGTAAAAAGCAAAAAAAAAAGAAAAGAAGGGAAAAGGGAATAGTGAATAGTGAACAGGGACGCTCGGTTCCTTTTTATGATCAAGAGCTAGCGTGGAACAAGGGGAATGAAAAGAGAAAGAAAGGAAAGGAAGAAGAAGAAGAAGGGGAAAGAGGGATTTTGTATACACGTCACAGACAGCTCGTCGAGTTAGAGTTATTACATGTCACAATACCTAGTAAGTGCTCATGTCTTTCGTTTATCCAATCTGAGAAGTTTTCGAAATTAGGGCTTAACTTCAAAGTTTCGTGAAATTCAAGCTATGAAGTTTGATTTTTGAGTTGTTGAGTTATGAGATTTCATGGAAATAGTGGATTATGTTGTCGTAAAGCCGTGAGATTTGACGGGAGTTATTTTAGAGTAACAATTTAGTCGAAACAAAATTTTAAGGTTGTACAGGTGAGTTTCATCTTTTGTTTAGATTTAAATAAACGCTTTCACTGAGCGATTTGTTATCATATAGTTATTTTGTTAGCATTAAAGCTTGATATAGTTCTTTTGTAGTGGAAATAGTGTTTTACTTAGTTTTGACGTCAATCTCGTTTAATTGTTAAGATTACTAGATCGTCGGTTTGAGTAAGCTTTGTTGTTTGGTTATTTGGGCATTTGAGGTGAGTGGTACTTATCTTTTATTTGGTTCTATAAAACTCATATCTTGAAGTGATAGAAGGATATAATTATGAGTTAAAGAGGCATCACATATTTGATATTCCTTTGAAATGAAAAGTGATGTTGATAGTAGATTCGATGTATAACTTCGGATCAAGCATTTACTACCCAATTTGTTATTTGAAATGGCTTAAGAAGTGTTTATGAAATGAATTGCAAAATGCATTTTGGTGGATGGATTGAGCGGTGAAAGATTGTTTGCTTATTTTGTAAACCAATTTGTGACATCGATAATGGATTGTAGATTGTGAAGGATGTTGTTGTGGGTTATTGTTGATACTAAGTGTCTTTATGAGCCTAATGAGAGAATTATTGGGTATACAAACTAGTTTAGGATATTTTTGTGGATCAGCCACCCACAATATAGGTGAAGATCTTGCTAAGATGAGAGTTTGGTTGCCTTGTTATGAGGCGTTATGCAATGGATTATTGGCATGTGATTCTGACGAGATTGATCAATAGATTAGACCATTAATATTTGTTTTGATATTATTGTGAAATTGATATTTCTACCATAAATATAGCTATGTTTTAGCGTGTATAAAATTCATCTTCTTCTTATGAATTTGTTACATCCTCAAATTTTGTGTAATAGTTATGTTTTGTGTCTTAAACATATATAGTGGATGCTCAACTTGCTTAGAAGAGATATACCCTATTGGATTGTGATTACTCATTTCATTTGTCTTTCCTGTTTTTCATATTCCTTAATTAGTGGCCAATAGTATGAGAGCACTATCGCAGAGACTTTTGGAAGTTGGATTTTGGGTATAGTTTTAGAAAATTGTACATATGACTATTAATAGTTTGTTGGATTGATTGAGTTATATTGATATATATATATTTTAATAACAAGTTGTAAATTGTGTTTGAGGCTATATCCTTTATGTGACAGCCGTTTCATCCCATCTTTTATTGGCATTGGGGTGTGACACTCGTAAATTCTAGCATGACTCTCCATCTCTTTGTCTTCATCTCCACCAAGTTGGGAGGATTGTATAGGGATGAGGAGAAGTCCCTATCCATCTGGCCCAGTTGAACCCGATTTGGCCTTGCCGCGGTTGCATCATCTGACTTGGAGGACAATTTCACTCCAAGACAAAGTCTAAAACTGTGAGATTTGCAAGATTTGGTGGTCGTAGCGCAAAGGGAGGTTCGATTGTCATGAGAGAGAGAGAGAGAGAGAGATTTTCTCTAATGCAGCCTCCTTTTGTGATTAATAGCCGCCTCATCATCCACGTGGACTTTCTTCTTCTTCTTTTTTATTTATGAAAAAGCTAGCTGGGCATTAACATTTAATTAAAAAATTTATGTAATGTTTTATGCCATAATTTGTCGTTGGAGGTACTTAAGTGATTATTTTTTTATTTGATATTTAAGTGAGTCCACAAAAATATTTGGTACTAAAATGAGCGCCTTATGACATTTTTGGTACTTCTAGTGGCATTATGCTCATTGTTCTCTTAAGTCTATTGGGAAAATTAATCAATTTTTTGCAGCATTGGAAATTGACCAAGTAATAGATTTTGGTTGGCTCCTTACCTGGAGAAACCAATATTGTAGATCTCTCTCACTCGTAATATTTTTGGGCGATTGAAATCTCTCCCTCTTTATATGTGTACCGTGGTCAAAGCTAGTAGCTAGCTAGTGCCCAATCACTGTCGAGGGTTGCTAGACCCTCGATGGCTAGGTGGTGACTCTTCCCCTTCCCTCTTTCTCTTTTAGAGTTGGAATTTTTGAATTTTGTAAGGTATCGATTTTTGTACTTGGATGGATCAAGGAAGAGAAATCATAGCTATGTAGCTTTTGTGATTATTTAGCATATTCATCATTTCTCATCTAAGACTTTATAAGATACAAATAGACCCAGAGTGCTCTCATTCTCAAAGGCACTCAACCATTTTGAGCTTTTACTCTTAAAATTACCTTTCGTTGATTTTAACTCTATATGAAAAAACTACACTAAAAATGTCATAACTTTCTTAAGATACCCATTTTAGTGTAAAATTTGTTGTCCGATCTCTAAAATACCACTTTTTTGAAAGAACGATGATTGAAGTGCTAACTCTGATTTGAAATACTGGAAATTTAATGTGAGAAAATTCAATAAAAAAAGTCCTTTAACAACGTCACTACCCTTGAAAAGCCCTAAATTTTCCCATATCTTCAAACCCTAATAGAATGCTTGCCAATTTGTCCCAAAATTCACCTCTCCTTGAAACCCTGATTCAAACCGACGATTTTAGGACAAAATTAATAATTGAATCTTGCCATAGAGATAAGAATAAGTAGAAGTGGTTCAAGGTTTTGTCGTCGAAGCCAAGAGGATCGTGTCAATAACCACGGCCGAGCCCTAATTTTTCCCTTCGCCGATTGAGCGAGTGAATGAAAAAGAATGGCGCCGATTGAGTGAGTGAGTCAAAGGGAGAGAGCGCGAACGAGCAATGGAGTGTGGAAGAGAGAGAGAGAGAGAGAGAGAGAGAGAGAGAGAGAGAGAGAGAGAGATTTGTCTGTGAGAGATTCAAGTGCGGCGTCGTCCAGGTAATTTTCCCAACAACATTTCTCCTCATCGGCAGATGCATTGAACCCACTTTAAGGCTATTGTTTTTGTGCCTAAGTTAGGGTACATATAATGATGGAGCCAGAATTATAACGACGGGAGGTGATGGAGATCTTTATGAACTGGAAAAGAATCGATGTAGAACTTGAAATCATAAAACATCTTTCTACTTTAGATTGATATGAAAATAATAAAATAGCAACTACAATAATTATAGTATTTAAAAAGTTTCACCTTTCGTAAAGACACAACAGATTAATTATAGCATCAATATTTCACTTAAGTTAAAAACCAAATTTAATCAGAGATTGTGAATCTTCACTGTGTAAGTTATGAGTTGTTATGTTAAGAAACTAATATTTCCTATTATTTATCATTAATCACCTAAAGTAAAGTTGGTTGACATGTACGAAACAAGCAATGAATAAATAATAAAAATAGTTAAAAAGTACAAAAGTAAAAAGAATAGCTACACCTTAAAATATTTCCTTGTCATGAAATTTAAGAAATTGGGCTATAAACTTGGGTGGTTAAGCCATAATTGTCACCTTAAAAAAGTTTAAATCGTCTACATATTATCCACTCTTTTAAAACCTTTTGGTAAGTCTGCTTCTTCTGTTGGTAATTATTTGACAGCAAAACACTGAAGAAGTCTCGTAGTGAGAGTTTTCAATCAGCTTAATTCATGATATTCATAGTGATTAGAATTGATCAATTCTTGATCCTTATCTCGCGATTTGATTCGATTCAGTTTGAGATCTAAACAGTTCTTGTTTATTATGTGAACCAGTAACCACCTAAATCAAAAGTGAATTTGTCAATCAATGGCCAATCTAAGATCTAAATGCCTCCATTGATTTGGTCGATTTATAGTTTTTTGTATGTTTACCGATGAAATGATATAACTTCACCCATATATGAATTTTAGTATCCGTTGATGGGTTTCACGAGAAAGACACTTAAATCTTACTAACAAGGTCGTGAATCTCTACTTGTGTAAATTAGAGATAATTATGTTAAGAAACAAGTATTTCCTACATCATTAACCACAAAATGGTAAATAATAGAATTTTAAATTGACATATAGAGAACAAGCAATGAATAAATAATAGAAATAGTTAAAAAGTAAAAACTAGAGACAACGGCCACACCTTAACGTTTTGCTATAAGTGGTCACACCCTTAACATGAAATTAAAAAACCTAAGCCGTATTCCTAACTTTAAAAAGTTCAAATCGTTAGCCTTTTTAGGCCTATTAAAATAAGTTGTGGGGGCTCGAAGAGGCGACAACCCTTGCTTGCCCCTCCCCAGCTAGGCACGGATGATCAGCTTTTTCTTTAACCCCTTAAGCTAGGTCTAGTTTATCATTCACTAAAAAAGTACGATGCATAAGATTTTCGATTAGTTCAATCCACCAAATGCATAGTAATCGAAATCTGCCGATGGTTGATTCTTAAGGTACGATTCCATCTATTTCTAAGTCTCAATCGTTAATATTTATTAAGTGAATCGCTAATCACTTTTAAGTCTAGGATCCTAATTTCTTGTATGTTTAATAATGAAATCATGTATGGTACTTGAATGAGGATACTCCATTTTGATAGTTGACAGGTTTCACGAAAAAAGAAGAAGAAGCTCAAATCCTTCGATTGTTTCTCCTACCATAATGCTTTCATCCTTCGATTGTTTATCCTACCATAATGCTTTGATCTTTCGAGTGCTTGCAGCATTATTTGGAGATTTCTTGCTTGCTTGGGTTGAGTCAGCCCAGAGGTCGGCCCAACTCAGTTCAAAAAGTCCAACATCTTCAACTCGCACATGATGGGCTTGACACGATCTCCATATTCGTGTAAAAAACCTAACGAAATTGACTTTTTGTTAATAATGCTCATGTTAGAAAGAACCGGGAGAGAAGTCATAAACCCTTCCGTACGAGTAGAACCAAAGGTTTAAATATTTCAATTGATGCAATCAAGTCCTAAACCTTTATTTGCTAAACCGGCTAAATTAAAAAGCGCCAACTCAAGACTTTAATACAAGTATTTTCAATGCCATGTCGGTAATTCTTAATGCTGTTCGTCTTTAAGATTTGCCTGCAATTTTCAAAAAAAGAGTTAGGGACTTGATCCCACCAATCGAAAGACTTAGAACTATTGATTACATTGGTAACAACTAAGGACTCTCTTTGCATGATTGATAATTTCCAACATGAGAATATAATTTGATCTAGCACAAAATCGACAATTCTAAATGTATGTAAATCATCAAGCACCATGACTAGTCAATTTGCTTGACTTGACTTATGATCTTCGAAATTGAGTTCCGTCCTTATAATCCAGAATTGATTAAATAAAGTATAATATGACATCTTCAGTCATATACGTGTGTATGTTCAGTTGCACTTTATTTATATTAAATAACTATCTTTTAGATCGTTAATTTGTTTGTCATATCACTTTTTACATGCAAAATGCGTAGATTATTTTGCTGGTATTTCTTTAATCGAACCTCTATAACTTTATTAAAAGCGGAAATTCTATCTTCCCACCTCAAAATTTAGTCGGCCCACAGAAAAAAAAAAAGGGAAAAAAAAAAAAAGAAATTGAGGGGACCGATAATTAATCCATAGCATAAATTTAGCTTCCTAGAGGCAAAAGCCGGCATATATAGGACGGACCAGTGGGGATGCATCATTGAATCGAGTGTTGACAACATAATTTCGACGTAGGCCTAAAAGTTCATTTTTCATTTATATTGCATAGTATAATAATGATAATAATAATAATAAAAATAAAAAAACAAAAAAATCTCAAACTATGCCCACTATGACATAAATGCCCCCATTTTTTTTATTTTTTTATGTCATAGAAAATCCTGAACTTATATTAGTGTGACAAATATACCATAGATGGAACTAAAATAAAGAGTATACAGTTTATGTTTTCTTGTGCCACAAAAGAAATTGAGGGTATTTGAGTCACAAATGACGAGTTTAGGGTTTTTGGTGAGATAAAAAAGTGCAGGGCATTTCTATCACAATAAATAAAATCTATGATTTTTTTTGTGTTATTTACCCTAATAATAATGATAAAAATGGTGGCTTTCATGACCAAAATGATGATGGACAACAAGCTTGCATGACAACCATTGGCATGGCTCATGAACAGATCCATTCATTGCGATCTTCATTGATATTCCCCAAAGCAAGCATAGCCTGCCTTTACGCTTTGGTGTGGCAAGATTGATATCATGATTTCCCCTTTAACATGCAAAACATGGCATTATTATATGTTCGAATAGAGCTCTCTTGGGGTAATGGCGAATTAAGGCACAAAATCATCTTGTGGCAAGATATGTGTTCTTACTTTCCCCTTCATTCCATGTGAAAATCATTGTCATCATGGCACATTCATCAAACTTGCATTTGGCCAACCTTTGCTTTTGAAAATATTTTCCATAATTGCATGCAACCGATAGTCTCGATCATCCGTAACAACTTGGTATGATTACGTATGTTTATTGCCCCCGTAGCACGATTTCAAAGACAAAGCCTGGTGTGTTGATGCAAACAAATCCTAAATTTCAATTAGTGTGATGATCAGATTACTAAGACCTTCATTTGAAAGTGTAATCAAGTCCCGAACCCTTTAGATAATGTAATCAAATCAGATTTCCTCACTAGAGGTTGAAATCAAGTCATAAACACCTCTCTGGAAAAACGCATTTTGGGTCCACAATGTAAGCATTTCTCGGTCTACACATATGCAAATTTTGATACAATGACTTGGTTGATATTTTACGATTTGTTGCACTTATTAAAAAGTTTTGACCTCAATTTCATTATATATTTAGGGTTTAGAACTTCTCGTGAACTTTGTAAAGTTCTCTATAAATATACATGGTCACTTCCTAACTTCGGAAACCACCCTCACTTTTTGCGATCACAACAGTTTGCATCCGCATCAACATTTGTATCACGAGTTTCAACATTAGACTTCAAATTTAATCTACCATCGATTACTATTATCTACTCAGTGTCTAATTTGCTATTTTCTATTAGCTTAGGGTTTTCTTGGATTCTTTCTTGAAGGAGGCTAATAAATTGGTCATTAGCAATTGGGTCTTTTTGTCCGGTAAGATGTAAGTTTCAAAGATCGAAGGTCGGTCATGGTGGAATAGGAGATGGTTTCGAAATCTTCTCCTTCTTTAATTATGGTAATTTTGAGAGTAGTCACAACAAGAAGTTGTACGTTATATACTCATTGGTGGCGTGTAAGATATTTTATTTGGAGGAAATTAAATTTAGGGTGTGTTTGTTTGAGCAAAAGAATCATCTACGAATTAATTTTTTGGATTTTCAAGCGTTTAGTTTGTGAAAATAATCTCTCAACTAGAAAACCATTTACAATCAAATAAAACATGCATACTTAGAGTTAGGAAAATAAATTCTCCAATCTGAAAATGAGAAACAATTTTCCGGAAAAATGATTGTTTTGGAAATCATTTCCCTTTGTCATAAAATTTTCCCACAAACAAACACATCCTTAAACTCGGTTTTTAGACTATAGATTCTCATAAAATTGGGGGCACGACTTGCTGGTTGCTCTTGACTTTACTTAATTGGTACACTATATAAATTAGGAGTTCAATTACGTGTAACCAATCTAACTTGACAAAATGATTGGTGGCTTGGGACAAAAGCTTTAGCCACATTCTCATCTCTGCTTTTCCTCCTGCCCGCCATTGGTCACTCAGTGTTTATCATGGGCACGATGACTGATTCACCAGAAATGCGTCCTTCCCGGTCCTCTTGTATTAGGAAAAAGTCCTCTCAGTGCTCTACCACCCATGCTAGATATGGACCGAACTGCCTGTTCTGAATTTCCCAGCAATACCACTTTGCTTGTCAGCAGGACCGAGAAATGACAGCACTTCGTGGTGACAGAGAAAGGTCGATACAGAAAGAGACAGCAACCGACTGAAATGAATTGAATTCGAGGTGCCTAGTTTCGTGGGGCTTTTGCAAAGTCCAAACAAAGAGGGATGCGTGGACGAAAGGGCATGAGGGTCTGGAAGGAAACACACGAAAGTTACTCCATGATCTGCAATAATTCAGTCAGATGCAAGACAGCATCGTCAATAATGAAAAGATTTCCAGACAGAGAGCTGAGGATCCAACTGAGCTTTGCAAGAGAAAAGACGAGACGACAGGCGTCGCAACAGCTATATATGAACAAGCACGAATAATTTCGGTCCCCCTCCCCCACGCTTTTTGCTGCAATGTACAACTAAGAGTCCCCCATGAAATAATCCTAACCAAGCTATCTGAAAGAAGATTCATCAGGAGATTTTGGCTCTCTCCCTCTCATGTCCTGAAATGTGAAGATCTCTCTCTCTCTCCCCACCTTATTAAAATAATAGATTATGCTAATTGACAATGCACATTGAGATTCTCTCAAGAGTGTCTCTCCTCCTAAAGGTTACAAGGCAAATGTGGTTTTGGCAAAAGGGTGAAAAACAAAAAAAAGAAAAGGAAAAAACAGAGAGAGAACAAGGCAGAGTATGAGTTATGCATTTAACTTTACCATCCCCAAAATGGAGCAAGACCCAAAATTTTTTTCATTCTTCACTCAGTTCTTATCATTGGCAGTAGTTCTACTGTTGGACCAAAACTTGCTGAACATCTTCTTGGGCCGTGCCGGGATTGCGCAGAAAGCCTTGACAAGAGAATTCCTGGACATTCTGTCCTGTTGCGTGTCGTCGTTGTCGTCCAAGTCGTCATCCTCAGCCAGTTTCATCTTCAACGTCGAGAGCTTTGATTTGCTGGGAGACTTCAGGCCCGAGACGCTCCACTGGTCCTCGTGGGCGATGCTAGTCGTGGTGCTCAATGGTGCTGGAGGCCTGGAGGAGTCAAGGCCGTGCGCTGCCAGGAGAGCCTTGATGTTGCTCGGGAGCTCAGTGACCTTACCGCTCGCCATTGTGGCTCGTGCCTGCTCAAAGAAGAGGACTTGCACCACCACCCTCAGAGGCAAGAGCTCGTTCTGCGCTGCGTGCATGCAGGCTTCCATGGATAGTTTCTTGCAGTCCAGGATTCGGCACAGACGCTTCCTTTCGCTCTTGTTCAGATTCGGGTGTGCCTGTGTAAAAGATAAAACAAGAAATACATATAGTCAGATCATAATCAGGATTCAGAGCTAGCAATGAGGATTGTCCAAAGTGAGTGAGGCTAAAAAAGAAATGTGTCCTAAGAACAAAATAGATTGTACAAAGTTTCACCTATCTTGGGAACAAATCTGGCTAAACAAGTAACCTAGTCTTCGGAGATACTCCAAGAACCTAGTATTAGGAGATACTCCGAGATTGCGCTGCAGAAGTAGTACTATGAATCCATGTCAGTTCCATAGTCAAGGTTATTTGACTCACCACACATGACCAATTAGAGTCAGAATTATTTTCCCCTTTTTCAATAAATTTTTCAGGGACATAAGTCCACTTCCGCCAGAATCCTAACTGCCAATGAAAAGTTTGAAACAATAGCAAGAGTCCCAAAGGTCAAGAGAGTCGGTCATCTACTGCTGACAATGACTTATAACCTATGTTGACAATGATTGTCAGACCTAAAGCTTGTTGATGCCATTTACCGAATTTGACGTCATTTACCTTGAGATAGATGTCGATGGCTCGGTAAAGATCGTCGTGATCTACCCTTGCGAATTCCGGGACTGCTTCGGCGAGAGCTACGAACTTTGCCAGCGGCAAATTAACATCGCGGCTGATCTCTTGCAAGTAATTGTCGATGATCTTTGCCACCTTCAGCTTTGAGCTGTGCGATGCTGAAGACGACCTCCTGCTTTCCTGAAACTCGATATCAATGTTTTCGGCCGACCGAGACCTCCTCCTCTCGCACCCGAGCTTCGATCTCGGAGGGCTAGTCGGGGGACTCTGACCCTGTAACATAAACTGCTCCACAATTGTCATCACTGTGTCCACATCGTACAGTGTCTCGTTCGCCTGCGACAGATTAGGAAGTAGGAGATCGTTTGCCGTCGCTTCCTCCAGTTGAAGCCCCACTCTCTTGGCCAGTTCCATTCTCGAAGAAGAAGACGCGTTTAGGATGTTTGCTGCCTTCAAGAGCTTCAGCAGGAAACTGGATGAAACCGCACCTTTCTCTGCAGAAAGCAAGCTAATTATCGACTCCAGAAGAAGCCGGTCTTTCGAAGTGAGCTCTTCATTGTTAGAGTCCGAATCTGAGTCGGATACTGCTTGCTTCTTCGCATTCCCAGCTCTCGATACGTTCGGCAACCACCGAGCTGCATAAATCTTCAGGGCATCGCCGACCAAATTGGAGGGTATTTTTCCTCCGGATTTTATGGCTATCATAGTTCTCCAATATAGGTCGATCCCCAAGTCGGCTAGATCTTCAGCCCACCAACCCTTCGCGGCCAATATATGCCTCTGGCTCTCGGCTCCGTTACACGACATATCGTCTCGGCCTCGGCGGGAGTGACTATGAGATAGACTAACCTTCGACGGGTTCGTCAGGACTTTGCTCGCGATTGCCTCGATGCATCTGCTGGAGATTCCGAGGTCTTCAGACCACAGAGGGAAGGCCTTGGTGCTCTGCAGAGTCACGATTGAATCCCTCCAACCGTGAAGAATACATGAATTGAAGAAGACCTCAATCTTGTATATCAGATTGCCCTTCTCGACATCCTCAGACATCTGGAGGTACTCAGCGGCACATCGAGCAGCAACGATGTTGTAGGCACTTAGAGTGATGGTGATCCCATAGCAGAACTTGGCACACAGCTCGAACGCCTCAACGCCGCCCGGGAAATCGGGAAGTTGCACTATTTGGTGCTGCGATGATTCAGGCAACTCCGAGCAGAGCCTCTGCAATCGCAAGCACTTCGAGAGCAGGGGGAACTGCGAGTGACGCGAGTTTAATCAGAAAGACAGACATTCCGGAATCACCTTTAAAGCAAAAGGCTCAAGATTCATTCAAGGATGTTGAATCTGAAAAAGCAATTACCTTGTGGAGCAAATATCTACTTCCCTTCACTTGTACTAAGAGGTCACTGGACACTTCAGAAGACACTGACCTGCATCCAGAGAAATTCAATTCATGAGCTCAACCTCCAATTCCACAAACTCGAAGAAGAAATTTCAAGAGAGAATTCACTCCTAGTCTAGTCCCACAGTTACCTCACTGCTTCAGTAGTATAAAAAGTGTCCGGCCGAGATCCGAGCTTCATAAACTTCATGGTTTCACTTGTTACTCTAAATCCTCCCTCTAGCTTTCACTCGATCATCCAATTAAGAGTACGCAACAAGATGTGAAGACCTGGAGACTCTGCTACTCCCGATGCTGCACAAGACTCAATCTGACACTCCCTCCAGCCAAAGGAGAGAGAGAGGGAGCTTGTGGAGACCAAACCAGAGTCAAGTCCACTCGCTCATGTTGCTTGGATTCAATGAATTCCCAGCTCAGCAAGCCAACTCGAAATTAAATGGCCGAAACAACGACCCTGGACTTCAACAAACTGTGAATTGTCTGCTTCTTTTGCCCCCCTAAGCAAAGAGAGAAGAAGAGGATGTAAATGTCATGAGAGGGAAGAGAATTCTCCGAGAAGAACTGAGCAACAAGAGCAAACCATTTGGTATGTGGGGAGGGCGAAGTGTTGTTGCTTACGAGTTAAATAAAGGGAATTGGAATTATGGTGGATGAATAGGGCGGAGTAAGGTGACAGAAACCTACGAAGTCAAGACGCAGCAGCCCCTAAACAAGAAGGCCCATGTCCTTTCAGTCAAATTCCATGCCCCATTTTTCCTTTTTTTTCTTCTTGGATTTGGACATTCGAAAAATAGAAAATCAATCCGGCCTCCATCAAGATCAAACGAACACCCAATACCCAACTTCCAATTCCCCCCACCAAGTCAATCATTCACCACAGCTTAGTTAAAACATAAAAAAGAAAAGCAATTTTAAAAAAAAAACCCAAGAATCCAAAATTGCCCAGAAAGGAATAAAGACTGGAATTCTTATGAAGAAAGACAGGAGATTTACCAACCCGAAAATGCTGGATTCGTGGCACTCCCAAGAAGTCGAAACCGACCACAATCATTCACTGCAGATATTCTACCTGGAACAGGAAAAGAATATATATTATGCCCCCCTTAAAAATTCTTCCTTTTTCTTCTCTCCTCTTCCTCTTCTTTGTTTTTTCTCTATCTTTTATGTAAAATTCAAGAAGAATAAGAGAAGGGTTTCGAGCTAAATCTCTAACCTTTGTCCCGGAGAGCGTGCTAATGGAAAAGCGAAGCCCACGTGCTTATCCTGCGCCCACCGGTGTCCATCCCCCTCATCATTGCCACACCATTATTTTTTTTTTCCTTTTGCTACAGGGGCGACCCCCCAAGATTTTCGTTATTTTATTGGTCAAACACTATAATATACGCCACATCGTACGGCTCCCACAATCCCCATTTGATATCGAGAGCGGTCGAATTTACAGATTATGATAAAGTAAAGTAAGGAAGAAGAGGGAATATTTGCTCAAAAGTAAAGTGACTGCAGAAAAGCAAGAAGAACGGAAAGAACGGAAGAGGACGAGGAGCAGGAGGAGCAGCAGCAGCAGCAAAGAAGATGATGGTAAGTGGATCGTTATCAAAAGATGGGCATCGTCATCCTTAGCCTGAACAGCATATTTATACATTCATATCGTGGAGAAAACAGGGGGGGAAAAAGATTAAATGACTGCCCTTGGTTTTCACCAGAATAACGAGAGGTGCCTCTACATGCATTGATGACATATGGTCCTACCCATGACCATGCATGAAACACTTGTTCCTCCCATGCGAGATGAAAGTCAAAGGTTTTTTTTCTTTTTTTGCTCCTTATTTTTTGTGTGGAGGTGGGATTTCGTCACTTAAACCTGCTGAAGGTGTTTCAATTCTTGGGCAGTTGAGGGTCATCGTCAGCATTGGATTCTTCTGAACTTATGATCCTTTTTTCCTCCTTCGTTCTTCCTTTCTTTCTTTCTTTCTTTCTTTCTTGGTGGAAGTTTTGATTAATGGGAATCAATGAGTAATGACATTGACAATCTGGGTGGGGTCCTGGTTTGAAAGAGAGACCGAAAAGCAAAAAAAAAAAAAAATCACCAAAAAAATATGAATAAAAAAAGAGGAAAAGAAACCTGCGAGTTGATGAGCATATGATGTTAATAGCAGCGAGCTTGATTTTTGAGCCTACAACATTAATAATGTGGGCGTTTGATAAGGTAAGTTCTGACGTTGTTCTGTGTACACACTTTGCTATCACATTGATTTTTGCTTTGATTTTTTTCTCTTGGAAGGGGGAAAGATAATGGTCCAAATGATAATTGAGCTATGGCAACCCCACCTCAGTCAATAGATGCTAACTTAGGACTCCCCTATATGTCAAAAGAGTTTTAAAACTTGGGGGTGTTTACATCACCAGAAGATCATAAACGTGAAAAGCTATTTCGTCCGCATAAAGAGTCCTGTTCATCAGTTATTGCTTTGCCATGCACATGATTCTTGATCCCCCCCGGGCCTCTTTTTCATTGGATCAAATGAGTTGATCTATGTGGGGTGGGATAATCTGTGAGACATTGAGAGAGATAGAGAGAGAGAGAGAGAGAATAGGGGCTGCTAGGTTAAGTACTGAATTTCCCTCTTTCGAGCTCCCATTTGCATCTCTTGCTCATGCTAAGTTGATACCATCAAATCCTAAAATTATATAAAAGGCTTACTAGGAGTAACTAAAATTAAAAATTCAATATGGGCATTAATTGGAATTGTGGTATGATTGAAACTGCCTATTGACCCCTTCCTCTAGCCTCTTTGACATAGTGGCATGAGAAAAATAATCGGTTCACCACTTGATCTCTCATATCGATATTCTTCCCACCTACAATTTCCACAATTTCTTTCTATTCCTTGTATGCCTTTTCAGGTAAATTAAAGTTTCCATCATCCCCCGGTCCTGAAGTGAAGACGTGTCCTCTACCATACCAAACATGTGAGAGTTACTCATGTTGTGGATGTCATGGCTAGGGTTTTACCAAACGATAAGAAAAGGGTGTGTCACCAGGAACGGCAGGAAGGAACCCTATAAATTGGAAGACCGAAAGTGGTTCATATATCTTTTCTACCCATCCTACTCGGAAAGATAACAACAGCCATAACAACGACAATAACGTGCTGTCTATATACGGCATGCATAGGAAGGACCGGTATCTGCCATTTTAGAGTGTTTTCTCGGCCTCCTGAAACAGAGGCCACTCGATGATTCCCAGATTGACCAAGCTCCCGGACTCGGTGGTCCAGAAGTATCGCCACCTGTTCACGTGCTGGCTCGATCGGTGTCGCCCTCGGACCGCGACGCGAGCACGCCTTGGCTCGATCAGCGGGTCTCCCCTGTGACGACGCCCCCGTAATTAGGTGCCGGGTTGCGGGGCAAAACTGTCGAGAAGATGGGTGGTCCGAATTAGGGTTCCTCTTTTTCGTCGATGTTTTTATGGGTTTTGGGAGCATATGGAAGCAGTCGGTAAAGTATGGTGGGCAGTGTTTTTCCCACCATACGAACGAACGAGAAAAAGATGGGGATCAATCGGTCCTTCTCCGTGCAACCCAACGGGGCGACCGGCCGACAGCGGCGGGGCCCCCGCATTCGGGACGCTGTTGGGTTTTCCTTTTGGAGTTGTTTCACGTATTTAGTGGGAGATGCGCGCACTTAGAAAAAGAGAGCAAAAAGCAAAGAATAACAAAACCCCACGGAGGTTTGGTTTCTTGTGCAAAAGCGAAGAGATCTTCCTCTCCCCTCCTCCGTCCGTCCTCTTTCGTCTAGCATCATCAGCGAGGCCGTCCCATCGACGAGGCCCCGCTCTATTTTCTTTTCTTTTTTTCCCTCCTTCCCTGATTGGAGAACCTTCGACGAGGGATGGAAAAGAAAGCATGGCCCCTGTTTACGCTAAAAAAAACGTTCCACTTTCTTGGTCGGAAGGACGATGGATTCGATAGATTCCGGTTAGGGTCAGTCGAGGCAATCAACTCGAAGGTTGTCTTGCAGAGGTCGACGGCCGACACATGAAAGATTTTCTATGAGGATCGTTGCTAATTGGCCATGGTCGTCGACAATCTAGCTATGAAAAATTTGACGGGGATGCGGTTGAGAAACGAAAGAATGCGTCGATTTCAGTTGGAGCATAAGTATCAAATCTAATGTCCAGCGATGGTTCTGGTACCGAGTGACGGTTGGTTATCCCAATAACCTCGAAAATTGTAACTTCGCTTCGGATAATGATTATTCGGGTATGGAAAGTACGCCTAGAATTTGAAGTGTGTGTCCTAGAGCATAACTACTTATTTGTGACTATTGTTAGTGAGATATAAATGCCCACGATAAATTGTTGAAAAGAAGCCTCGACACATATATCGATGAAAATACATTATATATACCAACAGTGGGGATGAGGCGCAATGATTGTCGGTTGTGTGGAGAAGCCGATGACAACTTCGACGGCGGCAGCGGCCATGACGGAAGGGGAGAGAGAGAGAGAGAGTGAGTGGAGAGAGACGAGGAGAATGAATGAGCTACTAGGAAACTTAGGGGCTGTTTGATAACCATCCAAACAGTACCTAGTTCTGATTTTTTATTCCCAGTAGTAGTTTTGGAACATAATCACGTTTGGTAAAATTTTTGTTCTCATGAACAAATTTGTTTTTGGGAATAGATTTGGAGTAGAATCAAGAATAAAAAGAAAGTTGATTATTCGTTTCTTGAACAATTCTAGAATCAATTCTATCTAATTTTTCCTTTTTCCTTCTCTTTCTTCTTTTATTCTTTTTTCCTCTCTTGATCTTCAAGTGTCGCCACTGCCGCCATTGTTGTCTCCGTCGGTCGTTGGCGATCTCGCTGGAGGCTCGCCCAGCCGCTGGCGAGGCCTAGCGAGCTCGCCGGTGGCCAGGCAAGCCTCCCCGACCATCGGCGAGCCTCGCCTAGATCTCAACCTCGCCTAGATCGCGAGGTCGAGCCCCACCGGCGGGCCGGGCGAGGTCGAGCCCCACCGTGGCTTGGCGAGCTCGGCCTCGCCGGATATGGGCGAGGCCGCTCGCCTAGCCAAGGCTCGGCCAACGAGGCACGGCCTTGCCGAGGGCCGGCGACGCTCCGGTGAGGTTGCTGGCCCTCGTCTGGCCGGTCACCGGTCGTCCCAAGGCCAGCGACTGGCCACCTTGAAGAAGGAGGAGGAGGAGGAGGAAGAAGAAGAAGAAGAAGAAGGGAGGAAGAAGGGAGGAAGAAAGGAAAAAAGAAGAAGAAAAAAATTAAAAAATTATTTAAAAAAATGATTTGAAGTATGAAGGGAAATTTTGCTATATATAGAATACATATTTAAATTAAAATAAATACTAAATAATAAATTATTATTTTTTGGAAACTATAGTTTATTATTCACTATTTAATAAAAAATTGATTAGTTAATATGTTTATTACTTAGTATAAATATAATTAATTAATAGAATTTCTATGATTTAATAAAATTTTAGAATTGGAATAGAAATTTTATATAGTTACCAAACGCATTTCTATTTTTTTTCTATTCCATAATCAGAAATTTTGTGTAGTTACTAAACGTGTTCTTTTGCTTGGAAATTGTTCACGGAACAGAATAAAAAAGAATCATTTCTGATCAGGATCCGTTTTCGGGAATGTAATCGTTACCAAACGCGCTACCATTCTTTTCCCAAAAAAGAAGATAAAATTAGAAAAATTAAAAAAAAAAAAAAAAAAAACCATTTCTTTTAAGTTTATTCACGTTACAGCATTGATCGTGACACTTAGAATAGTGACTGAATCACTATGTTGGAGATATAAGACCTTGGTGAGGAAGACTAAATTGCACTTTCACTAAAAAGTTTAAAACTAGATTAGTTCAATTGAAAGATGTATAATCAAATTTAAATTCGTACAACGGATTTATGACTAATTGTGTTTTTCTTCCCTTACTTCCCCCTTGCATCCACTTGCAAAAGTCGACATGAAGAATAAGTTAGTGCATCCCAAAAATAAAGGCAAAAAGAGAGATTGAAAAGACATTTAAATTGTTCGCTCATTTGCAATTTATCAAGTAGGAGTTGTAGCACCAACAACTGCTCCGCTGCTTCTTCTTTTTAATTTCTCCATAAGCACAAGTTAAGGACGTTGATATCGGTAATTAAAAAATAAATAGCACAAGTATCATTACAGATGGTGAACTGGAGATTTTCCTAAATTTCCTAGATTCAATGGACTAATTTTGGACCGAATACATAATGGCATACGTTAATTATAAAAAAATGGAAATTATTTTATAATATTTTAGGAATTCTTACTCTTAAGGAGAAAGAAAAACATATTAATTAATTACACATGCCTCATGGAGCAGCAACATCAAATTAGATCTATCTTTTTCTTTATAGATTTCAATTAATTGAAATCAATTCCAATTTCCAAGTGAATATTCATATGACTAATGCAAAACACAAGGCACTACATGATTGGTGCATGTAGCCACCTCATAGTTCATGCACAGGCATGTCGTGCCACATTCATTGCCCACTCTCAAAATTTTTATCCCAACTTCACAATGATATATTATATTCTATTGTATTGTATAATATTAAATACCTTATAAATTATATTGCAATCTTTTATATATTGTAGACTTATTGCGAGCTTTGTTAACTGATAATGGGAATGTACGTTTCTTTATTCTCGATGTTAAAAGATGTCACATCTTTCTTTTTAATTTTTTTTTTATAGGGCAACGTATATAATTATTTAGTGATATCTTAAAATAATTTTTAGGAAGATCAGTGTTGGATCAGTGGATTATTAAACTTTATATCTAATTAATGTAAGAGATAATGGTTTATATATAGACTTGAGCATTAAACGAATCTATACCATTGAAGAGACTCAATAAATGGATATAAGAAAAACTATCCAAAAAATCATAAATCTATGCACTCTTGCCAATTTAATCATAAACATTTTTGATTGTACAATTGAAAATAAATCTAGACCATTGAGTCTCTTCAAAGGTCTAGAATCATTTAGTGCTCAAATCTATTATCTCTTACATTTATTATCAAACCATTGAAGAGACTCAAAGATCCAAGCCCTCGCTTGGGGGCCCACATCCTTGCTTGTGGTCGGCAATGGTCGATTGGCAAAGTCGCCACCAAATTTTAGAAAAAAGAAAAAGAAAAATAACAAAAAATATTTAAAAATAAAAATATTTAAAAAATATTTAAAATCGTCAACGTCAGTACCATCTGTGCCATGTAAAATGGCTAGTGTCTATATAAATTATTTCCGCCAAAAATTAGCTAGATGGACTCAATAGGCAAAATGTAAAAAATTTAGAACTCAATTTGTATAATTAAAAAGTTTATAATTAAATCGGAAAAAAATGTAATAATTTTAAAACTTTTTGGACAATTTTCCATGAATACAACTAAAGAATCTTGGGTGATACAAGATTTTTTACATAATATAAAACATAATGAAGTATTAATATTAACCCTATTGTAGGGAATGATATCCCTAACGCTAACAAAGTCGTCCACCACTTAATTTTGTGAGTTTTATTTTTGAAAAACATAATCAATGTACGGATACCAATTTAGTCCTATAACTTTTCAATTTTACCAATTTAGTTATAAACCTTTGCGTGAAATTTCAATGAGATCCTTTCGGCCAGTTTTCGTTGGAATTAACTGACGTGACGGTCTCGTCATTGATGACTGTCTTACGTAGCACAATCCCACATCAGCGATTTTCAACAAAAATTAATCATAAATATTAAATTGGAATTTCACATAAATGTTGAGGATTGAATTAGAAAAATTAAAAACTTTATAACCGAATCAAAGTCCGTGCAACACGTTTAGCGTTGATTGGACAGATTTTTTTTTTTTCTTTTTACCCCCAAAATCCGATGTTTACACCTGTGAAGATATGATCCTCATCCATGCAAGTGTCACCTTTGTTATATAGTTTGAGATAGACAAAAGGTTCAATTAGTGTAAAGCTATGTCTGAACCCTAATCTAACATATAATTAGACATGACCCCCACCAAATGCTTCTTCTTCATATCAATCTCATTCGTTTTCTAGTCGGCATCGTAATAAAAAAATATCACAATATGTCCTTTTCCATTCGAGACCAAAAGATCAGCTGTCTTACGTTGATGCGGCACCTGCTTTGCTCCTCTTTCTTCCAGATAAAACACAAATAAAAGGGGCGACTAACTAAAAAATTAGGATTCACACGTTGCCAAATAAGATTCATTTTATCTAAAGTTCGGATCTCCACATTATTCATGTCGGCATGAATGATGTGGTGCTGGTGCATCCTTTCTTGTAGGTAGAGGGTCTCCATCTGTAGGACACTATAAAGCCTACATTGAAAGACGGGAGATTTGTATATGATTGATGAGTGAAACTCACTCCCGAGTGATCAGCACCGATTACACTTTGAGAATTCCTTCTTAGGGTTACAAATAGTACCAAAGCAAGACCCCTGCCAATAGATACGTGATACAAGAATGAACCGGACCTCAAGCCAATCCTACAATGACGGAGAGTGATCATCAGAACGTGAGGGTTCGAATGAAGTGCCACTCCTAACAAGCTTGTAGGACATGAACGGTGCAAGCATAGATTGAATTGCATATTGAATAGAGGAAGCATCGTTGGGGGATATGGTCCAACAGTGATAAGATTGTTGGTGCTTTTTACATGAACGAGTTTGTGATTCTCCAAGTCCCACATCGAATGGAAGACGACTTTGGCTCCATCAATTAGTGCTAGCCAATTCCAATAGTCACGATATCGAATGGTTACCCATGAGTCTCCGAAACCCTTTTGGGAGGAGACTCGACTCACGTGAAGTGGGTATACCGTTCTATCTCATGCAAGAAAATGGACGAACTCGCTTCCACCACATGTCGGGCGGTGGGACCGGAGTTTTTCTCCCGGCCGGACGGATGAGGAACAGGGAGACCCCGCAAGATGGCTACTTGCAGGGAGTCGACCTTGCATGTCATGAAGAAGAATAAATGTCGAGCGAGTCGAGTCGAAATGAGAAAGCTGAAAGGGACTCGAGCCGCGACCACGACCACAACGTCCGGCGCATCGGAAAGATCCGTGCGTGTGAATGCTACAACTCGGATCGCCCTGCCTCGAATGCAACAAAACCACGCAACAAATGCGCACAGCTCGTGCAGTGCCATCGAATCTGCACTTGTCTCTCCCACTCTAATACGTACAAAAACCTCGATGCCCTCGAGAAAAAAAGCGGGATCCTCACATGGAAAGGACGGCAATTTGAGCCGCATTGGGCTCTTTTTTACATTGCTTTTTCACTACAGAAAACCGACAAGATCGATCATGAGATGATTAGGTGCTGACTCAGCAACAGGTTGAACAAGAAAAGCGACAACTACGACGACCATGACCCGGACGACAATTCATATTGATTTTGTATAGAGCTTGGAGATGTAAATAAATAAAGCTATACCTAATTTATGGACATTGATACTTATGTACTTTGCTCATAACTCGTGACAAAACTAATTAGCGAGGAGGGTCATATGGAGGGAAAAACTACGACAATTTGACTTTTAAACTTGTTTTATGTCAACCGGAATTAGAGCCACGGAGTTTGAGTGAACTCAAAACTCATTTTAGTCTTAAAACATTATAATGGATCAATTAAGTCTTAAAACAGTTTGTCATCCCTCAAATTAGTTCATTCATTACCTCCGTTAGCTTCCAATGAATGAAAAAGTATGAATTGATTTTTTTTATAAAAAAAATCGTCCATTTGGCCATTATTTAGTAATATAGCTTTGTCAAAGCCCAAAATGATTGTCAGAAAGTTATTTGCTTAGATCCAGGCTCAAATGAACGGTGTCCATGAAATCGTGATCATTTGAATCTCTTACGAGACCTGCACATGGGATCTACAAGATCAATAGTCAATTTCATAGAGAAAATTGTTTAAAAAGTTATAAACCTATTGCACTTTTACCATTTTAATCATAAACATTTCAATTTTATCTATTAAATTATAAATCTTTTCACATTTTGTCAATTCATTTATTAGGCCAATTTTGGTCTCAAATCGCTAATGTGGACATCAATTGTTCCACGTGACGCAACTGGTGTTGATATGCCACATGGACGGTTTTTAATAATATTTTAAAATGTTTTCAATTTTTTTTCTTTTTTTTTTTCCTTTCTTTCTTTCTTCCTCCTCTAATCAGTTGCTAAGTCTAGGTGACTAGCCAGAGGCAAAGGTTACCAAGGTCGGCCTCACTGGCATTGAGCAAGGCTTGACCTTGCCGTCGCTGGGTTCTCTAGTGAGCAAGCCACTTACAAATCTCAGCTTGTCTCTGTTCAGATGTTCTCTCCATTCTCACTCCGACTGATCTGGGGCTTCATCAGGATCAAAAAGGTATTGCCAGTAGCTTCTCGATTACAGCACACCATTCATCCTCGTCCAAGAGGCAGATCTCAAATTTTCCCTTGAATAATCATTGTCGCGCTCTCTCTTTCCTGCATGCTTCGATCCATCTATTTTTCGAATCGGTGATGAGTGTTCTTTTCGCACAAAAGCATCTTCCTTTTGGTCCGGCGGCACCCGAACCTCCGCCTCCAGCTATGGTGGCTACCGTAACCTTTTAGATCCAAGGCTGCGAACTTTAAATCTGATACCGAGGTTGGCCGCCAACAATTAGTCAACTGCATCGCATGCAAAGGGGTTGGAGGGCCGATGGCGAGGCTCGACCTCGCCTTGATGGCCCTCACCTCTAGCCAGTCACTAAGACCAGGCAACTAGCTAAAGGAAGAAGGGAAAGGGGGAAAAAAAGAGGATAGAGAGAAAAAGGAAAAAAGAAAAAAGAGAAAAAAGAGATCTAAAAAATTCAAAAATATTAGAAAATTATTAAAAATTGTCTACGTCAACGTCGGTTGTGCCATGTAGGACAGTTGGCGTCTACGTCAGCGATTTCCAACTAAAATTGGTCGTATGGACTCAATTGGCAAAAATTGATAAGGTTTATGATTCAATTGATACATTTGAAAGGTTTAGAACTTAATTGAGAAAAATACAATAAATTTAAAGTTTTTTTTGGATAATTTCACGTTTTCACATACGGTCTAGGGAGCCAAGTCAATGTAAGAAGAGATGACTATCCTCTTCAACCGATTGAGACTTGCTTGGACACGATTTAACATGGATCAGGTCAATCAAGGCCATTAAATGTGGGATTGATGTGCATGAGTTTCATGTAATTTGAGAAAAAAATTGTCCAATCAATCCTAAACTTATTTTACATATGTCAATTTGTTCATAAATTTTTCAATTCTAATAATTTAGTCCTAAATTTTTGCATAAAATTCCAATATAGTCGTTCTAGCCATTTTCGCTGGAAATTACCAACATTCAGTGTGCCACGTAAGACGACCGACAATGATATAATTATTACGTCAATAATTTTTGGTCAAAAATTAACTGAAATTCCTATCTTAGAATTTTGCACAAAAGTTTAAGGCTAAACTAGAAAAAATTAAAAAGTTAGAACCGGATTGACATTTATATAATAAATTTAGGACTAATTGGGTAATTTTTCTTGAAATTAGCGATTGTGAATGTGTATAATTTATTGATACCAATCCATACAAGTTCTTTTTTTCTTTTTTGTTCCTTTAGCCAACAACATCTTCAGATACCGAAATGCTTCTTCCCTTTTTTTCCCTGAGATAAGGAACAGATGCACGCAAGATTATTCTATCATAAAAATGTCTCTTTTCCCTGTAGATGTCGCCCTATGAATTCTCAAGCATCTAGCTACCGATCAACCTCATAACAAGCAAGGATGGACCCAGAATTCCAGCTCGGACGGAGAAGTTTCCGGTGCAATTTGACTTTAAATTATAATTATCATTCGTTGAAAATAACTCACTAATCAACCCCAACTTAATTAATCAGTCGACGCTGCCAAAAAATAAAATAAATAAATAAAAGATATTCACGACAATTTAAAATTGGGCATATTTTTTTTTTTTTAGTTGGAGTACAATATATAAATTAGGGCTGGTTTAGGAATAAGATAATGTGAAAATTTAAATGTACTAACTTCACGTCTTGCTTTATTTGCATTCGTGAAAGATTAAATTAAATTCCAATGATTAAATCATGAGATAAAGACAACAAATAATATTTTACAACGTTTAAGGTTAGTTGGTATAATTTTTTTTATGAAGTTTTATGTTTATAAGTAAACGTAAAACTAAATGATGGTTCAATATTATGTTAAGGGAAAATAATGCTAGAAGGGATCCAAAATTTTACTCGATATACAGTACAGTACCTCCATCAATTTTGCTACGACCTGGCCATAATCCACGTGAGTCAAGCCCTGAAAAGAATATTGGATATGGTGACCAATTAGAGCACTTATGAATCAAACTGGAGTAAGAATGAGAGAGACTCAATTTAGTAACATTTGTTTTGAATTCTAATAATATTTATCTCTAACAACGTTTATTGTCGGAAATAAAGCTATTAGAAAATAGATACACGATATATATACCGCGTATGTTTTGAAAAGAAAAATACAATGGCTGCTACGACATAGATCAATTAGCAAAAACGACAAGGTAAAAAAGCATTTGATAACTCGACAACAATTTTATTATTATTCCTTAGAACAGTGCCATCATATGATCATCTTTCTCTATCAACTTATAATTAGGGGGATTACAGACAAATGATGGTGGAGATTCCAAAGGGAAAAATGGTCAAAAATAAGTGCTGAAAAGCATGAAAATTACAGTTGGTTTGGAGTGCTTTTCTTCTCCTTGGGTAATTAATCATGTAACCCTGGTTCCCCAAGTTAGACACACACCTCTCCATTTGTCAAAGATTCGCGTGCAAAGCATGGAGAGGGCAGGATGAGTGTGACACGACGGATTGGTTTTCTTGCCTCTTTTTTTACTCAATTATTTTGACTGTGGAAAAAGAAATTGCAAAAAAAGAAAAAAAGAAAGAGGTGGAAAAATAAGATGCTTTATACCATGATTAATAATTGACCCAATCATCATCACTAGGCTCTCTTTTGAGGTCTTAGGTATGATTCCCAAGATATCCTCTCCTTCTTTATTTTTCTTTTGCCCTGTTTGGTGAGCAAGAAAGTTATATGTGGCCTAAGGTGGATTGACAGGCTAGTGGAAGAGGCAACAATAATTAACCCAACAATAATGTGAAACTAATGCTTGTAGACTATGTACAATTTTAGACAAAAGCTAAAAGCAGCTGCAAATGGACATACATGTTTCTAGGGTTTCTAGCTCAAAATGAGATCCTTCAAAAGGTTAGAGCAACTGAACCACTAGAGAATTCACCAAGAGTTAAAAGAGTTTGGTCTAGATAAGACAGACGTCGCGTTCAACCTTCAGTTTCTCTAGTCTCATCTGATTCACATGAATGAGACAATATATGTGTCTTGATAAAATTAATCGAGTTGAATTGGATGGTCGTGTAACTTAAAAAAAGCTTAGAGCGCTTGCATCTAATTTTTTAGTTGTATTGAAAAGAGCTCCTTGCATAAGTAGAAAAATTTTCTCAAGAAATTTATCTTAAATATCATATCCTTTTAACCATTTTCAACAAATTATCATTCAACCAAAGAAAAACAAATTATTAGAGTAAAGTACATGCTAAACAATTAGATGAGACAATTTCTTTGTTTATAACCACTAGGTAATTAAATTAAAAGAGTCGATAAAACGAATTTTTCCATGGTTAACCCATCTTCATATTACCACAAAACATTTCAGTAATTCTTTATTAATCCAACTAAATTTATCGTCTACAATATATCAACTCTAAACTAGGGAATGGATTTTACTCAAACCTACATAAGATTATCGAAAGGCATACTTTCCTCTAAAATACATGTCATTCAAATGAAACATTTTCTATATGTTCATAAGTGACTTTACGAGATACTATATATCGAGCCAAAAATATAAATCAAACTATTTGTAAAGCCGCCATAAACGTTTGAGTGCTTTTAGTTGAGCAAATGTTTTGTCCCTTTCATAACCAGAATTGGTATACGACGATGACTTTTATCTCACTAAAAGAAACAAAGATGGTACGATAATCCACGTGGAAGCTAAGGTGTTGGCTGTGAAAATCAACAGGATTATATGTTTGACCTCGCTTTTTATTGTGGGTGCGGTTGGTTGGTTCAAATCAACTTTAATAAAGTAGGAAAAAGGGGTTGTAGTAGCTATTAGCTAAACATGCACAAAAGTAATGACCTTCCCTTGCTTTGGTCGGCTTAAGATAAACCTAGATGATATCAAGCATACGTCTCCCTCGACCCTTTTCCCACCTCCTTCAATCTTGTCCCTCACTTTTCTTTTTCGTTTTTCTTTTGAGAAATAACCACTTTGCATCCTGAATTTTCACTTTTAATACCAACTTGCAACTTGCATTGGTTAACGCGCCATAGCTAATTACAAAATTGCCCTTTTTCGGCCTATTTTATCTCTATCACAATTCTAAATTTTTTCAAACTTAAAAGTAGACTTAAGTTACAAAGCCTAGCCATATGTTGTGATACTCACATCGAAGAATTGGTATGATGTGGAATACTTAATTTAGCTTAATTAGCTTATAACTTATTGACTTAAACATCTAAATGAAGATGTGTCCAATTAAATATGTCAATGAGTTCAGACTTGGCTTCCCTCTTGACCATCTGCCTAGGTGAATGTATTAAGTTTTTGCTGCATGCTTCCAACAAATGGTATAATAGTTGATGGTTTATGGGCGGCCTACTCATAATACATATTGGTAATTCGTGAAAATCTCAAGTAAGGAATGTCGTGACTAACTCGATTTTCGGATAACTTTCATGGTTTGATTTGATGAAAAAATGGTGAAGATGGGCATTGTGGTGTAGCAATGATCCTAATGGTTTATGGTTTCATTTGGAGAAAGAGACTAAACATGAAGATGAGCATTTAAGATTCAAGCTGAGACATGTTGGTATAGAAAAATACCTAAATTAAGAGGGAGTAGACTCTTGGTGTAGAACAATACCTAAATTAGAAGAGAGCAGACTAACACTGAGCTCACATATGAATAGGTAATTGTTAAGATGTGCATATGAATTGTATTAGAAAAGTTACAAATAAGAGAATTTGCATAATGTGGAACAGCTAATATATCCTAATTGACAAAGTGAATATGAGTCCAACTGAATATATCATCAAGTTCGAAGTTGGCTTTCTCTTGGCAATCTCTCCAAGTGAATGTATGGGGCTTCTACTGTATACTTCTAACACCTACGCTAACCCAATTTTCTTTGAACATTAGATAAAATGGTGTCAAAATTTTATGATGTAGTTGATATGTACAAAAATTGGCAAGTTATATATGTATTTACACAAAAAATTCATCAATTCATTGTGGTCAACGTACAATGAAGTTTAATCGATTAGGTGGGATTAGTTGATGAAAGTTCTAAGACATTGTACAATCGACAAATATATGGCGTAGATATTGACATCTATGAGGTAGAGTCATCAACAGCTATGTGAAATCGATATAGACAAGTAGTTGAAAGGTGCTCAGAGAGACTTCTCGACAGAGCAAACAAGGGATTAGCCATCTTAAAATTTAACCAAGTGTTGGAGACAAAGAGAAGAATCATGGATTAATGCAGGGATAGATATCGAATGAGATTAAGCATCCTAATAATGACTTTGGAAATTGTAACCACTTTTGGATAGGGCCGATGTGAGGATATGAGGCTTGAAATCTCGGGAGTGCAATTGCTTCAATACTTCAAATAATAACTGCTGGCGAGCAATTATAAATAGTGGGCTACATAAGCGATTGCGTGTAATTATGAAGGAGACGAGAAACACACATTCCCAATGTATTTTTATCACTTTATTAATGTTATTGCCTTTCCATTTTTCATTAGAAAAATAATTGGGTGACAATATTTAATCTACTATAAGAATAACAATCAGTTTTGGACCATAAAAAATCAAATAACAAATATTATAAATTGTTGTGGGATCTACTTCTTTAAGAATTTATGCTTCACAATAAGTTATTATTCTCACGGTATTCAAAGACTATTATGCTAATAGAGCCGTTTTTATTATTGTGCATCATTTCCAATACTTTCCTTTTTAATTTACTATTCATCTTCACTATAAAGCCAAGTGAATTTATGTCCAAAATTACCATTGAACCCATTTACATTAAAAATCCAATAATCTACTTTGGGTCAAATATTTTTCACCATATTTCATCTCGATTGTTGCAACCAAGTCTCATCCTCATATTAAGCCCAACCTTAGTAGAAGTGGGTACTGAAAAAAGAGAACAAGCATTATTGTACGACCCGTAAGGCTTTTCAGCAAGTGCCTATTTTTTATGAAACATATTTTTGGCACGTCCAGTGGGACTTTTGTGGTATGATTTAAGGAAGAAGCATGGCAAGAATAATGAATCAACAGAAGTCTGACGATGGCATCGGTAACAATCTGTCGCGGCATGATAGTACTGAGAGGGCCAGTTCGAAATGCGTTCTGAGTTGTTGGCTGCTCAGCCAGCGGCAGAGCAGAATCCAGTTGGCATGCCAACGTCCCGAGGCATCTCATGGAAGAGCAAATGAGGGAAATGGTGCCAAACTCCCCCATAGCGACCACCATAATGAGATTATTCAAAGAACGACAAAATGACATGGCCAACTACATCATTAGACTTTTTTTCGATGTGATTAGGCCGATAGTGGTCAATGCAGTTGATGACGTCGTTTTCAAGAGGATCATCCAACCAGCCATTTCCAATTCATGGAAATCCAGCAGTTTTTGGTGTGTCCCTTCAACTTCTGGTCAATTTAATAATGTTGGGCCATGTAGTTCCACCGCTTGTGAAAATTTTACAAAGGCTCGATACGTCTAACCATGGTCAACGTAATGTGAATTTGGTTGGCATTGTCACTGGCAATAACCAACTCAACATTGGCCAAAACAATGCAAATGATGACAATTTGGCAAATCTAAACATTTAATAGAATGTGCCTTTGCCACATGTAAAAATGTTAGGCCAGTAGGTCCAATGCAAAATGCTGACCACATAAAGACCATGTGGCAATACCACCAGACGTGGGAAATATTCCTTATAGGCCAAATTTGCCAATTAATTATGTTGAAAAAAGCTCCTAATATATTTGGCGTTGACAAAACTATCCATATTTCCTATTGATCTTCGTAAATGTAGAAGTTGTCTGTCTTTCAAATAATGTTCACATCAAAAGGACCTTTGATGTGATTAGTGAAAAGATTTTCAATAGCAGGAAGAACCTACTTGAACAAGTTTAGAAGAATAGGGAATTCATAAAGACTTGGAGGTCTTGAGGTTAATAGTCTACAAGATCTACATCACCATTATACTCAAAGAGTCAAAAGAGAAACAGTCGGATATAACTATGAAGTCTGATATGACTAGAATCCGATATCAATAGAAGCTTGTTGTGGAAACTTGATATAAGCATAAGCTTGGCGAAAGTTTAATATCATTAGATAACTTGAAAATTGGATATAACCGGTGACTATTGATATAACCAGAATACTTACACTACCTACGACAACAATCTTATCATTAACTTTAAAATTATCATTTTGAGATATTTTATCTCATCTCTTAACAACTTGTGACTTGGTATGAATTCCTATCTTAAATTTTTTTTTTATTGGCTATCATTCTTAAAGATTATTTACTCTAAATATTATCTTAATTGATTAACAATCATCTTGAAGGCAACATACTTTCCTTAGCTGAAGCAGTCCACTTTTGGAAATCAAGATTTGATTGTATGGGAGTCCAAATCCACATGAACTTTGATTGATCGACTTCAACGACTACCCTTATCTTCTCAACAAGGCTAGCTTGGAGATTGATCCTCTTGAAGATTGTCCAATGGAAGGTTTGCATGCCGAGGAGTATAAAAGGAGATCAAGACGCCTCATCTCTCTCATCTCTCTCATCTCTCTCCCTTCTCTTTCTATTACAAATATAGTTGTCACTGTCATCCATGTTTACAACCACCGGAGCCGCCCTATCTTCACAACTATTACAGCCATCTTCGCGATTGAGAGCCTCATGCGGTACCAGTTTGGTATGATGGCCGACGGGAGAAGGTGAGAGATAGAAGAGAGGCAGTAAAAGTGAGGGTTTCTTTAGTATGCCTAACAATATGTTGGGAACATGCACCGGAATTTCGGTAACTTCATCTCGGTATGATCTCCAAGAGGGGGAATCTATTTAAAGTTCATTAACAAATTAAGTAGGACCTACCTTTATTCAAATTTTAGATCCATGTATTATGAGCTAACTAAATATTATAAACAGTTTAATCATTAGTCGCAACTCACTAGTGTGAGATTTCTTGTCCCTAGCATACTCATGCTTTAACAAATCTTCGAGTTAGCCTTTTGTTTTAGCAATGATGCAGCTAATTCTAGTGTCAGAAAGGGAGGGGACGGGCTTAGATGTTTAACTAGTATCTATCATTAGCATTATTACAAATCGGAATAACACCCTATAAATCAGCAAAAATAATTCTCCATAACAAAAGTTTTTTTTTTTTTTGACTATGATAGATATATGAAATAGTATATGATTGAGAATTATTTTAATATTCTTTACCAACTATTGAAATATTTAGTGAAGCATTTGTTTGTTATATAATGATTCATTTTATAAAGGCACCAAAAATTACTCATTACCTTTGTATAGAAAACTTGATTTCATGTTGCACTACGGAGATAATAACATTAACAAATAAATGTTTCCTATCTAATCATCGGTAATGAGGAAGCAATTGAAAATATTTTGGTAGGGTCGTGTACAAAGAGGAAAGAAATGTGTAAAGAACAGTTTATAAAAGCTAAAGAAAAGGCTGTGGCATTCATTGACGTGGCCATTCGAACTGAAATTTACAGGGTTTGAGCAGGAGCATCTTCATCCATTGCATTGAACTTGCAACTCACCTCACTCATCGTACAAAAAGAAAGTCGCGAGTTACCTCGTTGCTGACGTTGCTGTTGTTTTCTTTTTCATGTTCTTATAATTGTTTGCTGATGGCTAGTTGATTTCTTAGGGTTGGTGGAACATCCCACACCTAAAAGGAGTGGGTAGAAGACCGAGACATTGCATGGTGTTCGGATTGATTGCCTACGTCTGTTTTTGTCTCTCGAAGAGAGGTAGTAGAGTAGTAGGAGTAATATCTTATGTTCATCATGTATTTTTCACTCAGTATAGTTCCTTAAGGCTGCGTTTGGCAGTTAGGATAAAATTCGACATATGATATTATTTATCTTATCCTACGTTTGGTACTTGCACAGGACAGGATAAAGTCGAATATAATGGGGATATAAGCCGGATAAAATTATCCCATGAGGAGGTGGGATAAAGGTAGATAGGATTTCTAATGTCCATAATAGAAAAATTATTTTTCTTGAATAACAAACTTATTAAATTAACAAAATTGAAATTATATTTCAATATAGATAATATTTGAATTCCAATTTAATAAATTAAAAATAAATAAAAAAATAAAAATAAATTTTTAATTAATCTTACTTTAATTTATATATTCAACTTTAATTATATCTTATAATAAACATTCAATCTATAAATTATATATTTATACTTATTATATATTTTAGGTATTTTTGTATTTTAGGTATGTTAGTACAGTTTACTATTTGATAAAATTTTATTAAAGAATGATGAAAGGGGATTAAAGAAATAATAAAGAAAATAATATAAAAAAATAAAAATTAAATTAAATTAAATTAAGGAATAGTGTTACGAGAGATTTTCACCATCTCTATTTACAATGATACGCCGTTACATAATATGATATGAATATATCCGACTTTAATACTACGATATACCAAACAATGGACATGATATAAAAAAATCAAATCCTATCATATCCAGTCATATCCCAATTAGAAATCCGGACGACCAAACGTAGCCTAAAGGAACTCGATAATAGCCTGGACCAGGAACCAGCTCGATAATAGTCAGTTCCAAAGGAAAGTGGACTAGAATGGGCCGGGCAGGGCCAATTCTTTCTAGTTCCAGACTTCCAAGGTCTACCCGGACCAGTGCTCATCCCTTACTCCTTTAAACACCAAAAGCTTCTCCTAGATTCTTTTCCTTTATATCTTTCTAATCAAGATCTTGTTACTAAACTGCATGAAGCCATACCCTTGGCCATAATAATAGACACAACAATAATATCGTTAATACCTGCATACAGGCGATGCTAGAAGGGCCGAAGAAAGATAATAAAGCAATGTGTAGCTAGCTGAGATCATAAGGCAACTTCATGTCGGTGCCATGACCTTTTCTCGAGTTGCCGTGAAGAAAGTGTAATATCTAGAACACACTTGATTACAACGTATAAAGGATGTAAGGGTTCAAAGATTGATTTGTTTCGTTGTCTCTATGTACTTCAAGGATTAAGAGGGGGATCTCTAAACATCTCCTTCTCTTGAGGCTTTTATTCATGGCAGAAATGTACCTCTTCTTTGGCTTTCAATGTTTCTATTCGTAGCTAGGTATCGCCCCGAGATCACAAGAGTATCATACATTAATCTCATGAGTCGAGTAAAATGAATTTGCGGAGCGGTCCAAATATAAAATCAACTTAGTATTATTTATCCAAACCACTAGTCAAGCAAGCATGCCTGACTACACATAGCCAAGGATGAGAGAGAGAGAGAGAGAGTACAAAAGGTTTGGACTGGAGATCTCCAGGTTCTCTCCACACATAAAGAAAGATTAAAAAACCATTTTGTGCTAGCAAACGATATGGATACTAATGATAACCGCATATTGGAAAGCCAAAAGCAGCTTAAGGAGACGTGTTGAGCTGTGGCTTTTTCAAATAGGATTTGGTAGGTGGACTTATTATTATTCGATAGTTCTCTAATTCCCTAAAAGAAATTATAGACGTGGGGAGGAAAAGAGGAGGATGGTAATCATACATGTCCTATCTGTCTAGCGATCATCAGCACCAAATTGCTGGTCAAATTTCATATCATGATGTACTAAAAGCATGAGAAAAAGCAAGGATTGATAGGGTCTGGGAATGTTGATCCAAAGACAAGCTCGTGGAGTCTGCCGAGAAGAGAATTTGACCAACCCCATCTTGCTAAAGTTGTATAGCCTTTTTCTGAGGGGAATTATCTGATCTTTACCGTCAAGATCAGTAATCTTTGTGACTTGAAAAGTCAACAAAAGGGTAGGTCATCGAGATGGGCACTTTATCTTCCCCATACGTATCAACATCTACTTTCCGATGAGGTGTCGCTGCTTTTGTTTTCTCCACTTCTCGAACTCTATCATTCCTCTCAGATTACAAACCCTTTATCTATATATTTTATGAAAAGATTTTGTCACCGATCCTCATCGAAGAGGATATGTGCACGTCGACTCAGAAAAATTTAGGATAAACGGTCTCGATCTAGTCTCTCGAAATCATAACGCATCGTCTTCCAAAAGTTTTCAACCATCTATCCATGTTCAAGAGAACGTGTCGCGATATTAAGGCTTTCCCCCCACTAGTAAAGGACCAAGCCCATCCTAAGAAGAGAGAAAAGGATCAAAGGGATGTCGAGCGAATGGAAAGCCGTGTTTTCCGAAATCAATGAAATGAACTTTTCGGACACTGGCAAGGCAATGTGTAGGGTTCTGCAATACAAGCCCGTAACCGCCGCCGGCTAATCAACCCGATCCGCCGAAAACAGCGGTCGAGAATGTCACCGGATCACTAAGCAATCAAGTAAAATCCAAGTAGGCTCCATATGCCGGAGAAAACCGGCGACAGGGGCATGCCCCCATCAGCCTCTGCTTCACGTCTGCAGAGATGGTAAATTGCATGCGGACAAAGCCCTCTTGGCAAACCCACGAGGGGCTGAACCCAAATGCCAGTTAAGGAAGCCAAAAATGAAAGGGAAATGGCAGCAGGCGATCCCGCGAATCAGACCAGACATCCCCCACCTCCCAAACCTGTGAACAAAAGAGAACGTTCGCGTTGCGCTAGAGGCCACACGGCCAGTTGGTAAGGGAACGCCGGAGAGAGCCAGCCCGGCCCCCACTGCTCCCACGCAGGCATCGAACACACCTCCTCGCCGTGCCTCCCCCCGCACGGCCGTCGCGGGCAGTGCTTGTCTGCGAACGTGGCGAGGTCACCGCTAGAGTTCAAAGCACCGTCGCCCCGTCGTCGCACGTCGCATCAAGGCTGGCGGGACGAGGTGATCAGTGGCCCTGATATGAAAACGGGCAAAGAGGGAAGTAACAGTGCCGGGAGTTTGGTTCCCCCAGCTCAAATTTTTTTAGGAAACTTATAATCAATTTCCTTGAAAAGAGATTAAAATTTGAAAGCATGAGAAATCACGATTCGTCGTCGGAACATTGTGTCGATGGAGTGATGTGCGATAACCATCCAATTTTCTCCTATTAAATTAAGCGTGTTAAGATAACATAATAGGTGCACATGAGAGCCGCACCAATGAATTATTGTTCTTGCGCATCTTGTAGAACGTCATATTTAAGTATGGATTGAAATGGAGTATGAAACTTTTCAAAATAAATACATCATTTTGACGCATCATTAATCGTAAAACTACACACAAAACTAAATTATCCAAGTACAAAGCAATTAATTGGGTTAAAAATATAAATTCACGAATATATTGTTAATTTTTGTGAAGAAAGTACCGAGTATCTTTTCTCGCAACGAGCATATTTTGATCCCAATAATTGTGATTAAGGTGGCATACTTAGAAGTAACGCTCACGCTCAGAGAGAACTTTATTATAAAAGTTAATATCACAAAAAATTCTAAACTATGCTCACTATGACACAAATATCTTAAAACTTTTTTGTGTCACTAAAAATCCTTAACTTGTCCATTATGACACAAATACTCCAAATATTTTTTTGTGTCATGAAAAAATCCCGAACTTATACCAATTTGACAAATATATCTTGAACGGAACTGGAATAAATGGTATATATATTACACATGTATAAGTGTAGGTTTTTTTGTTATACAAAAAAAGTTTGGAGTATTTGTGTCAAAGTGAGCAAGTTTAAGATTTTAGGTGAAATAAAAAAAATTTAAAATATTTTGGTCAAGTGGGTATAGTTTAGGTTTTTTGTGTTATTTGCTCTTATTATGATACATTGACAATTAATTATTACTGAATTTATTGAAATGTTGAAACTGGAATGTATTTTTTCTATTTTGAATTTAACCGGTCCAAATTGCTATAAATAATAGAAATTAGGTTAGTTGCTTACCATACAAATATAGTTAATGATCCACTTTTCTACTTCCCTTTTTTTGTTAAGGAATAATTACACAAATAGTCTATGAACTTTGGCCTAATGTGAAATGTATTTCTAAACTTTTAATTTATTTAATGTAGTTCCTTAATTTTAGTCCAATATATATTGTGATCTCATAATTTTTAATTTATTTAATGTGATCCATGAACTTTAACCCAATGTGCAATGTTCTTCATAAACTTTTAATTTATTTAATGTAGTACTTGAACTTTTGATACATATTCAAGTGAGTCCCTAAATTATATGAAAATATTTAATGTTATCTTTCCATTATTCAAGTTCAAGGACGACATTAAATATTTTCATATAGTTCAAAAATTAGATTAATATGTATCAAAAGTTCATGGATCACGTTAAACAAATTGAACTTCAAGGATGATATTACATATTGTGCTAAATTCAAGAATCATATTGAACAATTTAAAAATTCATGAATCACATTATATATTGATTCAAGTTTAGAGACCGTTTGTATTATTTTCCCTTTTGTTAACCCACTCCATTGATTCTAACTCATTCCCTCCTTTCGCATGGTAATGTATTGCAACTTTCATCTCCATTCCGCCTCATTCCAATTTATCAAACGATACCAAGAAAGGGAACGAGGCTTCTATTCCCATTTAAATTATTTCAATCTTGATTATCAAACAAAGCCCGTATAAAACTCGCAACTCATTTTATCATTGTCACTACTTACCATCCTATGTCTACTTGGACTTGGGTTTGAGTGTCAAGAACTCAAATGCGGATCTAAGCAATCAACTTGCCTAATTTAAAATTAAGAAAATGAGGGCTTGACTAAAAATATTTGAAATCGAGGACATGTCTAATGTTAGAGAAATAACGATAATCATCATACTATATTAGGGGTTCCAGGATGGTCGGTTCCTAATTGATTTCCAGTTTGTGGAACTCGGAACCAGCCCACCTAGTTCTAGACCCACCCAAGAACCGGACTCTCAAGTGGATCCAAGAACAGGTGATATCCCCCTCTTTTTCCCCCTATTCCTAGTTGTATAGTCTAAACTACCATACAAGTAATGTTAGTAGAATAAGATCATGATAAGCTAAAAAGAGCGATGAGGTGACCGAGTCACAAGAAAAGAATGAGAATTAGGGTTTTGGAATAATAAGAATTATAATATAATATATATAAATTGGTCTCATTTAGGCGGTCTAGGTGGGTGATCCATGCATAGAACTAAGAATCGGACTGATTTTTACCGATTCCAAATTTTAGGAACCACCTAGAATCGACCGATTCGGTCCAATTCTCTTGCTCCCCTTTAATGCTTATTGCTGCGATTGAAAGTTTAAGTGAATCTTATGTCAATTTGGGCCTCTTCTTTGATAACCTAGTCGGCGTGAAAAGATCAATTGGGCCTCTCTTCCTTGATTTCGACTCCATAGCCCATTCTTAGGAGCTTCACAATGACAACTCTATATTGATCGAGGCCCCTCCAACGATTAGTCTGAGCCCACGCACCAGAAGCGCAGTTGCCCTAGTTGCATAGTCGGTGAGCAGCAATAGATATTTCTTTTCCCAATTTATATTTCTGATGAACTAATTATTCCTTCGTTTGATTTAAAAAATAGATTTTTCTTGAAATTAACATAATTTAGAGGTTATAATATATTGACATTATAATTTTGGTATTTCATAGTCTATTTTTATGTGTAGCATAGATTTACTCATAGTTAAGGATTATATTCATAGTTATGAGTCTAACTTATAGATGTTTTGCGTATACACTGATTAATAATGTGAATTTGTAATTGAGTTTTGGTTATCATGTCATTATATTAAATCCTTATTATTATTTGGTTGTTCGTTAAGAAAAAAACAATTATCATGTAAGAAGCTATTCTTTTATCATCAGTTCTTTTACTTAAAAATAATATCAATATGATTTTGCAATAATTTATTAAGGAAAATTAGTTTATTCACTGACAGGATTTATTTTTTCGATTACAAAATATTACTATAATTTATAAACCCTAATGAATTTATCTTTTTCAATTATGTGATAATGGAAGAAATTAAACATTGATTGTATCTCATTGAGGGGTATAATGGCTGTTTTTTTATCATACCAACCTTAAACCATATAATGTAAATCTAATAAGGACATACTCTAAGAATAACTAATCTTTTCTATAAGCCAAACTATAAAAAATAGCTATTCCCTTTTCTTAAACTAAAAAATAAAAATATCTTATACAATATCTACTCCATTCATTGCCTTATTCCATTCAGCGAACCAAACATCACCTAAATCATTTTGATCTTTGCAGACTTCAACACTTGCCCCTTATTGAGACCAATTGATTCCAAATATGTTCGTCAAATCGATGGATCGGGTTAAGACAAATGACTTATTTAACTCGTTTTAAATCTATCTATATATAATACAAAATTAGTGACTTATACCCGACTTTACCATATATCTATTTTTGGCAATTTTTCTCCTTAAATTGTTGCATTTGGAGAATGGCAACTTTATGAACCGGTTATGAACAAGGGCTGTGAAGGTAAAAATAAATATTATAAAGGAATTCACTATTTCTAGGGATTTGTAACTAAGTTAACTAGGTTGGACGATTTTGACCCCAAAAAAAATTAGGGTGGACGATATAAATAAAAAATAAAAAATCTTTTCGACAAGGAACAAGAAATATAATGAATGAAACCTTAGATTCGAATTATAGGTGATCTAAAATCACTAAGGGTGCGTTTGGTAACATTTCGTTTAAAAATTGTTCCCAGGGAACGAAAATAGAAAAAAGTGTTTCTGTTCCTAACAATTTTTGAACAAAAAAAAGTTTGGTAAACTTGTTCCGGAATAAAAATGAACGAAACAAGTTTGGTAAATTTGTATTTTTTTTTATTTCTTTCAATTTTTTAATATTTTTATTTTTATTTTCTTTATTTTTTCTTTATTTTTCTTTTTTTTTCTTTTGGCCGGTCGCCGGCCTCGGCCATGGCCGGCGACCGGCCGACGAGGGCCGGCGGCCTCGCCCAGCCACGGCGAGGCTCGCCGGGCCCCGGCGAGGCCGAGCCTCGCCGTGGTTGGGCGAGGCTCCGCCTCGCTTGGCCGGCGAGCTCGAGCTCGCCCGGATCCCGGCGAGCCCGAGCTCGCCCGGCCACCGGCGAGCTCGGCCTCGGCCGGCCACCTGCCAGCGACGCCGCCGGATGTGGCCCTGGCGAGGCCGAGCATCGCCGGTGGCGGGCGAGCTCGGCCGCGCTGATCTGGGGCGAGCTCGAGCTCGCCCGCCTTACTGAGCCGGGCGAGCTCGAGCTCGCCCGGTCCGGCGAGCAGAGCTCGCCCGCCCCAGCCACCGGCGAGGCTCGGCCTCGCCGCCACCGCCAGCGACGCCGGCTCGGAGGTGGCTCGGCGAGGCCGAGCCTCGCCGTGGCCGGGCGAGCTCGGCTCGCCGGACCGGGCGAGCTCGAGCTCGCCTCCCAAGGCGAGGCCGAGCCTCGCCAGGGCGGCGACGCCTCGGCCTCGCCGGGGCCGGCGACGCTCCGGCGAGGTCGCCGCCCTCGACGGCCGATCGCCGGCCATGGCCGAGGGCGGCGACCGGCCAAAGAAAAAGATAGAAAAAAAGAAGAAGAAAAGAAGAAGAAAAGAGAAGAAAAATAGGGAAGTGTTTCTTAATTTTGTTCCAAACAAGAAACAATTTTTTTTTTCTTGTTTCTGCTTGAGATGTGTTTTAACAAAACAATTTCGAACAAAACGCACCCAAACGCGTTTGCCTTTTTTTGTTCCCGAACAAAAAAATGAAAAGTTGTTTAAAAACGTAAAAAGAATGAAAACAAACGCCTAAGCAGCCGAGCCCACTCGAAGATGAAAAAGGCTTTGTTTGGCTCAACTGGGCCAATGACATCCTATCCATAATATGAAAAGCCACTAAAACCCATTTAATAGAATATACTTTTTCCCCTTTATTTGCTTTCGACAGACCATACCATGTTGGCAAGCACAAAGAAATTGACAAAATCCGCACTCAATAACTCCATTTTCCATCAATACAGCTTCGAGCGCATTTAGGTGGTAAAGTAACAAGTAACATGAATTGAAAAGCCAGATAAAATCCTTACTCCAGTGAGGGGAAATGGGAGGAACATCAGAGAATTCTGAAACGACTTCACCACCTCAATCAAGGGCAAGCAGCAGCAGCAGCCAGAAACAAATCCTTTGAGCAACAAATTCGCCGAGTCTAACTTGCCCAACACCCTCTGCGGTCCACTCAGCTTCGTGTCGCCTCCGCGGTGGTGATGGTGGTGATTGTAGTCGTTGTCATGGTGGTGCTAATGGTCGGGGTCAGATCTTCAGCAATGAATCGTGGAAGTCAGAGTCACTAGAAATGTGAAAAAGCAGTCGAGAAGGTTAAGTCAGGGTTGCCTAACGACGATGCGAGAGGTCGAGGAATGGAATTTGCACAGATTGATCATGCGAAGGAGGGCTTGCCCAGCCCCAGTGAGGCCCGCCTGGTCACTGGCGGGGCTCAGGCCATGAACTGAAGGAAGATGAAAGACACTAGGCAAAGAAAAAGAAAAGGTGGGTTGAGCCTGGCCTATTTATTAAATGGTTTGGCCTTTGCCGAGAGGCTAGAGCTCCATTGACCCATTTAAAATTCACTTTTAAGTAAATATGGGTTTGTATATGAGTTTGTGACTCATTTTGAAAAGTCAAAAGTGAATTCCATACATTCTTCGTCATGATGTTTCCACATGAATAGGTCGACGAAAATGACAATTCTAGCTAGTGTACATTCATAGTCTCTAGTAATTTTTTCATTTGACTGCATATACCTATTGTTATATTTACCTATTTAAAAGATTTTTTTTTATGTCATAGAAAAGAAATTCTATACATTGAGTAATTTCATAAGGACCGAGTGTTTTATTAGAATTTGCATACTAATTTACGTGACGATTGAAAATGAAATTATTGGTTTACTAAGTTTCGATATTGCAACACATGGAATCCATGGATTAGCCATTAAAAGAATTTCGTGTTGCCCCACACATGCACATATTCTTGGGGCATCCCTAAAAGCATTGGTTTATGTGTTTAGTAACGATGAACTTTTAGAGGGAATTTGGGATATCAATTAGAAAAGTGTAGAGCATCTTAGGCTAGTTTTGGGACCTCGGACCCAGGCGACTCAAAATAGCATTATTCTTCTAGAATACATGTTATTATTAGAAAAATAACAGGTAGTGAAGTTGTATTTTATTATTATTATTATTCATTAGAAATATTATTTGGGTTTAGAAAATCTATGTTGTTGATACGGCTCCAGTATATTCTTTTTCAATTTTTTTTTTTTTTACTTTTAGTTTATGTCTATCTATTTCTCTAGAGTGCTTGCTTGATTATTTCTCTCTTTTTTATCACTTTATGTTTTTCGACTTTCCTTTTTAGAAACTCTATCCTCTTGAGTTATTATCACTTTTGTCCTAACAATTTTTTATATACTCCTTCCCAAATGTCTAAAGTAGCAAAGGCCTCAAATAAATAAATAAGTAAGATAAAGAATTAAAAAGGGCCCACGGGTCGTAGACGCTTGTGGACACGGGAATAAAAGCCTAAAGCAACCGGAAAGCCGGCTAGGGTTAGATTTAAAAACACAAAATTAGATAAAGAAATTTTAGAGATAAACGTGTCAGAAGTCCTAAAATTTGTCATGAAAGTATAATCGAGTCTTAAAATTTGTCACAAAAATACAATCAAATTTTAAAACTTTCAAAAAGTACAATTAACGAAATGACTTAATTTGATCTGAATTTAAAATTTCAAAAATGCGATCAACAAAATAACTTGATGGATTAATTTGATAAGTTTTTAAAATTCAATTATACTTTCGTGACAAGTTTTAGGATTTCAAGTACATCTATCTTGATTTCTTTTTATTACTTGTTTGTTGGCCAAATTCCGCCTTGAACTCTTTTTTTGTCTTAAAATTTTTTCCCAACTTTCACTTTAATCTTGAATATGCCTAGTTATCCAAAGAATTGCCACTAGATTCTTCAAGATTATCAACATCATGATCAATTAGAGATTCATTATCAAAACACATCTTCATCAATACCCTCATTTTCATATGAAATAATAATGGTCTCCCTTTTGATATTTGATAATCTTGCAAAATTAGTGATGGTTTTTGGATGCGATGATCAGATTTGAGATTAGAGCAAAAATTGATGACTCTTTTCAAATAAAGAAAACTCCGGAAGAGGCCCTTGTTTGGTGTGCAAAATTGAGACCCTTTTTTTGTAAACAATGGGAAAGCGGAAGGAAGTCGTGCGGTCGACTTTAAAAGCACGTCGACGGGAGTCCTTGCCGTCTAAAACGGCCACGCTAAAGCTACCGTGCACGTAATTCTGTCTGCGCCAACACCTATTGCCTCTCTCAAAAGTCGTGAGTAGATAAGTGGAGAGAAGGGGAAAAAGGATGGGACATCAGAACCTAAATTCAAATGTTCAAATTAAAGAAAGATATCCCTTGATATCTAGCAAACGAATTCATTTAACGCCGATTTTGCAGCTTAACAGGCTACATGACAATGTACAACGCCGACATGACACGATACGACACAATATGACTATAACAATTAATTTTAAAATTTAATCAACGGTGCTAGGGTCGGGTTGAATTTCTAGCCAACTTGATCCATTAACTGAACATGAAGGGTGTGTCTTCCTAACAACTACCTGTTTTATAATCATTTACTTGAATAGAAACGAAACCCGAACCAGAAAGGCCTGAAAATCGTGTTACGATTTTGATGTGTGGTCCAATTTGATACCCCTACACAATAGAGTTTGTCCCCCATTTTTCATTAAACTGTATAAGGTAAGATACATTAAAAATCCCCGACTAGTACCTCGACACATGTATTCTAAACTAACTTTCATAAATAAGAATCATGAATCCGTACTCCATGATACATTTGCCTCGAATTAATTTTCATCTCATGAGAAAATCCAAATTAATACTCTTGACCTAAATCTATCATCCGTTCACACTCCATTCAGTATCTCGTCAAAATGCATACATATCAACACACGCAATAAACAATGGCAAGATGGATCTAAGGTGGATAATTTCATACTTGAAGTGAAAATCCACATGCATTCTCACACATGCATTCCCATGATGTGTAGATTTGCGTGGAAGTACTAGTTTGTGATTTTTCACGAGAGAAAAATTAGTTCTTGATAAATATGTTGCGGGATATTAGTTTGAAATCGTTTTTCAAGCGAAAACTAGTTTTTGATAAATATCCATGATCCGAAAAAAATAAAGATAAAATATTCACGAAAGTGTCGATTTGGGATTTTTCGTGAGGCAATATTTAAAATACATGCACCACTTTGGAATATAATAAGCACATCCGGCCCCATGAACTCTTAGCTGCATGTGCCATTGTCTTCTGAAAAGCACCTCAATAATTTATATTGAGTTCCAAAAGGTTTCTTCTTTTTGCCTAAGTTTTGAATAATACTAATAAAAAGATCTTCGTTAAACTTCGGTTAACTCAACATCAGACTTGAAAAATCTGCAAACTACAAGTCAATGGATCCGGAATTGCTGGCAATAATTCGAATTTGAAATTGATTTCTGTTCTGAAAATTAGAAACCGACACGACCCATTATGCTGCACATGTAATTCATGCATATTATTAGCTGACTTAATCTAATTTTGAAAGATTTGAGGTGTCCGTAGCTCAAATAAATTTCACATTTAGAGTTTCTTTTCTGAACGACACGTTATGGTCACAAAAGAAATCGACTTTAATTTGTCCTCGCAAAAGTCTAAAGTAGGTACTGGTGCGTCTTTCCAAGGAATTCAAAAGCAGCCCACTCAGGCAACATCCTCTGCATTCACTTTCCTTTGAACTTATTCGATCCCAATCCAAATAGCTTTCCATCTACAAGATCGCTGAATTTTCAACATTGGGATTTTGGCATGCACTGACCCATACATAGTGGCCAGTGGGGGGAGGGGGATTCGATTGGAAAAAATTTGGGAAAATGTCACAAATGACCTGTGACTCATGAATTTCTACTTAATGTGTAACCTAATCTCTCCAACTTTCGATTTCTTCACTTTGGTCCCCGAATTATTAATAAATGTCCGATCTAGTCCCTGACTATTTGAAAATGGACCAATTTCGTCCTTCCATTAATTAAAGTTAACGGAATTTGACATTTTGATTTTTTTTTCTTTTTTCTTTTTTCTTCTTCTCCTCTCTTCCCTCCGCCGGCCATGGCGAAGCCAACGGAGGGAAGCCAGTGTCCGACGAGGGTCACCCTCACCTGGGCTAGCTAGGGCCATCCTTGCCGGCGTCGGGCGAGGGCGGCCCTCGCTTGCGTCGAGCAAGGACGGCCCTTGCCGGCATTGGGCGAGGGCCGCCCTCATCGGTGGCCCCTCGCCCGCCTCCTTCCTTCCTCCGCCGGCTCCGCCATGGCTGGCGGAGGGAAGAGAGAATAAGAACAAGAAGAAAAAAAGAAGAAGGAAAAACAATTAATTTTTAATTAAAGGACTAGATCGGACGATTATCGATAGTTCGGGAACTAAATTGAGCTAATCAAAAGTTCAGGGACGAGATTGCACATTAAGTAAACATTTAGGGGCCATTTATGACATTTTCCCAAAAATTTCCTAAAGTTCAAGGGTTTGAGCACACAAACTACGGGCTCGACGACCTCATTGACTTATCAAATTTTATCGACTTTGACTTAGACGACCTAAGATCAGGTGTACAAATTCCTTTTCCCATCTCAACGAATCCCAGACATCCAAGTTACATTCGCTTAATAAAATAAATTATCGAGAGCACTGAAGGGAAGAGAACAAAATAAGCAATTAAAAAGAGTAAAAAAAAAATGGAAAACAGTGGAGTTGAGGGGGTCAAGCGTTGAAAATTTCTAACAGGAACGTGTCTGCTCGGTTTCCTCAAAGGTTTTGCTTGCTCATGCTCGGGAGTGCCCATCGAATGCACCTCGGCGGACCTTTTCTCGCGGACAAAATCCAATGTCTCGAGTCAACGATCGATTGATCATCGACCTCATCTTTGATAGTTCAGCACGTCGACCGATTCCGACCGCCTCGTCACGGAGAGACCCCAATTTTTGCAAGTTGCTCGGGTCGGATTGGCGGTCCTGTAGCTTTCCATTGCATACGTCATGCATAAGTTAAAAAACGACCCGATCGGATTTCCGGTCCATTTTCCTTTATTTTTGGCTCGACGTTTCAAATTGGCCAGGAAAATGCGCGTTTTCGATACATGTCGGTATTGAGAAAAGTTAAAGCCATCCTGTCGCACACTTTTGAGAAATTGATTCGGTAATCACTTTGTCTTTTTTGCCAAATTTTTGTATTTAAAAACTCAAATTTTAAGTCTGGTCTCAAATTTGCCCTAATTCCATTATTTTTATTTTCAACTTTCGCTCTAGTTCTAAATTTGACCCTATGTCTAGTATTTGCCAATGGTTTTTATCAATATTATCAACATCAAGGTAAGTTAGAAACAAACCTATCAAATGGGTGGACCAGATCAAACTTGATTCAATCCATATCGATCAATTTGACTCGTTTTGATCCATATCCTACTCATTTGGCTAATTATAGAAAAACACATACCTAAAACGAGGCAAGAGCTAGAAATAAGTGAGCGCGAGATCGAATGAGGGCGATAGAGAGTTATAGAGATGACGTGGGTTTAAGTAAATCATAAACCCATTTAATATCTATATTATTTTGGACTTTACCATTCTAAACCTATTTATAAGTCGTTCAATTGATAATAACTACCCTACATAACAACCCAACCCTTCAAATATGGGTTAAGAAATAGGTCCATAACCCATTCCATCATGTCCAGTTCGAGGTTTATTATTAGGACATGTGTCTTTACTAACAGCCTTATATCTTAAAGCCGATAATTTCGAATAATTCAATGGTGATTTTTGGATGCAAAGGAGACTCGAGGACCACAGTGAAAGTTTGATGAAATTAGAGAATCTTTTTTAAAAAAGGGGAATTAAGCCTATGTATATTTGATCACCTAATTGTATTCCACTCACGGCACAGCGCCATTTGATTTGTCAGTCCAACAACGTAATTAGGGCGGATTTCGTTTGGTCGACAGGTGGATGATCACTGGCCTCCTACTCCTAATCCCCCCCCGGGTCGGCCCCACCGCCACCGCCGCTGCCGCCGCCGCCACCAGCGCAAGAAAAGTTCGGCCTCCGCCCATATCCGCCGGCCCACGGGCCACGTGTCGTCCCCGAAACGACCGGCCCGAGCGTACGTGTCGCCCCGACAGGACCGCCCTCGCCCGCGCTTGTCAAATCAGTCGCGCAATTGACGTCGGTGCGGAGAAGTTCTTCCCGTTTGATTTCTCGGAAAGCGACTTCGTGAACCGTTGAGGCGGACGAAATGCGCAATGACCTCTCCACGTGGTGGTGACTGTAGAACCTTTCGCAAGGCGAGTCCAGAATGATTCCTTTGAAAATTATTCCCATCAATAATTACTTCCACCGCTTGAAATTATTGGTCGATTACAGATATTTTTGTTATTAATAATGATTTATGTCTGAATATATTATGTGAATTATAAAAAGATTTCTTGTTCAATATAATCATTTTTAAGAAAACATTTTTCAAATTATTTATTTTCTGCAAAAATAAATGCACTGTAAGTGCTTTAGAGAGCACTGTGCTATTTCTCCATAGAATCCATTAAATTCACACTTTTGATTATACTTCACCAAAATTCGTTATTTATTTTCATTCGCAACGTAAAACATTGAAACTGTTCAATAGTGAACTATAGCCCTTGACTTGTGTGTTGGAGGGTTCGGGTTTCCAAAAGAAGATGGGGAAAAATAATCTGGCTCCTCTTCGATTAAGTGTTTGATCTAGAGCTTTCAAGTCATCTGATTTATTTATAAATTGCATTTATTTCCATTAAGACCTCAGAAAAGCCGATAGCATGATTGAAGTGGAGCATCGTGTCTCCTTAAAGGAAGACCTTCCATTTTTTTAAAAAAATTGTTTTATACCCATATGAATGTGGGATTTCGTAATTTTTTTCCTTTTCGAATCAATCAATTCAGTTATAATTTGTGATTATTCCTAATCTACATAAACCCAAAAAGTCCATGCTCTCGATCACTTTTCACCCCAAAAAAATTGTTGTTTCATTCTATCGCAACACGAAAAATTCACACTTTTTAATTTGACTAATTTGACGAATTCGAGTAACTTGCTATGTATGACTTAGGTGCATTGTTCGAGATTTTTACTCATTATGTGATTAATTAAGTTTGGATTGTCCCATTTCTTCCCCAAAACCGGACAATCCAAACTTTTCAATTTGACTATTTTGATAAACTATAATAATTTGCTATCTACATAACTTAGGTGTACCGTTCAAGATTTTACGCACTAATGTGATTAACTAAGTTGACGTGGCACTTAAAACTCTCTCCCTCCCCTCCCCCCCCACGCCAACAACACGTCAAGAGGAACACGACACAGTCTGTCGCAAGCCGAGTCAAGAGACGCGTTGGGACCCAGCCCCGCCCCGCCCCCTAAAAATCAAAAAAAAAAAATAATAAAAAAAAAATGAGTGCGGATTCCTCAATTACCGAACTGCCCTCGCCCGCGCCCGCATTAGACGCGCGGCACGCGGTTTTTCTTCGATGACCCCCGCGGCCCTCCATCGTAATTTCGCGACCACGCGCATCCTCCAGTTTCTCCCTCGATATAAGGGAAAAAGGGTGTGGGGAGTGGGGACGGGACAAGGCAAACGGCTCTCTTTCCTGCTTCTCTGCTTTGGAAGTCGTGAAGAAGCTTTTTAGAGAGAGAGACGATAGAGAGAGAAACAGAAAGAGAGAGAGAGAGAGGCATCGAGGAGGGAGGGACGGGAGTGTGATATTTCCAATTCGCCACCCAATCACCAGATTGGCCACAGCTTTTCTCGTGTCGTTCACCCCTATTAGATTCCTCGCGTTCTCATCATATTCTTTTATTCTTTTCATTATTTGATTCGTGCTACCAAGCTTCCCTTTCCCCCCCACCATCCCTGGTTTTGCTGCTTTCTCTCGGGAATTCCTTCTGCATCTGCTGAAGAAGAAGGAGAAGGAGAGGTACCCATCACTTCTCTTGTCGCCGGACCGAGCCTTAAAGTTGGGAACTTTGGCGAGCGTTGGTCGTGGGAGAGAGGGGAGTCGAGATCGGAGGGGCTAACTGAGGTTGGGTTCGGTGCTGCTTCGATTCTGCCGGCCGATCGCGAAGTGGGTTGGTGTTGGGTGCGAGGGCACTTCCTAAAGTTGCGAACTTTGGCGAGCGTTCGTCGTGGGAGAGAGAGAGAGGGGAGTCGAGATCGGAGCCGCTTCGATTCTAGATTCCTGCCCCTCCTGGTTCTGCGGGCCGATCGCGAAGTGGGTGGTTGGGCGCGGGGGCATTTGGGTAAATTCGGAGGCGGCCCGATCCGTCGCCGAGCCTAGAGCCCTAAATTCGCGAGATCGAGGCGCGGCCGAATCGCGAAGGAGGAGGAGGAATCCGAGGGGACGAGACAAAATGTGGTGGATGATGAGCGAGACCGGCGGGCATTACTGCTCCAAGAAGACCGATGATATCTGCGGCGATGTCTGCGGCCAGGTAACTTCACGCTCCTCGACGACCCTTTGTCGATGTCGATCTGTTTTTCCCTTTTCTTGTTTTTACGTGCGGGGCTTCGTTTCAGATCTCGTTTTATGTTCGATCGGCTTGTCGTCGAGTGATTGGTCCAAAATGTGGGACGGTCTCGTGCGCTTCCGCTGATGCTTCCTATGTGATTTCTCGTCTCATTGTCGTTTCTTGTTTGATTTGTGGCGACACTGATTTGTGAAGCATGGGCAGATCAGGGAATAGACATGATCTTTAAGAAAGCACGGGGCTTTCTTTTTTGAAACATTCATAGAATTTGGGAGAAAAAGTGTAAAGGAAAGCTCGGAGCTTTTTTGTTAAAAAGTAATTGGGTGAAATTTGAAAGGGCAACCCATGTTTTTTCTGCGTTCTGTTGATTTTGGTTTTCTCGTTGATGGTGGGCATTTAGCTATAAGATTTTTTTCGTATACATGGCTCTTGATTTACCTTATTTTTTCTGGTCTTTGTGAACCGTCATCGAATTGTGTTCTAACAGCCTATGCGTGGATTCGAATTTGCAGGACTCGGATCGAGCTTTGAGCTTGTCAAGACTGCGGTGCATGCTGCGTGGCTTGGATTTGAAGACGCTTTTGCTGCTGTTGATTCTTATCCCGACGTTTATTCTCGGCATCTATATACATGGGCAGAAGATTTCGTACTTCCTGCGGCCATTATGGGAGTCTCCACCCAAACCATTCAACGACATCCCGCATTACTACCATGAGAACGTGTCCATGGAGAACCTCTGCAGGCTCCACGGTTGGGGGATCCGGGAGTTCCCCAGACGTGTCTATGATGCTGTGTTGTTCAGCAATGAGCTGGACCTCCTCACTATCAGGTGGCAAGAGCTGTACCCTTATATAACACAGTTTGTTCTCCTCGAATCGAATTCGACCTTCACTGGATTCCCAAAACCTCTGGTTTTTGCTGCCAACAAAGATCGGTTCAAATTTGTGGAGCCTCGATTGACTTACGGTAATATTGCGGGGAGATTTAAGAAGGGGGAGAACCCATTTGTTGAGGAAGCTTATCAAAGAATCATGTTGGATCGGCTCCTTAAGCTTGCTGGCATAACTGATGATGATTTGTTGATAATGTCGGACGTGGATGAGATTCCGAGCAGACACACTATCAATCTCTTGCGGTGGTGCGATGAAATCCCGCCTGTTCTGCATCTTCAGCTTAAGAATTATCTCTACTCGTTCGAATTCCTTGTTGATAATAATAGCTGGAGGGCGTCAGTGCATAGGTATCAATCTGGCAAGACGACATATGCGCACTATCGTCAGACGGATGACCTCTTGGCAGATGCCGGGTGGCATTGCAGCTTTTGCTTCCGCCACATCAGTGAGTTCATATTCAAGATGAAGGCCTATAGCCACTTCGATAGGGTGAGGTTCCCCCACTTTTTGAACCCAAAGAGAGTTCAGAGAGTGATATGCAAGGGGGCTGATCTTTTCGATATGCTTCCAGAGGAGCACACTTTCAGGGAGATCATTGGGAAGATGGGACCTGTTCCGCATTCCTTCTCAGCTGTTCACCTTCCTTCATATCTCCTGGAAAATGCTGAGAAGTACAAATTTCTTTTACCGGGAAATTGCATGAGAGAAAGTGGCTGAGATTTTCATACTGTGTGTGAGCTCTATGAAGGCTCAAAGCACGGCTTTGTTGACTACTCATCAGGGGTTAGCTGGATGAGTTTGTTGTCATGGCATGTCACTGATGTAGCTGCTCTGGATGTCCAGCTGAGATATCATTTTCCAGGATTTTTGGGACCATCTTGGACATTTAGGTGAGGCTTTGTAAATAATCTTTTTCCGGAGTTGGAGAAGCAATGGTTGCTGGGAGGAGGGCTTGTCAGCCATGGTGGGAATTGATGAAACTTGTTGCTGGGTGTATGTTTACCTAGGCGTTGGTATTACATGCTTTGCCTTGTATACCAACTGATATGACTTCTGTTTTGAGACAAATTTGTGCGTAAATGTCTGTCTTGACGAATTTCAGTTGTACCATCTGATTGCCATTTATTTATCTAGTGTTCATAGAGCTGACAATATTTGCTTACCCCTGGCTCATTTGTTCTGAAGGTCGGTCTATTTCATTATTTCCTTCCAAAGTTTATTGCCAGTTATTTTCGCGCGCGCACCTGTCCGATGAGCGTTGATTTAGACTTTCCCTTCGATCACATGGAAAATAATTTGTTGATACATTTCGCCATTATCATTGCTATTGAAATAGGCTTCGGAATAATTTGGTCTTTGGTCGCTATGCCTTTCATAGCAGGCCATTGATGAGTTCAGTAAAATGTGTTTTCTACAAAGTATCTTTTCCAAGGTTGGGATTTGCTTGTGACTGAGTTAAGCAATTTGCCATCAGTTGCACATTCATGTACAAATCCTCCTTACCAGGGTCTTTTAGAGCTTTGGATATTCAAGTTGGACATGGCAGAAAACATAGCAAACTGGTTTCCATTGCTTTCCAAATTTCAGCTGGTAATGTTTCGTGCAATGCTGGCTCTCATGGCTTTGTCCTGAAGGATCTGTAAGGTTAGGTGAACGGGTATCAGTGGTACCCAACGTGAGATGCCATTGACTTGGTTTATGGTTCTGAATTTGGTTGTCAACTATGACCATGACATAAGGACTTGCTGGTCCAACTCAGGCTTATGATCGATTAGCCCATAACCAGAGCAAGGAATCTTACGTTAGCAGTGGGTTCTCTTGATGTATCTTTTATGTGCTGATATGGTTAGAGCACAAAGGCGTGCTTGATTTGTGCTGATAGTCTAAGGTTTCTGTTCTAGGACATGTTCTCCAATTGATGAATGTGATTGATAATTTGGCTTTGCCTATCATGACAATCGAATATGCTATCTGTAACGTGGGTCAACTTCTATCATGTTCTGTCCAACTGGAGATGAGGAAGGACCTGGCTTTTGCCTCTCTGGCAGGAGAAGCTGGCATATGGGAAAGGCATTGTTATTCACTTCTTGCTTGTCTCTTTGACCTTGGCCTACTTCAGATTATAAAATTAAGTATCTTGGTCCTACGCCTACCCCAAGTTCCACGAAGCATACGGGGAAGGCATAGTTATACACTCCTTTCTTGTCTCTTTGACCTCGGCCTACTTCTGTTATAAAATTAGGTTCACTTTGTCCTGTTCCTACCCCATGTTCCATGGCTTCCAGCCAAAACAGCTGACAACATCCAACTGGCCTCCTCTCTCTCTCTCTCTCTCAAATGTTTTGGATGAAGGAACACCTGCATACACCAGATGTTTGGACTTAACTGGTTTATGGAGTTTGTAAGGTGTTTCAAGGACCTCCAGGTGGCTGGGTTTCTATCCTGGTGCCACTTGATTATAGAAAAGAATGAAAATTATTTATTGTATGTTTAAATATGAATTCGATTACAGGCTCTTGTTAGTTGGATATGATTGGCTTGTTAATCGGAAGATATCCAAATTTGTAAACTTACGTTAACGTGATAGACGCGACCCCATCCAAATAATGGCCTTGCCAGGAGATGTCGTGCACTATTATTGAGTTCTGGTTGGTTGAATCTATCTAAAATAATTTTTTTTTATTACTAATCAATTGTCTATCGTATAGCATAAACTATATACATTTCCCATATGTCAGGTCAAACAGAAAGGAAAAATTAAAACAGAGCTACATTATCCCTATATAATATGTTGCGTTCGCACTGTAACAAGTGAAGGAGCATCTTCTCCTCTTCATTTTCATTTTCATCTCCATCCCATTTCCATCCTCTTTTAGGCGATGACGAGCCGAGCTGGCGAGACGAATGGCGTCGATGATTTCGAAACGGACGCGAATGAAATCCTTCCTTATTCTCATTTTTCTTTTCTTCCCGGAACACAATGTTGTATAAAGGACGAGACAGAGACGTTGGACAATAGTCATCGTGGGGTGGTGGGGCATGCTGCTCATGACGGACAGATATTTTAGGTTTCGTCGTCGCGCTTGACGAGTAGTTTTCTGAAACTATGGGATTGTTTCGTCATCAATAAGCAAATCACTTCTGCTTCTCTCACATAGTGTAAGAGATGTCGAATTGAATATAGTCTTCCTCGGCCGAAACATGAGTTGGGATCATCCCGAGTTTATGAACTCATATGAGCTGGTTCGCAAGATAAAGCAAATCTCCGGCGCTTTGCCAGGCTCTCCTAATTGACCTTATATGTAAGTTTGAGGCAGCTCTAAGGAAATGACAAATTAATGAGAGAATGTTTGATGCGGTTGATGGGACTTGGGAGAGTCATTATGACGTCTTGGTGCCACATTGCGAGAGGATTCCGTTAGATCCCCCAAGAGGGTCACAACAATTGAGGAAATGCAATTTCAGAAACATATATCTAGGTTCATGAATTTGGAGAATATAAAAGTACAATCAAATACCGTTGTGCATTGTTGTTGGTTGTCGTGTTGATGTGAAGGGAGAATTATTAAAAAAAGTCATAAAATTATTGCAATTATACTAATTCAATCATAAACTATTTGTATTTGTGCCAATTGAGCCAATTCGATAAATTTTGGATAATCGACGTTGACATGGCACCGCTGATGCTAATGTGACAATTTAAAAATAATATTATAATAATTTTTGAATTTTTTTGTAATTTTTTTTTCTTTTTTTTAATTTTTTTCCCTTCCCTTTGGGTTGGCTAGGGTCGGCACTAACCATAGGCGAGAGTGTCTAGGCCCTCGTCGGCCAGAGCATGGGTGCGTGGGCCATGGCCCCTCGCCTAGACTAGGCAAGGGCTGAGATGCCCTCGCTCAGTGTCGGCGAGGGCATTGCAGCCCTTGCTTGGTTCGGATGGGGGCCACACAACCTCACCCAATTTGGGCGAGCGAGGCACTTGTAGCTCTTGCCCAGAGTTGGCGAGGGTCGGCCAACAATCTTTGACGAATCGAAGGGGAAGGAGAAGGGAAAAAAATCAAAGAAAAAAATAAAAAAAATTCAAAAAATTCAAAAACTATTGTCACGACAATGCTAGCTGGTTAAAATTAGCCGAATTAACTCAACTGACATCAATGCAAAAGACTTCGGACTAAATTGGCAAAAAAGAAGAAGTTTGTGACTAAATTGATATAATTATAATAAGTTTAGGACTTTTTTGATAATTCACCCCGGCGTAAATGACCTTGTCAGCATGCGTCCAATAAGATGATGTCATTGTTCGCCGCTGCCCATTGTAGAGCAAGTTTCTCTGGCCCCATTTCTTCCCCAACCCAAGAGATGCGAGCAATAGTTCTTCCATATTCTTGTAACGGGACGCTTTGGCCTTCCATCACCACAAAAACATCTACGTCGTCTTCCTCGACTTTGTCAATGCAGTTGTAATCTTTGTTGAGGCACTCGTCAATTTCATCAGTGACCGATGTCGAAGTGCTCGAGGAACTCGCATGTACTGTTTTCCTTTTCCATACGAGGTTCCAAACTCTCGCGGGCAAATCGCTCGATGACGACGACGTCTCCATCCATGGAGCGTAGTTCCTCGAATCATATCGGGCAGCATACGCACCCGTACAGATTGTCTAGCCAGCTCCTCACTTGGGCCAAGATTAACGTAGATCAGTCGATTCAACGAGGCCCAAATTTTCATGATATCGGGCAAGCAGAGCTCCGAGCCCTATTCATCTCGAATCTTGAATCCAATCGAGGTGCTGGCGACAGGTTTTGTTCCCTCTGGTATTGTCTACGTTAATCGAAAATACCTTGTCCGATAAGGCAAAGTCATTCACCACTGTCATGTGTTTCTCACAAACGTTGTCTCGATCGAGTGGCTTGTGGCACAACATTGTGGGAAATTGATTTGCCTTGTCCGCAAATCCGGAAAGTCAATAAGACTCGAAAATTACCCCGTGGAGGGAGATGCACCAACTCCACTCTTTTCTCCCAAAGAAGTCCCTTGCAGTTCCTCGTGTTTGTCGATTGGCGAAGCCGACGGGCTGATTGGCGGTGAGTGTATAACATGCAAGTGGAAATAGCGAGTTCGGTAACAGTTATGGTCTATTTCAAGATCAAAATAGCAAGGGGAATCGTGTTTTGCAAATTGGGAATTTGTTAGGAAATCGAAATCTCTGGGAATTTTTAATAGACGACCTCTAATTAGTAAAGATACTTGGATTTATTTTTAACCCATTTGTTTGTAACTTGCCGCCGCAGCTTGGGTCGAGCATTAACTCCGGAGGAAACGGGCATGCCGATAATAGGACCTTGTAATGCCGATTCTTGTCGTGCCCAAGCCAGCATGGCCCCTTTTAAGATGGGACAATTGTCCAAAAAGTCCTGCTTTGCGGTTTCTTCGATCCTAAACCTTTCACTTTGCCAGCATTGGTCACTGCCTTTTGTCGGTTGCCAATGAGTCCATCCGGCCAATTTTGGCCGGAAAATGCTGACGTGGATGCCGGCGGTGCCACGTAGGACGGCCGCGACGTCGACAATTTTTAATAATATTTTAATATTTTAAAAAAATTTTGATTTTTTTTTTTTTGATTTTCTGTTTTTTTTTTTTTTTTTTTTTTTTTTTTTTTGGCTTTTTCCTTGGCTTTTTCCGGTAGCCGGCCACCGGCCACAGGCGACGGCCGGCCACCGGCCACAGCCCTCCGGCTAGCCTCGCCCGCCACGGCGAGGCCCGACGGGGCGACGGCGAGGGCCGGCCTCGCCGGACTCGGCAAGGGGAGCCCTCGCCGGGGCTTGCCCTCGCCCGAGCGGCGTCGGCCTCGCCCGGCAAGGCGGGCGACGGCTGGCCACGCGGCCACGGCCGACGCCCGGTCGGCCGGGGCGAGGGCCGGCCTCGCCGGATCCGGTGCAGGCGAGCCTCGCCAGATCTGGCGAGGCCGGCCCTCGCCGGGGCCGAGGCTAGCCTCGCCGCCACGGCGAGGCTCGGCGGCGAGGCCAGCCCGGCCCGGCCGCCAGATCCGGCGAGGCTCGCCCTCGCCTGTGAGCGTCGGCCTCGCCTGCACCAAATCGGGCGAGGCCGGCCCTCGCCCGGCCGGCCGAGCGTCGGCTCGTGGCCGGTGGCCGCCGTCGCCCACCCGGCCGAGGCGAGGCCGACGCCGCCCGGGCGAGGGCGAGCCTCGGTGAGGGCTCCCCCTCGTCGATCCCGAGCCGAGCCCTCGCCGGGGCCGGGCGCCCTCGCCCGCGCGTCGCCGTCGCCGGCCCCGGCCGGGCCTCGCCTATGGCGGGCGAGGCCAGCCGGCTGGCTGTGGCCGGTGGTCGGCCACCGGAAAAGGGCAAGGGAAAAGCCAAAAAAAAAAAAAAAAAAAAGGGAAAAACAGAAAATATTAAAAAAAGTAAAAATATTAAAATATTATTAAAAATTGTCCACGTCGGTGTCGGCAGTCCTACGTGGCATCATCGGTGTCCACATCAGCATTTTCCGGCCAAAATTGGCCGGATGGACTCAATTGGCAAAACCGACAAAAGGTTTAGGACTTAATCGGCAAGATTGAAAGGTTTAGGACTAAATTGGCAAAACCGCAATAGGTTTAGGACTTTTTGGACAATTCTCCCTTTTAAGATTGCACAATGAATTTCTCCGAGGGATAGACACTTCTACTACGAGCTATAATGCGAGGACCCTGTACAATTTCGGGCGACAATGAAGTCCATCTTAAATAAGAAAAAAATGAATCCTAAATTACTTCATTAGGCATGATGCAAGCTGAAACTCGAGCGGGTGTCTCAAATGTGACATTATTCATACTGATATGGTAGGGAGGCGAATTTACTGTCATGTAACTAGATATGTTTGGCAAGGGATATATCCCAAATAATGTGGACTTTCGTCTTCTGTTTTCAAAGATCATGACATTCGAAAGAAAAGGTTATTCGATGCATTAACATTCGAGTTATGAAAATATATTTGATTTATTTCATCAAAAACATTATAATTAATGGATATCCACTTTGTAAACTCATAATTGACACCCCTACGCTACATTTTCCAAACCTCATAAAATATTTTGCAAATTTTGAAGTGATGGATCACGTGGGTGGCCGTCCATCTCCCAATCGGATGAAGGTAATGTTCCTTACTTTAGGAAATATGTAATCATGTAGATTATACCCACTCAAGTAAACATTTTTGATGGCCATCAATCAGAACTTTCAAATCAATCTTACTTTACAAAATGTGAGAATATTTAAAAACAAATTACGTTGTCATTTAATAGCTTAAGTTTTTAGAATAATCAGCAATAATCTCACTAAAATTCTCACATAGTATCAAAGTTACAAGGCCTTGAATTCGAATAATTCTAGGCTCCATTTGCCTACTTAATTAAATGTGCACGCTTAATACTAAGCTTTTAGAATAGTTGCTAGTAGTACACTCGAAATTTAAAATGCGAAATTCATCGTTCATAACTTGAAATTCTATCAATAAAAAATGTCAAGTGTGCCTATAGAAAGAACTTCAATGGGGGGTTAAAGCTTCAGCCATACTTTTCATTCCCACCTCCCTTTTAAATAATGTGATGGTATCAGAACGCCGAGTCATTTCAGAATTTGGTTATCTGTTCTATTTCCATCTAATCGATGAACTGTTGTCAAAAGATACTCGCTTTTCCCCTTGCGGAATTGATGCTCTTGAATCTTTTGGGGGAGGACGTGATCTCTTCCTGAGTTATAGCCACGAATAAGCCCGGTCGCATCTGACGGCACAGCGATTTCGAACCTCTGCCTTTTTGGGACTTTCCGTTCACATTGGTCAAAAAACACAAGCCCGAAACAAATATCTAAGCTCATGTCGTAAATTTCAAAAAGGGTTTCGACTCCTTTGAGATTAGATTCGAGGCCAAATGGACCCCACGTATCTAGATTTGTTAGAATAGGTCATAAGCCCATTTCTTAACCCATTTTGATGGGCTGAGATATTATATAGGTTAATTATGTTGATTATATGTGTTATAAATGTGTTTAGAATGACAAAATACAAAAATATATGGGTGTTAATTAGGTCCATAGTTTACACAAACTCAAATTACCTTTATGAGTCTCTTATCACCTTCTATGAAAAAAATAATGGACTCTTCCGATTATTCCAAGTTTAGAGAAATCTCAGTGGGCCCATCTTATTAAAAATATCAAGATTCTATTCTGTTCTATTTTATTTTTATTTTTATTAATCTTGTGAGTTTCGTCTATTAGTTATTGGAGTATATATCTTTCCTTGATTGCATTTGACATTATTATGTTTATGTAATATTCTAATCTTAATTTTTGTCATTACAATCCGTGGTCAGCACAAATCATCCTGTTCAATATCTTCTATCCCAATCAATTAAAATTTCAATTCATTCACATTATTCATTATTGTAATTTTATAAATTCACTACCAAGTATTAACTTTTTCTTATTCTTCGTGATGACTCAAAACAAAAACTGAAAATTTCATGCAATGTCGAAACCAATTCTTATACGCATGGAAAGCTTAAAGTGTGTAACTAGCTGGATATAGATTATCATAGGTTGGTTTAAATATGGAAATATATTAGTAAATGGCTCTAGTACATGCCAAAAGATTTGTGTTGCATATAAATAGGTTAAGACGAGTTACATAGGTCAATTTGGGTTAAACCGTTTTCAACTCGACCTAAACCTATCTCGACCCGCCCCATATATCAGTCCTACACGCAACAGGCATCCAATGAGAGCCACAACCTTGATATGGTTATTCGTGTGTAGTCTTTATCAGCACAACATCTTCAAAAGATTATAAGAGAAGAATAAAGTCACCAGAGGCTTTCCAATATATTCTTCTTTTTCCGACAAGTTATAAAGAAACGTGATCCTCTTTGGCATCTCATCGTTGGTTTATCCCCGAATCCAATTCGGCTCAGCCCGTTCGATCGGGAAAGCCTCGTGATCATACGATTCAGGCTGGTCTATAAATACCGCATGAAGATGAAGGTAACAAGCACAGACAACTTCAGACAGTTTCCCTAGCTTCTGCTCCAAGCCCCACCTAGGAAAGCAACCATGTCTTATTCAAGCAGCCCTTACCAATTCGGGCACCACCATCACACGGAAGATGCACGTGATTACCGAGTCCGGTACCCGGATCACGCCCGGCACCACCACAGCATCGACGAACCCTACCGAGTCCAGCACTCCGACACTGATGCGCTCCTGCTTGACAGCTATCCTCACTACACGCATCGTCCTCATACCTATGACGGTCTATATGGCAACGCCGACCGGACCAAGCCCCGCAGGGCCCACGTTGCGGAGGTCCAGGTCTACGATTATGCTCCGGCCTCCAGCGTGAAGGAGAACGTGGACAGGAAGCTCGTGGACGAGACAATCAACGAAGAAGCGGAGCAGTTCATCCTGATGGAGCACAAGAAGTTCAACATGACCAGGTGGGTGTCCATGAACAGTGGCTGAAACGCGCCCTGATCGTCATACGCTATTGTAAATAACAGCCATGAACATTATAATGTTGGGCTTTGTTTTGATTCAAGGGACTCTGTCGTAGGTTTTCCATGCAGAGTCGCTTGTTTCGTATACAATTGTCTCAATAAATCTGTACTTTGTGTGTTGTCGTTAAAGAGTATCCTGGATTTAATAAACAGATTTCAGCTTTCATTCCTTTTTGAAATGATCGATGGCGACGGGTCAAGTATTTTGTTTAGTCGCCGGAGTTGTTTAGTCGCTATAGGCGTTCGATGGGCCGGGAAATCCCCGCCTGTGGCTTGGCGACGACATTACAAGGGTTAATCACTCAATGCCACTTTTTCGAGAAAGCATCAATTATTTTAGACTTCATTAGTTTCGCAAAATAGTGAATGATTTGAAAAATATTTTTTTTAAATGATTATTTCTATTGCTTGGAATAATTATTTGATGAAAAATATTTCATTATCGGCAACAATTTATGTTTAATTATTTTTTTGAGGATGAAATTTTCTTTCTTTCATTCATTCATTTTTGTAAACAAGATGATCAATTATTTTTAATAAAATATTTTTCAAAATGACTATTTTTTCATGAAATAAATGCACCCTTAATTAGAAAAGAATTGAACTTTCTAAAAATTTCATTTGTTTGGAATTTCTAGCAAAACGCCTGCGATGGCCTAGAAGTTCTTTGAAATATATCTTAGAAAGTATAAGACAGTAATAAAAATAAGGGACAAAAGCACCGAAAGTACATGAATTCTTGCTAAATGCCCAATCAGTTCTCCTACTAAGTTTAGGATAGGAAGGAATCTAACAAGCAGAGTAGGTTTTATCTTTTTGTCCAATTAGATTCTTGAACTATGAAGCTTGTTATTATTATTTATTCAACGTCGATCCTTTCGTAATTTGGACAAAAAGAAATTGCTAATGCGGCAGACCACGTCAACATCACAGCATTGCTAACTAGATTTATTACGACCAGCGAAGGGCCATCTTCCCTGGCCAGCCTGCTAAGCCAAGGCGAATCAGCACGGTACCAATGATCGAGTCAAGCCAATTTTTTTTGACAAAAAAGATTGGGTCCTCCGAAGGGACCTCGTTAATAATGGCCAGCTGAGCAGTTCTTGATTTGGGAATATGCATTCATTTATCTCTTCTTTATTCCTTGTGTCTGCGAGCATCAATATACTTGAATTTGAAAGTAGATTTTGACGTCAAGGATGTTATATCATGAGCTGTGTTTTTTTTTTTTTCTTATTTTGATGTGATTCTTTTGGCTGATTTTGGAGATCAAGTCAAGGAAAAAGAAAACTGAATCTCATGTAGATGGGAAGGACTTGAAGGTCCATGTGTAATTCTTGCTGGAGTTTTCTCCTGATTTTTGCTTGTAACTCATATTTTGTTGTTCCTTGAGTATATGAATCTAGGAAAAGGTCGTCTAGATGAGGCTTGTTGGGCCATTAGCATGAGGTCTTGTTACGACCATTAGTTGTTACTATTAGAGGTAAGCGGTTCCAAGTTCTGTCCAAGTTCCATATAGAACTTACCTATCGGAACAGGTTCTCTAATTTTTGGAACCTTGAGTCTACTTTGTATATCCAAAAATTTGGAATCTATCCTGTCACAGGTTTTAGGGTTTACTCAAGTTCCAATTTTACTCTAAATTTAATGATTGTAGTGAATCATCACCTTTAATAACTACCATTTGTTACAATCCACTGATCACAACTCATATTTAGATACATGAAAATTATGAAATATTAACAAAGTAAAAGTCATAGTCATGGATATCACAGGAAATGGAAGGTCAGATTAGTAGTTTTAAATTATATACTTATCATTGGATGTCATGGATAAATATAGAATAAGAAAAACACAAAAACTTCTTCCAGGTTCTCAGTTCCACCTAGAACCTACGCGTCAATACAAATTTTCCAATTTTAGGAACCTGTAACCTACCATACATATTGTAGAACTTGAAATAGTACTATTTTCTATCGGTTTGATTCTCAAGTTTTCAGTTTTACTTGAAACTATGCTTGTCCCTAGCTACTATGGCGATGGCCGTGACCCTTTCTCATATACTCTCTCCGTACGCATGCGTGTGTGTGAGTCTTTGTGTGTTTGCGTTCGGTGGTGAAGGTGGCGACGACAGTGCCGAGTTCACTTAAGTCCAATGAGGGCCTTGTTGGAAGATAATCCAGAGAATACACATTGTATGTTGTAATCAGAACATCAAGGTAAAGAAGATGATAACAACTTTATAATATCATTCCTTTTACAAATCTTGGAGAAGAAGAAAATAAGATATAACATAAAATTGGAGGTGAGGTACGGATAACCGAATCTCCTTAAGGCGATTAGTTCCTGCCAATGGTGCTTCGCAGATTCACAAACTATGCCTCCTAAGATACAACACCTCGAACCTGTTTGGATTAGCACTATGCAAACAGGACTCAATCGAACCGTTCAATTGAACCAGCACACTTAGAAAAATCAGAAAAGTAGGAAAGTATATCAAAGCCTTTTGGAATCGAGTTGGAAAAACCAAAACCAAAAACCTCTTATGAAGCTCTATGCTCATATCTATTTATAGAGCTTTTTAGTTCATGTACTAAAGAGATACATGAATTAAATAGACGCGTGTATCCACGAAGTTCATGAATAAAGAGATACGTGAAATCAAGAGATTCATGAATCCAGAGATACGTGAATTCAAGAGATTCATGAACTCAATAAATACATGAACTAAAAGATACATGAATTTAGGAAATTCATGAAATCAATAGAAACGCGAACATAAAAGTTGAGGAAATACATGAATCCAAAAGAAATACGTGAATAGAAAGGACGTATCATAATTATTGGCTTTCGTTGATCCATTAACCATAATTCCAACAATCCCCCACATTAATGGATCAACAAAACATTTTTTGGCTCGAAGGAATCTGAACATGCTTGTTGAAATACACCGCATCAAGATAGGTAGCTTTCGCTTTGAACCTTCTTTAGTGAAAGCCTATCGGACTTACTTAACTAGTCGATGGACTAAGCCTTGAATCGCCAGTTGTTTGTGTAAGCCTAGACAATAAACCTCACACAGAGTATTTCCAATTCAAGATTGGTTCTCAGTTGTGTTTGTTCTTTCGGCCTTGAACCTCTCGAAATTCATGCGTGCTTTAGAAAATCGAGCCTTTAAAAATTTTCATAGAGTCGGCCAGCTCCACGCATATAGGTGCATTCCTATTAAAGATATCCTACCATATCTCACTTGGATGTTACATCCCAAGTTATATGAATCATTAAACGCATAGCGTACCCTTAATAATGCTGTAAGAAAGCACTGTTGCATCATAGGAATGGGAGACAGTGCTTACACTAGAGTTTCCAAAATTTGCGTTGTCCTATTGAACTTAGTCCATGGGATCTCCAATCGCATAGGTTAGGTTTCCACCCTGGAATCTCTTTATTGGATTAAGGCTCTTAAACCCATTCCCCTCGATGCTCAATTTATCTGCTCTCTTAACAAACCTTTTGTCAGCAGATCCGCAATGTTTTCCTTTGACTTTACAATGTCAAAAGAAATTATTCCATTTGAGAGCAACTGCCTTACGGTATTGTGTCTACGACGAATGTGTCTAGACTTACCATTATAAATCACATTATGCACCCCCACACTTTTAGAAAATTATAGGATGACAACTTTCCATTCCATAACTCGTATGGAGTTTTACCTGGCCTTTTGTGGGGTATTTTATTAAAAATAAAATTTGCAGTTAAAACTGCCTCCCCCCACAAGTTCTGAGGTAAACCTGAACTCAAAAGCATGGCGTTAGCCATCTTCTTTAGTGTCCTGTTCAATCGTTCAGCAACTCCATTTTGTTGCGGAGTATAAGGTGCAGTCGTTTGGAGAATTATTCCAAAACTAGCACAAAACTCTTTGAAATTGATTGAACTGTATTCTCCTCCTCTATTATACCTAAGCACTTTGATTCGTTTATCAAGTTGGTTTTCAACTTCATTTTTATACTTGACAAACATGCTCATAGTCTCATCTTTGCTAGTTAGTAAATAAACATAGCAAAATCTAGTACGTCATCCACAAATGTGATGAAGTACTTTTTTCCACCTCTACTTTCTACAAACTTTAAATCACACAGATCACTATGGATTAATTGTAGAGGTTCACTTGTTCTTTCAATGGATTCGAAAGGTTTCTTGGCAAACTTGGCCTCAACACAAGTCTCACACTTGTAATGGGCATCCAACTCAAATCTTGGAATCAACCCCAAGTTTGCTATTCTCTTCATTGTACCATAGTTTACATGTCATAATCTACCATGCCATAGATAAGGAGACACAACAGTGTAAACTGAAGACTTTTCTTTATTAATAGTCTTTAGGTATACATAATTCTACATCAATGACAGCCACATTGGCTTTAAACAGGTCATTACACAAGTACCCTTTCCCCACATACATCCCTCCTTTAGAAAGTACAAATTTGTCAGATTCAAATACAACTTTGAAACCTTTCTTGACAAGTATGGGGCTAGAAAGTAGGTTTTTCCGAATCTCTGGTACATACAGCACATTCAGCAGGGCGACCTCCTTGCCAAATGTAAACTTCAAGATCACCTTTCCTCTTCCGGCAATCTTTGCAAATACAGAGTTAGCCATATAAAGCTTCTCATCTTCTTCAGCCTTCTTATAAGATGAGAACATGTGTTTGTCTGCACAAATGTGATTTGTGGCACCTGTGTCTAGTCACCAGCCATTAGTGTTCGACACTAGATATGCTTCGGACATCACCACAGCAGAAACAATCTCTCATTAGCTGTAACTGGAGGTGTTGCCATCACAGTAGGCAAGGTTCGTTGAACTACCCCTCCAGAAACGGAGCCAAAAGCCATTTGGCCTGTACTGTTCTAAAAAACAATCTCGGGCATACCAGTCATGTGACTTGTACCCGCACCACCAAAATTGGTGTTAGCCCAAGGGCCCGTAGCATAAGCTGCTACAAATTCAGACCCTAAGGGTTGAACATCTTCCATAGCAACGGTCGAATTGACCAAAGGAACGTCTCCTGAAACATTATGAACATTGAATGGCACTTGATTGTTTTCAGCCATCTCAATAATCTGACAAGAACAACAAACAATGAGTGATATAATCGCCTTAAGATTGTTGGAAGATAATCCAGAGAATACACATTGTATGTTGTAATCAGAACATCAAGGTAAAGAAGATGATAACAACTTTATAATATCATTCCTTTTACAAATCTTGGAGAAGAAGAAAATAAGATATAACATAAAATTGGAGGTGAGGTACGGATAATCGAATCTCCTTAAGGCGATTAGTTCCTGCCAATGGTGCTCCGCAGATTCACGAACTATGCCTCCCAAGATACAACACCTCGAACCTATTTGGATTAGCACTATGCAAACATGACTCAATCGAACCGTTCAATTGAACCAGCACACTCAGAAAAATCAGAAAAGTAGGAAAGTATATCAAAGCCTTTTGGAATCGAGTTGGAAAAAACAAAACCAAAAACCTCTTATGAAGCTCTATTCTCATATCTATTTATAGAGCTTTTTAGTTCATGTACTAAAGAGATACATGAATTAAATAGACGCGTGTATCCACGAAGTTCATGAATAAAGAGATACGTGAAACCAAGAAATTCATGAATCCAGAGATACGTGAATTCAAGAGATTCATGAACTCAATAAATACATGAACTAAAAGATACATGAATCTAGGAAATTCATGAAATCAATAGAAACGCGAACATAAAACTTGAGGAAATACATGAATCCAAAAGAGATACGTGAATAGAAAGGACGTATCATAATTATTGGCTTTCGTTGATCCATTAACCATAATTCCAATAGGCCTGACACCCTCGCCTGTGCTTGTGTTGCGACGGCATTGTAACCGTCGTGACAAGGGCTTCAAGCTTCGCACATCTCTCTTTTTACTTGGCATATTTTCCTTTTTCTTTTTTCAGATTTCCTCTTTTTTTACGCATCCAAAAAGTATTTAGTATTTTCTAAATCTTTTTGAGGTTTTCTGGATTGCCATACAGGATGCCAACGTGACACTTAATGGCAAACTTAATAGGCATCTTAGCATTTTTGTTCACTTATTCAATAGAAGGACCATCTCGAACAAAAAAAGTCCATACTTTATGGACATAATTACACAAAACAAGGATCACAAACTTGATTGAACATTTGAAAAATGTTGAGAGACTTATGGTGCCTTTATCCTTAAACAAATTATATAAGTCTGTCTATTGACACCCAAAATTATCCTCACCATCACATGTTGGTCATGAGGGATATTGATCATCATCCTTGCTGTCATGTGCTAGTTATGATTAATAGCAATCCGGCCCATATCAATCATAAATACGAACGATGGCAAAGGTTTTCAAGAACCCTTGGGCTGGATTTCAATGGGCCCACTAGTGGAGATGCGTGATTTGATAGTAAGGCAAATGATTGCCCTGTGTCCAGGTCAAGAGACACTATTGTGGATGCAAAATTCATATAGAATTAGTGTCAAGATGGTGCTCAAAAGAGCGTGCAAAATCAAAAGAGCTGTTATTACTTGTTGGACAAGTCGTGCGAGCATCATTGACAAGTCATGAAACAACAAGATATGTGTCAAGCGGTTAAGCAATGGGATGTGGGAGAACTTAAGAGCAACTTTCAAGGAAGGATAAACTAATTGATGGTTATTAGATTGTCCTGTAAACACTACAAACAATCCAATGAAGAAGCCCCCGAACAACACAACAAAATCCTTTATCTTAGCATTTAGTTATCTTAGCTTAGCCTAGTTTAGTTGTAGCTTTGGATTCCCATCATTGATTGAATTCCGGTGAGTGTCTATATTCTAGATAGTACCGTTGATTAGATTCCAATGCAATCCTACCCTCCAACGTCGTCAATTAGATTCCGACATTGTGTTCTCATATCCATCTAGGAACAATACCTACCTAGTGTTATTTTCACTATCTAGCATCGTCAATTAGATTCCGACTTTATGTCCTCAAACCCATTTAGGAGTAGTGCCTACCTAGTGTTGTCTTCACTGTTATCATCGTTGAATAGATTTCGACGTTGTGTCCTCAAACCCATTTAGGAGTAGTGTCGACCCGATGTTGTTTTTACCGTTTAGTGTTATCGATTAGATTCCGACGTTGTGTTCTCAAATCCATATAAGGGCAGTGTCTACCTAGTATTGTTTCTACTGCCCAGTGTTGTTGATTAGATTCCGACATTGTGTCATCATGGGCGTAGTATTTAACCAATGTCGTTCCTATCAAGTGTTGTCGAACAAATTTTGACGTTGTATAAACCACTTGATCTTAGTGGGCTTTCATTAGCATATTGAAGTGTGTTTGAATTACGTTGTTGATTAGATTCCGGTACTTGTTATCATTGATTCTAAGCTTGCACTGAACGATTCTATTGGGTTCAAGACTACATAATATATATATATATATATTAGCATTTGACCCTCTTTGTCCAATACTAGCACAAAGCCTAAGTCCCATTAAATAAAAATCAAAATATAATATTTTGTGAAAGATATTTTGTTGCGGGATTTGAAATTGGCGAAACAGAGTCTAAACAAAGTCTTAATTAACTCGAATTACAAAATTACAAATCAAATATGCTGAAAATAATTAGGATTTTTTTAATGAAATGAAAAAAAAAAAAGAGAGGACAAAACAATATAAACAAGTTGATTTTAGGCTGAAAAATGGCTTTTAAGGTCCTTTCCTTGACGAAACTGTATCTATTAATAATAGCTATAAATGGAACATATCCAATCATATAGTGCACAATCAAATCTCAAGTCCTAAATATACAAGAATAATGTTGTTAAATTATATTAGAATAGTGGCACAATCTGTAATTCAATCTTTTTTTTTTTTTTTTTACAAAAAAGAAGAAGAAGAATCCCTTAATTTTGTCTATACAAATGCAATGAAAACTAATCCGAGAGTCTAAGGATCCATTTAGTAACGCTTCGTTCCGAGAAACAATTTCCTTTTAGAAATAATCTTTTTCCATTTCTATTCCCTAGAATAATTTTTTAGTAGAATATTGCGTTTGGTAACTACACAAAATTTCTATTCTCAAAATAGAAAAAGAACAGAATGCGTTTGGTATGATCTACAATTTTTTTTTTTTTGTAATGTAAAATTTCTTATAATTTTTTAATAATTTTTTTAGATTTTTTTATTTTTTTATTTTCTTATTATTCCTTGCCATCGGCAGCTAGTGGTGGCAGTGAGCAATGAGGAAGAAGAAGAGAAAAAATAACTTATTTCTAAAAATTGTTTTCGGAAACAAAAAGTTACTTTTTCTACTTCTTGTTTTTATTCCAAATCTATTCCCCGACCACTTTTCTATTCCGGAAATAGAAAAATTAGTTGACGTTATCAAATTGATTTCTATTTTTTTTTTATTCCAGAGAATGAAAGAATAAAAATTGAGAGAAATAAAAATGTTACCAAACGGCGCCTAAGTAGTTGATCTCGAATGAATAGCCAAACTATGAGTTTGGAATTCTTCAGGGCTGATGATAGGGGTGAGCGGTTCTAGATACTGTATAGGTTCCATCTAGAACTTGGAATCTATCCGTTGGAATAGGTTTATCATTTTTTGGAACTTGAAACCTACTCTGTTAGGTTGATTCCAGGATTTACCTAGGTTCCACCTATGTTATTAATTGAACGGTTGCAGTGAATTATCACTTTTAATGATCACCAGTTGCTGTTACAATTACTAACCATAACTTATATTTAGACACACGAAAAATATTAATATTAATAAAATAAAAATCTTAGTCATAAAATAGAAGCTTAGTTAGTGGTTCCCATTATACACTCGTCACTACCACAAGATCGCATGAAAACATGGACTAAGATAAACACAAGAAATTATTTTAGAGCCTAGGTTATAGGTTCCAGGTTCCTCCAACTTAAAACTTACAACCTTTCCATTGAAACAAATTTCTCAATTTTTGAAACCTGGAGCCTACCATACGTACCTTGGAATCTGGATTGCGTAGGTCCCTACTACTTTGGTTCTCATGTTGCAAGTTCTATCCTAAAACCATGCTCATCTCTATTGATGATGCTTAACTTGATATAATACCGTGAGATTCGATGAAGTGTGATGGCGCTTTTGAGCTAGATCTAACGTAACTTTCTTGTTTGTCAATGGGGATTTGTCAAAATTTAAACAATCCTTAAAAAGGGGCCGAGCCAGGCACAACATAAGCTGATACGGGCCTAACAAATTTTGAAGAGAGAAAGGTCACGCTGGCCGAGGAAGAAAAATTTCATACGATTCAAAATTCACCCTCCCATTTAAAATCCCCTTCCACCCTTTTTGAAAATCATTAGTCTTTATTATCCCACATCTTTTCTTTACTCGATATCTATCCACTTTTAATTTATGCTTCCCCAACCTATGTTATTTACTTCATATTTACATTATTGCATTTCACTCGTGCTGTCTTTCCATACTTTCGCTAAGTTAATCGTCTGTATAAAAGGATCATGCCTCCACTATCGAGGAATAATGACTATTCCTCTAATTTTTTTTTTTTGAGATATAGAAACACTTATTATTTAATCCACTTAATACAAATAAGGTATCCATCGAGATCAATAAGAACTGCAAATGGAAACTTGATTGATGGATGATCGCATCGCATTTTCGCTAATATGCAATGTGAAGAAATTTTTGGGAGCGAGAATTCCTTCCCCTGAACCCGAAATGAATCTTCGATAATTTTATCATTCTTAGAAAGCGAAATGATTAGGTTGCTCATTATAAAAATAAGGGGTAAGATTTCTAATTCCGAGTCTAAATCAGTGTCTCGCTATCGCCGCATAATGAATATCGGTACATGTTAAAAGAAAGGCGAGTCCACGATCATCATGCGCAAGAATTTCAGTACGCATACGTACGCAACTATGGTTGTCTCGGTCAATTTAGGGGAGATTATTATGTATTGTTGTACCACCGCATACCGCGAGCTGAATATAATATGAATGTAATAATTGCCATAAATAAACACAAAAATAGCATTGGAGGGGGAGGGGAGGGGAAGCTGGGAAGGTCATATTGACTTTATGGGCTAATATAGCATGAGAAGATGTCAACAAGGTTAGAAGGCACATCCCCAACGTGGGGGCATTTTGCTTTCTTTGTTATTATTTCATTCCTATCGAAGAACATATGATGGGAACACACGGACATGAGGAGAGAAAGACGAGACCACGAAACGTATTGATATAGAAAAGAAGAAGCTCTTATTCTACAAATAAAGTTGGCCTCCCTTCCCTCCCCACCGCGTCGACACGGTCGATATGCCTCTAGTACAAGTAGTAGGCGATGCAGGACACGAGGGAGGCGCCCACCAGGGATCCGACCGCGGGCAAGCAGGCGGCCGCCCCGCCGGTTGGGGAGGGTGCGGGGGCCTCCTCCTGGGCCATCACCGCGCTCACGGAGGCGGCGGCGAAGAGGACTGCGCAGGCGATCTTCTTCATTTCCATTGCGGCGAGACCGGCGAAGAACCTCACGGGCTATTCTCCGCAAAAGAAAAAAGGGGTCTCGAGATTGATCGCCGAATCACGCTTGGAATGCAGCCTGAGGGGAAAATAAGGGGGAGGCCGGTCTCTTATAGGGTTGGTTCTTGGGGGAGAGAACGTGACAGTTGTTGCTTTCCACAATGTGTGGGTTGATCTGTGAATTGGGATGGCGAGGAGAGGTTTGCTCGTCGCGGTTGAACGGATCTCGCGTTTGATTTTGGCTGGAAAAAGACGCATTTATACATTCGTTAGTGTTGGCAAAGGGGAGGCCGCGAATGCCAGAGTAAGGGGAGAATTACCAAAAAGTCTAAACCTATCGGTGTGTCGGTTCAATTCGTCATAAACCTTTTTTTTTTTTTCGTCCAATTTAGTCTAAACCTTTTATAATCAGTCAATCTCACCATCCTATTCAAAATTGGTCGGCCGGCGTTGACGTGGATGCTGGCGGGACAGCCGGCCGGCGAGGTAATTTTTTAATATTTCTTTAGGTGGAGGAAGAGTCGCGTGATTCAACTTGATAATGGGCTGGGCCGGGCCTCGAAGACTCTTACGTCAACGCTCAATCCATGGTTTCAACGGAGGACCGGCTCTTTGCTCCCACAAACCCGAGCATTGCTTAGACGAGAGGGAAATGAGAGAGAAAGAGAAGACTTAGGGAGACCCAAAAGCCCGACTTTACTCCAAAGCAGAAGCGAAAGAACTTCGAAGCTAAGCCAGAACTACCTCGGATTGAAGAAACAGCACGCACGCATTGTACCGTCCCGTGTTCCTGTCGGTTCCTTAGTGGTGTCCAACTTCCCATCCCTCTCGAGATGTCCCTCACACTTGTCTCCCGCTATAAGTAGTGCCCACAGCTCTCGCAGACTCTCCACACCATTCACTGCAGACGCGCCCGTCCATTCCTCGCCCTGTCAGTTCTAGCCATGGCACCGGCGGCGACCGCATTCAGTTCGGTTCTCTTGGCCGCTTATGTCGTCGTGGTTGCTCTTCTTTCTGTGCCGGCGGCAACCCGCGTCTCAGCTCAAGGTTTAGAAATGGCGCCGTCCCCTGCGATCTCGCTGGACACTGGATCAGCTCCCTCTTTGGGTGTGTCCGGAGCTGCCATCCTATGCTCTTTCTTGTTGGCCACGCTCCATCTCTTCTTCGGCAACTGATATCATCTTTGTCGGACGCCTTCAGCCCGATCGAGGATGTGATTTACGTATATATATATGAATTATCTTCATTTGTCCTTCTTCTGTTTGCATTCCTGTATAGCAGAAATTGACACATTACACAAAAGGAATTACAGAGATATATTCATATATATATACATGTACACTCCACATATATTGTTTCACAATAATGAACGGAGGAGCATCCACCTATTGCTGATAGGACTATGCTTTTTCCTGCATTTCTTTGAATTCCCCTGGTGATCATTTGCAGACTACATAGATGTCCACATATCCATCCATTCATATAACACTCACATGCACACGCAAAAAATTCGACATCCCTTGAATATAATCATTCTGCACATAGTCTAGCAATTAATTTTTTTTTTTTTTACACTTCTCCACTCCAAAGGATAAAACTCTATATCCATAAATCCAAGCACACGCGAAACGGATTCATCATAACCATCTATCGTGTAACTCCATGTAATCCATGGATATGGTACTTGTAAGAATTTCTTGTGAGGGAGGAACAATAGTTGTGGATCGTGTATGATGGGAATGTGACCATTACTAGTTTGTCCAAATAGGAGTTAGCCCAACTGTTTATTCATTGCTCTATAAGGGCCACAACCTATTAGAATGGTTCATCACATGCTTTTTCATCAGTAGCGTCTACTAGTTTTGAAGTGGAAGAAGCCAATAATTCAAACTTCTAAAAAAAGTGATTAGTGTAAGAGTGGTTAAGCTGTCTTTTGTCTAGGAAAGAGAAATATCAAATAGTGACTATAAAGCTTTTGTCAATCAGACATTCGAATTTGGTACTCGTTATCATGACATGAGATGACAACCATTATAACAAGACTTAGGAAAAGGTAAAAGATACTGGAGCCTGCCTAATGCGTTTGTTTATGCTTTTCTTTAGCTAAAAAGTTTTTTTCTCTCATTTTTTTCTGCCGAATTTCAAATTACTACTTGAGCTTAAAAAAATTGCAAAAGAAGTCATAAACGATTCACGTCAATATTCCTATAATTTATTTTAAAAAGTTATAGATGTTCCGCATTTTAATTAAAAGCCAAAGTTACACTCTTGGGTTAAAAAGCTAAATTTGAAAGCCCTTTTCAAGCCTTTGTTCTGTGAGAAGGAGAAGGTGTAATTTAGAAATCTATCCTCGCCCAATAATAATGCTTGGAACGGTCCTAGCGTTCCGATGAGATGGCAAGCCGCCATTGGTCGCAGATAATTACCCACCACGTCCCAAAATGACGTCATAATTGGCGAAGAGCATTGGATAAGAGAAAATCATCATCTTCCATTGCAGAGACCCTCACATCCACCAATCCTTCTCCACCACCAGAAGACCGCCACCATGGCAACTTCACTCTCACCATCAACCATCCTCTCCTCCGCCGCCGCCGCCGCCAAATCGTCCCAAGCCCCTCTCACCGTCGCCGCCAAAACCCAAATCTCAGCCCACCCCAACAAACACCCCTGCCCTGGCTCGGCCGCCGGTCTTGCGGCCACAGCCCTCGCGGCGGCCACCGTGCTCGCCACCGTGCCGCCTTCGCTAGCCGAATCACCACCAGCGACCTACCAGCTCTACTACGGCACGGCAGCCAGCGCCGCCAACTACGGGGGCTACGGTGGCAATGCCAGCAAGAAGGACACGGCCGAGTACGTCTACGACGTGCCCGAGGGATGGAAAGAGCGGCTGGTCTCGAAAGTGGAGAAGGGCACCAACGGGACGGACAGCGAGTTTTACAACCCCAAGAAGAGGACGGAGAAGGAGTACCTGACTTTCCTTTCCGGGTTTAGGCAGTTGGCTCCCAAAGACGTCGTCCTGAACAATTTGGCTCTGTCCGACGTGGAGTTGCAGGACCTCATCGCCAGTGCCGACAACATATCATCGGTGGAGAAGAAGGATGAGATGGGGCAGCTGTATTACGTGTACGAGATCGATGGGGTTGGTGCTCACAGCTTAATCTCTGTAACCTGTGCACAGAATAAGCTCTATGCCCACTTCGTGAATGCGCCCGCTCCTGAGTGGAAGCGGGACCAGGAGACCTTGAGGCACATTCACGAGTCCTTCAAAACCGTCGGATCGTAGTAGGACTTCTTTACCGAGAGAAATTTGTATTCTGGGTAATGATTTTTGTAAGCTCTTTTGAGCTTTGACGATGTAATGTGTAACTCCATATACTCATGTCAAAGTTTTGTAAACCAGTCGCACCGCAGGGGTTCTTCAAACTGGTTACATCGGATTTTGCAATGTCTTATTCGTATGCGTTACTTGGCACTCCAGCTTTGACAAAGCATTGCTACTTGAACAATATAAAGGAAAGCTAACTACTTTTATACAGTTGCTAGAAGCTCAATAGGGATTGCTTCTAAGCAAGATAAGTAAGTTACAGGTACAGCAGTTGCTGACAAACACCAATCTTCAAACTTGTCACCGAGCAGACCAAAGACGGAAGAGAAAGCTTAGGATACAGCCAGCAGACTGCATAATATTCTTTTACATTAAACGATCCAGTATGAACTACCACGTCAGCAGACAGACCCATAATTTCTCCAATTCTTTTCCCAGTCACACCATACCTGCGGATGCAGATCCATCACTTGGGATGTTTAGAGAGGGGAAATGAAACTCTCTGTGGCGTACCCTGTGGCACATCTGTTTTCTGCTCCTGTGATGGATTGGCATCACTTCTTTCATCTTCTTCGGCTTCTTCCATTGCCTGAGCAGATTGCCTCCTCGGGATTGCAAGTTGGTAATTTGGGCTGATCAGCGTGTCCTGTTCTGGAGGAAGTGGAATTCCAGGACCTGATATTGTCTTTGGTAATGGAATCTTGTTCCTGCTTCTAGCCAATTCTAGTAAGACCTGATAGACAGTAACATCAGCATTGGTTTTTGACCACTTGATACAGTAACATCAAACAAGTAAAACACGAACACCAGAAGTATAAATGCATATTCACACACATAAGCCCCTGATAATTAATGAATTAGACTACTGAACATTCAACAGCAAACACAAATGTCCAGACTTCACAAGGACTTAAATGTGCAGCTTAAAATTTTTTATTTCATGGTCTTCACATGCCAAATGCCATGGAGAAAATGGATAGTTAAGACATGCCAAATGCCATCATGCCAAGACAAAATTCTGACTGGGAGTCAACTCTAGCTCAAGTTGAATGGACTCTACATTACAACCTAATATGGTTTCTGCTCACTGGTTGGCCTTCCATTCACAAATTCACTCCGTCAAGAAACTGCCACAGCTGATATGAACAAGACATCATGCATTGAAACAGAGGATCATCCATGGTCATATGGACATATGTTCAATGATGACAAATCTATACAATGAACAATATAAACACTTTACGCACCTCTCGTGGAGGAGGCTGTGAAAAGGTGAAATTGACTTTTGACTGGACTGCAAGCTTAACATCTTCACAATCAATTGCAGCCTTGGCAGCATGCTCAGAGTAGACCTGTGCATCTGTCAATACATCGACTACATATCGATACCACAGCTCTAAGAATTGGTGTATAACACGAGGTTCATACTCCTCAACACCCATTGATTTCAGTAGTGACTTCACAACTCTGGCGTCTCTTGGCAAGTCGTTGTCTTTCTCCGCCATCGCCTCTAATGTCTATGATGACTGCATAAAAAGAGACCACACAGATATAAGAAAGATGTAGAAAGCACATATGGTCACTTTGCATTCAAAAAGAGAGGTTAAGAAAAATGAGTTGCAAGAAGTTAATTCCGTCAGCTTAAAATGACATCATAGGAGGAATTAAGATTATTAAGTAATCCCTTGCTCTGTATTGATTAAGTAAATGTGAAGTACAAAATGACTCAATTTCACACAGCTGAAAAAGGGATAAAATGTTATGCATGACAAGCCTGGCTGAGAACCACACTAACACTAACATGAGAAATTCTTTGTTAGCAACGGAATTTTGCTGGAGAGTGTGAAGGAAATGTTACAATGAGCTATTATTGACATGCTCTGTACTTCTCTTGGATCATGCCTCCAGCTAATCGCACTTAAGGGAAAATGCAAAAGAAACTCATTTATAATCACAACGGGAGACAAAAACACTGGTATAACCCAAATGTTTCATTGTAGAAAAGAAATCAAGTCTTCTTGTTACTGCAAGTCAATCATCAACAACAGTAGCTAACACAGCAATTACCATCTAGCATTTTCTAGTCAAAAAGGGAGCTATAGTATATACAAAAAAAGCACTGCATGGTGACATCTTTACATCCACCCTAGAAGTCTCAGTTTGCATTAGCATAACCAGCTGAACACCAAATTAAGAAATGTAAATTAAAAACCCAACAAGAAATGCCATCTCTCCCAACATATCTCAAAAAAGTTTGCACAAGATGAATAAGGGAAATTGCCCCTCTAATGAATACTTCAAAGGGAAAAACTCCAATCAGAGATTGGCAATAGCAATACAATGCTTCCAGCAACTTAAAAAAGGACACAAAAAAATGCACATCCGGATGACCAACTTTACTAAATTGAACAATAGGGACTCTTCATCGCTCTCGGACAATATGCCATATGAACTTAGATTAACAGTACAAAAGGGAAATGCTCTCCCCGCCAAATTCAAATCACCGAGAAAGAGCAAAGGGAGATGCAGATGAGAAGGAGACAGTGCTCTTCTCTATTGGCAACCATCTCTCAAGCTTCACTGAATTTAACACTAATGAGATGAAAATTGGAGATGAGCGATGATTGAGGGATTCATGTTCTCTCTTTCTCTAAAGCTACATTTATTTCGCGGAAAATGTGATATTTCCAAAAAAAAAGTCGTTTTCTAGGAAAATGACAATATTTTTTGGTGTTTGGCTGAAATTGAAAATGAACTGGAAAATATTTTCCGCCGTATGGTAAGGAAAACTTTCTTTTATTTTCTTTGCCCATTCCATTGTTTTCCCTATACACTTAAACACTCCAAACCAAAACTCAGCAAAACTCCATGCCAAGACTTAGCAATCACAAGCACAATGCACATATCATCTCGTATCATCTTGTACTCTATTACCAACCAAATACTTGTACAAATTTACAAATTGAACAACAGAGTTGACATGGGCTAGAACCATATATGTGCCCTTCATACTGAAAGGACGCACAAATGTTTAACTCCGCGTCTCCAACCACTGTAGAATTTCCATCATCAATTGCTAGTCATCACATATACACAACCAAAGCCATTATCAGAGTACAGAATACAAGAGTGGAAAGGGAATCAAAATAGAGAAAAATCATAGCAATATCCAAACACCATTTTGGACACTCAATTCTGTTCAGGAAAATCTGCAAGCTATGAGCACGATTTTCCGATCTTACATTCAGTCAACAAAAGGCATGAATCATCAAATCGATTCGAGCAATGACAAACTATAATAAGGTTACAACGAGCCAAGTTCTAATTGGATAATCATATCATAGAAACATGGACGCCTAAAGATATAATAACCAATCGTGTGATGTTAAACAACGAATGAGCGCATTCTGATGTCATTTAGGCATTTCATCAAACAGGTAGACTGAATTATGGCCAAAGAACTCGTATGCGAGAATACGATAATGGTTCACTTCTACAACTCCCAAGCAGTAGAAGATTTCATAGAAGAAATTGCATACCTGAGTTGAACCTCTAAGAATTTTGACACCAACACTTCCAAGAGGTGGAAATCGAATCGAACCGCAAAAAACACCCACCCAAACCGAATCACTGAGAAAATGGGGCAAAGCAACCGTTCAAAATGGTCACAAATTCTTCATCTTTCATAGAATTACGATGTCTCGTTCAAATATCCCGAGCTCAACCAACCTAAAACCGTATAAATCGACGAGTCCACACCACGAATTCTCGATAAAACAAAAACCCAAGAAACTAAAATAATTCCAAGCGAAGGAATCGACTTACCAACAGAGAGACGATCAAGTGCAGCTTCGGTCGATTAATCCATAGGCGTGAATCCACCGAATCGGACGAACATAGTCAACCTCGCTCAGTGGAATGCGCTCGACAGTACAAATGGGGAGCAAGAAGGCGGGGGGAGGTGGAAGAGCAAGCAGGCGAGAAGAGGAAGGCGTAGGAGCGGAGAAGGATTTCTCGTGTGAGAGAAAGGGGAAATCATTGAAACATTGTTTAAAGGGTTAATACCTGAAAAATCTTAAACTAGTACACTTAAACTGGTATATCTATGACAAATTTATTCAAAACTATTTTTCGACCATCAAAAATTTCAAACTGATATACCTTTGACAAATTTACCCAAAACTGGTACACTTGTGACAAATTTACTCTCTGTTAGTTTTTATTAAATTTTATTGTCAAATTATTAAATTAAATGATACGTGACCGTTGATTAATATACAAATTTGGGATTTTATGTTCCGTTTGTCACGCTTTATAATTTTTGTGATTTTTTTTATATTAATCCAATTTAGCGGAGGGTATATTTATCACAAATTTACCGGGTTTTGAGTTTTTTATCAAATAAATTAGTTTGGGGTAAGCTTGTTATAAATGTCTGGAGTTTAGGATATTTTATAATTAGTTGGGATAAATTTATCATATGAGTACCAGTTTTGGATTTTTCATGGTCAAAAAAATAGTTTTAGGTAAATTTGTTACAGGTGTCTGGGTTTAAGGTTTTTCAGGGTATTAACCCTTGTTTTAAAAAGTGTTTCTTTTTTTTATAGGAAAAAGCTATCAAAAATCCCAAACTTTCAAAAGTGATAAATTTACCCAAATTTTTAAACTTTCTGCAAATCGTGACACATTTACCCCATTAAGGATATTTTCGTTTTATTTTTTCTATTTTTTTAATTTCTTTTCTTTTCTCTTCCCTCCACTGGCCATGGCGGAGGGAAGCTGGCATTCGGTGAGGGCCGCCCTCGCCGGCGTCGGGCGAGGGCCGCAAGGGCTTAGCGAGGGTTGCCCTCACCGGCGTTGGGCGGGTGCCCTCGCCGGTCCGGCAAGGAGGCCCTCGCCCGACGTCAACGAGGGCCGCCCTCACCTACGTCGGCGAGGGCCGCCCTCGCCGGACTCGGCGGCCCTCGCTCGATGAAGGTAAGGGCGGCGCGGGTGAGGGCTGCCCTCGCTAGATGCCAACGGAGGGAAGAAAAAAACAAAGAAAACACGAGAAAAAAAAAATAAAAATAAAAAGTAAAAAAAGTAAAAAAATTAAAAAGTTTTTAAAAGTAAAAAGACCAAAATGCCCCCATGATTTGGGGTAAATGTGTCATACAAATGAAAGTTCGGGGTTTTTGTGTCACAAAATAAAAGTTTGAGATAAATATGTCGCGGTTACAAATTTCGAGTTTTTCATATCATAAAAAAAGTTTTGGATAAATTTGTCGCTTTGGGCGAAAGTTTGAGATTTTGGTGGGCTTTTTTTTTCATTGATCGAAAATATTTCGTTTATGATTAATTTATTTTCTGTACATGAAATGCTGGAAAAATTCACAAAATCCTTTTCTTTTGTTTAAAAAATGCAGAATAATTTAAAAGGTCCAAAATTTTATTCCTTTTGTTTTAAAAATAGAAGCATCCGAATCTTGTAAATATATATATATATATATATATATATATATATATATATATAATGGACAATTAATTTCAGAGATGTCATTGTGAAATTTATTTTAGTTATATAATTTTCTTAAGTGTTGATGGCATTATAGAAATTATATTCATATGAAATAAGAATGTGGGGTACCAATGACAAAAGTATAAATGGATGGATCCAACTTCAAATCATATATGCTTTTGAAATGTCTATTCTCATTTTGAAATTTTCAGTTCAATAAACTAAACACTTTTTCTAATAAAATATAAAATTGCAAATCAAAAGGCATTTTTATTTTCATAAAATTGAAAAAAATTTCGTGAATGAAAAGACCATGCTCTTCAAAATTTTACGAGAAACAAGATTGTGTGGGAGGGTAATATAAGAAGCAAGCTTGCTGTGTATTTCCTAGGTATTTCAAAAATTTCAAAGTATTGTCTTTCCAGTGTTATATACAGTCAGTAAATTGTCGATAAAAATATTATTCCTGAGTATGCTTATCAAGTGTCCCAATAATATTCAGTGAAAAAAATTAATAAAGCGGATTATTTATACCAAAGCGAAAAAACCAAAGAAAATTTCAAAAAGATGGAGGAAGCTTGCGTGGACTCGCACGGTCCAATCAACGCCACGCCTCTCAAGGCAACGAATCATGACTCACCCACATGCCACGTGGATCACGGGATAGTATTTGCCTATATGGTTATATCATTGTTACCGTACAACAAAAAATCAGCTATCATCACGCATTCTTTTATAATTTTTAAATGGCAAAGATAGTTTGAATTTATACCACGCGGCCGGTCTAATTATAAGGTCTCAATGCCATTGAACTTAAAAATTATCACCGTGTGCGAAGCTTTTCGCCCTAGGTACGACAATTCGTCACACGAATATTTTAAAAGCTTTTAACAAATGTCGGTACGGTAAAATGGCCTACATCTTCATAACATGTCTTACAATTAAAAAAAAAAAAAAAGACATGCTATAACTTCAGCTTGACATACCACAAATCGTCGGTACAAAATAAAATTGTTAATTTACGACGATATGATATAAATTGGTATGCATCTACCAAACATCCAGCAATGCTAGGAGTATGACGAAGCGTGGTACCTTTGCATGGAAAACAATTCATAATTTATGATAGCATGAGATAAATTGGTATATATTTTTCTAATCTAATCATGTTGTTTAATATTAAAAATTAATGTATGAGATTTTCATTTTAAGTATGGGTGAATGTCATATGCATTGGGAATACATCATTTAACATATAAAGGCATGCGATGATTGACCTTAAGTACCACAAAACATTTTTGGACAAGACGTTGAAAAATATTAAAAAAAAAAGGAAAGTATAAGGATCTTGGCCTTAAGTACGTCTTGATTATCAAACACTTGGTAAAATGTCCCGTGATATTAAAAAATTCCATATGATTACTGACCTTCGGTAAGACACGTTATTGTATGTTATAGTAAGACCTTGTATAATATTAAAAAGCATCATGTGATTTTGGCCTGAAATACGAGGGACTATCGCTCAACCATATTAAAAAAACTCAAAATTGAAATAAAAAAGAAATCAGATTGGGACATGACCTACAATAGTGGCATGTGATGCGATGGTTGGTCAATGCAATTTTTAAAGCAACACAGTAGTGGTCTCCAAGGGCAGGAGCTAATGCCTCTTGTGAGGAGAGTTTTATTGGCTTATATGCACAACTTATAAAAAGGTTTCGTCAAAATTATAAATAATATTTAAATTCCACAAAATTATTAATTTTAGTATTTATATAATATAACAAATTTCAGTGTCTAAAATTGAAAGAAAATCAAAGTATATCCCTCTTAAGACTTGAACCGTGTAAATCAAAAGTTTTAGTGGACATAATTTATAAATAAAAAAACAAACGCTGAAATAGAAAAATACTATCGAGAATCGAAGGAACGCATCCATTTTTGCCCATTCAGATCACGGGCAATGAAACTCTTTCTTCACAAGAAATATTTCATTGTAGTACGATAGCTAATGCCGTGAAAAACAATTATATTAAAAAATTATAGCTGCTCAAATTTAGGGAGAATCTTATTTTGGATGTTAAACAAGCCGACGGATGGTGACATAGCGAAAACTAAACCGTGAAAAGATTTTGAGGTTCGGGCGGTGGTGGCCGCGGTGTCCCCTCTCTCTCCCACCCTCTCTACAAACATTTTTTGAATATTTTTCCAGTGTTATTCTGCTAATCAAAATTATCTTATGATTTAAGACATCTATACAATTAATTTCTTTAAATTGTATCAGTCGCCAGGCTCGCCACGATGCAGTAGTTAAAAAGTCAACGAGAAAAGTGGGGTAAATTGCACGCCATCATGCCATGCCAGCTGATGAATTCGACTGTAGTCTCTCTTAAAAAAGAAGAATAATGAGAACTCAATTTACGAAAGATTTACATGAACAAAAAGCTCCCCATGCTTTATGGACGGTGGAGAATTTCACGCCCCCCCCCCCATGTTGCTCAAAAAATATCTTTTTTTCCACACAAATCGCCGCTGCCTTCGCCCCCATTTCCTACCTCTCCTCCCCCCTCGACCAACAACGCAGCTCGACCAAGAAAGAAAGGGAGAAACTTTAGTGAATCGACATTGATATTAGACATGGTGGGGAGCTTGTTCAAGGGTGAGCATGACAAAATTTCTGGAATGCAGTTAATTTCTAGTATAAATTAATTTCTCAATTTCTATTTCGAAACGAAAAGTTAAAAATTTTAGCTTCTTATTTCTTTTTCAAATCAATTTACTGGAATAAAAATATGTTTCAAAGAATAGAAAATCAAATTGCGTTACAAAACGGTTTACGTTACCCAACCTATTCCAAGAACGAGAAACAGATAAGCAGTAGAAATTTTATCATACATAGTCTAAGGTCTTTGCATGGTAACCTTCCCCAGCCAAGAATTTCTATTCTTTTGTTCCCCTGGAACAAAAAAGAATAAACCTTTGTTTGATAATCGTGAGAGTTGATTTATTCCCCTAATAGAAAAGTTAAATTTAATAGAACGAGAAACAAAAAAAAAGTTCTTCTTGTCGCTGAACAATTTCTAGAAATAAGCAAATTTTCTTTTTATTTTTGTTTTATTTCTCTCTTGCCGTGGCCACCTCCAACCGCCGAGCCACCGCCGACCGCCGCCGACCGTGAGCAAGAATAAAAAAATAAAAAAAAAAAAAAAACAAACAAATACAAAAATCAAATAAATACAAAAAAACAAATAAAAACAAATAAATACAAATAAAAAACAAACGCAAGAAAATAAAAAAAAAACAAAAACAAATAAAAAACAAATAAATACAAATAAAACAAATAAAAAACAAAAATAAGAAAAATAAATACAAAAAAATAAATACAAAAACAAATAAAAAAACAAATAAATACAAATAAAAAACAAACGCAAGAAAATAAAAAAACAAAAAATAAAAAACAAAAAAAAATACAAAAAAAAAAAATAAAAAACAAAAATAAGAAAAATAAATACAAAAAATAAATAAATACAAAAACAAATAAAAAACAAATAAATACAAAAAACAAATAAATACAAATAAAAAAATGCAAGAAAATAAAAAAACAAATAAATACACAAAAATACAAATAAATAAAAAACAAATAAATACAAAAAAAGAATAAAAAACAAATAAATACAAATAAATACAAAAAAGAATTAAAAAACAAATAAAAAGGAACAAATAAAAAACAAATAAATACAAAAAGAATCGTTGCGTTACCAAACGCATTTCTATTCTTTTTTTCATTCCAAAGTAGAAATTTTGTGCGGTTATTAAACGGGTTAACTTTTAGAAATTGTTAGGAATAGAAATAGAAAAGAATTATTTACGGAAAAACTCTTCCCCCCAAAATTTTACCACGCGCACCCAAGTAGTAGAAAAAGAAGTACGTTCCAAAATAAAGTATAAATAGAGAGATTCGAGGAGAAGACGGCTGTCGACATGGTGTTTTGGGGGAGGAGAACGAGCGGCCATTCGTGACGCTCAATCGATGCCACAACCCAACCGAATCTTTCGTCGGCTTCTCTTTTGGCCGAACAAAAAAGGGGTTCGAACCATGTCGGTTCCTGCCTCTAGGCAAGTTGGTCCCTGCCGTCCCACCGCAATGCGGCGCAACATTGGCGATCCACCTAATAAAGCCAAGGCACGTCCTTCGCACACTAAACAGAGTAACCCTAGAATTCCAGAGGGTAGACCGGCAAACCGGACCACTCGACCAACCGCCACGGTGGTGGTAAATATTCATATTTCTACTGTTGTCTAAGTCTCTCCGATGCTCGCAGGTTTAGATTGTGCTTTCAAGCTTTTAAATTTCTATCCCTTTTTAGCCATTTTGCTCGTGAATACCAGGGTAAAACACACTTTGATCTGGAGCGAATGTCTATCGGTTCGGTCTAATTTTGTGCACTTAGTTTTTAGCAAAATTTACGTTTCCGAGGCTCGCAGGTTTTCTGACGTTCTTCTCGCTTCCGAGATCCAGCACACCTCGTCTGAAACACAAGAATATTTCACCTCGGACCAGAGCGCGAATTCGAGCTCGAGTTCTGGTCAGATTTCCTCGCGCGTTAGTTCGGGGAAGAAAAACACAGGCGATGTACGCGAGACTTCGAAGTCGAAAACCCCGTCAGCTTCTTATTATGTCCGGCAGCTCTGCCGGAGAAATCCCCACTAAGCCTGTCTCGAAACAGCCCGAGGGAAAAAAAAAACACAAGAAGAAACACCAACGTGGAGGGGCAAAAAACAAATGGAGAAGAAGTGGAAAAAAAACGCAAACGGGAACGCGACGGAGAAGCGAAAACCGCATCACTTGCGCGGGAAAGGAAAGAGGACGTCGGCAATCTCTGTCTTCTTCTTCTTCTTCTTCTTCTTTCTCTCTCTGTGTGTCGTAAACCCTTTCTTCTTCAGAGAACGGAGCGACAGAGAGGGCAGGTCCTGTGGCCGTTCTCGAACCACCTGGCGAGGCACTCCCTGTGGAAGAAATGCTTGCAGTCGAGCTCGCTCACCTCCTCCTCCGCCTCGAACCGGCACAGGCACACGCAGCAGGGGCCGCCGCACTCGCTCCCCGCCGGCGTCTCGAACCGCCTGACGCGGACCCTCCTCCTCCTCGCCGCTCCTCCCTCCTCGCCGCCGCCGCGAGGGGGCGCAGGGTCCCGGGCCTCCGCCTCGGCCTCGGCCGCGGCCGCGACGCCGCCGGCGATGGCGTCCAGGAGGGATCTCCAGGTGCTCTTGACGTGCGACACCGAGAGGGCCGCGTTCATCGCGAGCAGCGGCAGTAGCCCTTCCGCCGCCACCGGGAAGCTCGACAGCCCCATTGAATCTTCTTCTTCTTCTCCTTCTTCTTCTTCTTCAGTGGAGATGAGAGGACCAGGTTTTGACGCTGCGACGACGCCCGATGGGGGGGAAGCAGATGAACCCGCCTCCGCGTATAAATGGCTGCGGCTCCCGACCGCGACGGATGGCTCGGCGCGCGACAAGTGGCGACACGTGTAAGGCCGGGAAACGGTAGTGGGGCGTACTCGGTTCCTGGGGGAAGCCCAAGGAGGCTGGCCCCCCCCCGGAAAACCGTGGGCGCGCGTTTCGGCCACGATAGTAACGGGCGGACGGTGCGCGACACGTGGCCCTCTTTGTCAGCAGGAGAAGGGCCAATGAGGGGGCGCCACTTGGCGGGCCGCGAATTTTGTTTATTGAGCGGAAGCTTCTTCATTTCCCGGTCGCGGGACTTGTTGATGGCACGACATTATCTAAATCATGATAAAGATGCGGCTCATCTCTCTGATTTTACGAGATTATGAGGTGTCGGGTTCGATCGAGTGCTCGAAAAATTTCGTTTGGGCGGTCCGGCCCCGGATTAAGGAGAACATCTTAGAAACCGTCGATCGATGTGCCTCGAGAAATTTCGATTATTGGAATCGTAAACTTCTGATGACATCTTTATTACAGCTCCAAAGGAAATTGGCATGCTGTTTATGCTGAGGAATGCTATGGTACAAGGACGATCATAATTACCGAGTATCCTAAGAAAATTTGAGGTTTCTGGTGTGTGTAACTTTGGTATCTGCAGAACAATCTGTCGTTGCATTGTTTGGGAAGATCATCGACCCCCGTTTGCACGTTCTTGGGCGATTTCGGCGTCTCTCAATCGGCTGTTGAACATCGCCCACTCTTTCCCGCATCTGTCCCTCACCTGCAATGGCGAATGCCCACTTGGTCAGCTCGAAACGTAACGAGACTCGAAGCGTGAGTTCAGGAGGATTTAGAGCTGACTTACCCCTTGCCATGGCGCCGATCCATTTCGCGATTCGCCCTGCGAAACAGTCCCCGCGAAGCAAATTGTATCAGCTCGATGGGAAGAAAGAACATGGTAATGCTGGCTTTCCTAAGGTGACTGCTGTCTTTTTTCGCTTACCTGGTTACCCAACGAAGGAAATGACTGGTGCACGACCCACTGAGCGTCGACCACTCCTATCTTCTCATGCGCAGGCTGTTCAAATAGAGAGATTGTGAAGGATATGCTATGTATGGACAACAGACGATGTCGAAATTGCGAGTAGTATAGGCGCAGCCTCACCTCTACACATTTCCTCAGGGCAAGGTCGAAACCCCATCCGTGTACCAAGTCATTCTGTAGATTCCCAGATAAAAGAAAATACACATTTCAGTAAAGAAGGTGCTTCTCTCACCGCCTTTTTTTGTTTTTTGTTTAACTGTTTTTGGTGCAGTATGGTCGGATGTCATACCTGAAGCAAATACCATATGCAGCGCCATGCCTCTCTTGTGAAAACCGGAGCCATGATCTCGACAAACCTGCGTAAGCAGAGCATGACAGTCCATATTTTCCCATCAGGGCGCAAGGACGAAGTAGAAGAGACGTAAACTGCAGCAAGCAAAAATGAAGTCGACGATCTAAGTCGTACATACGCTGCACATGGGGGGAGATGGGGGTCACGACATCTGCCTGGTGGTTCTTCTACTTTCCTGATTGAAACGCAACATTAGTCGACTGCCTCGGAATTACAGATGATTATTTCTGGAGGCCTCATCAGACTTACTTGTGAACTTCACTACCGTTTATTCTTTTAGTCATCAACCAGTTCAACTTCCTGTCAGGTTCCAGGCCAGGCTGTGATATCTCCAAGCCATGTTTCCTCACCAATTTTAGATACCTGGATTTACCATGTTTAGCACAGGTAAGACCAATTAACATAACTTAGTCATGTACAAAGAAGCCATATTCTGTACTCACTCCTCTGCATCAAAATGCTCGACTCCTAGGTCTTCGTCCCATATAAATATGTACTCGTAAGGAGCCACGATGTCAGGATGTAAGAACCTCTTGGCGTACCACCTGGGCCAAAATATACAGGCAGTTGAAGACATAGGATCTGTAGAAAGATCATCAAATTCAATCTCAACAGCGAAAAGAACAGCGCTTCCTACCATTTTGTCTGCTTTGGAACACTCACATGTATGGCTCGCTTGGCCCACTCGAACTCATTCCATTCTGTTGCTCGCCCGTCGTAATGAAACAGAAGAATGGCGAAGTTCTCTGAAAACTGATGGGAGAAGTAGAGATATCAAGCTTATGAACCTGGATATAAATACATACGGAAAATGCACATGTGCATAACCAAGAGGGCTCTCACCTTTTTGACTACTGCATCAATATTATTTCTGTGGTTATAACCAACAGTGAAGGTTACTAGATACCTCTGTTTGAAAGGCAAGTCCTGCACAGAGCAATTTCACCAAAAGATCAAATTCAACATAGTGTTAGTAATCTTTGATACATCAGCCAGACATATCTCAGTGGCTCGGAAGTACTACGAAATTGTGGCATAGTTCTAATTAGTAACTTCACAAGAAGTAACATCCAAGCTTTTCCATTGATGAAGATGTTAAAGCAGATCATTGATAATTCTCCAGCTGCGTCTCCTACTTTAGCGCTAGAAACATTTGTACTCTCCTCTTAAAAAAAGGTTCTTTTTATACAAAATATTCTTGAAGAATATCCAGATGCTTATTCTGCAAATTTGGGGTGCTAGCTACCTTGCATGCTAGAATGCATACCTCTTTGGGGTCTCCAAACAATCTACGCAAATAAAAATCTGATTCAGCAGCTATTATTCCTGGTGGCAATCTTTCTGCACCTCTTGGCTTTGATTGGACCAAAATCTGCAGTAGATCAGGAGCAAAACTTCAATTTAATCGAAAAAAGTTTAAACCGGGCTATAACACTGGGATGACAAGGGCTGGATCTATGATGAAAGATCCCCCAGCTCTATGCATTGTGCAAATGAATATGCTCCCACAAAGAGTAAGCAGCATTTACAGTCAGCAACAAAATGCTCCTCTACTGTCTTATCAATTCTTGGGAGCTACAAAGATCTATTGCTAGAAGAAGGGAAATTGACAGATCGGTACCCCTGCCGCTAGCAAAACGCAAAACACGCTGATATTTGTTTGAGCCATGAAATACCCATCAAAATAGGACAGATTCACTTTAGCTGCGAGCACTACGTAGATTATGACAAGGAAATCAGAACAAGGATAAATTACACGAGCCAATTTGGTTCTCGGCAATGGCATGGCATGAGTTTAGACTCTGTAGAATCCATCCAAGTCAACAATCATAAGATGAAGTGTTCAACCTCTTCCTACAAAGAATAAAACTACTTTTAAGATGGACTGAAGTTGCTTGAATGGCTTTTTTTCTCTCCTAAACATTCATCCACTACCTTACTAGAGCTCGATAAATCAGATAAACGAATTCCACGATCCAAATGTAATGAGGACAGAGCAGTGATCACTGAAGTTAGAGAAGGGAAAAATTGCACCTTGGAAGTATCGTTCACTTTCGGAGCTTCAGTTGAGCTGCTGTTGCAGCCATTCTCAGAAGAAACTTGAGTTAGGGGCCTCATTTGTTGGTTATCATGTTTGGAAAGATCAGGGATGGGAAAAAGGCTGGATGAAAGGGTAAACTGCCAATTTGGACATGGAAATTTCTTTACAAATTATAGTGAATTGGAACTACTACTAAAAGCAGTGATCAATCACATACCTTATTTAATGACCACAATGGAAACGACAGTCCTAAGAAGAAACCGAAAAAGATTCCAATCAAAGTTGTTATTATACCCCTTGTTCCGCCATGCTTTGTACCGCCTGCACTGCAGCCAAAGAAGGCAAAAGCACAATCCTTGACTTAACTCACTCTTACAACTACAAAAGTGAGAATAGAGAAAGCACCAAAAGTTTGTAACCTGTGTGAAAAGTTCCCCATTTTCTTTGCACTCTTCCCAGAAAGCATTCAAGAAATAAGCTAGTAAGCTACAGGGTTTTGGAAGAACTCTTCTGCTCTTGTCAGCAGATTTGGAGCTCCCTAGTTCTCAAATCTGTAGTGGTACATAAAGTTGCTTGTGGAATGTGTACAGGGGACCTGATATGACACAGCAATTAAAACTGGCAAGTTAGCTTGAAGGGTTCACATACTTCAACAAAGTACAGAACAGCATAAGTTCAACAGAGCTTATGGTTTGAAACTTGAAAAAGCAGAGTCACTCATGCAGACTGTGACAGAGATGTTATAGCAGTGACATCATAAGATCATATTACAGCCCAAACCTACTCAGGCTGCATTAATTCATCAAAAGAATACAAGAACATGCACAAAAGTGAAGCAAAGGAAAGATTAAGCAGATGACAAGTTGCCTTAAAGACCCCTCGCCCAATTCACGCCGACATCTCTTCTCCGATGCACTTTAAGGCGTTCCCACTTCATTCAAACAAGAAATTGTCTCCCTCTCCCTCTTGTCCTTCAACCCCACCTAAAGCTAAAGATTTATCCCATAATGCAGAAAGGGAAAATGTAAAGCTCAAGAATTCAGATTTCCCATCGACACTCATCACTCACACCACAAGCGAAACGACTTCTCTTAGAGATCTGCACGAGTGATTGAAGGAGCAAGCAATCATGTGCTCGAAAAGTTTGCTTCCATGAACAAGCAAACATGTGCCTGTGATCCTTTTTTGACCTTGGCAATCGAACCCTCTTCAGTCCTTCCGGGTTCCGATCCAGAAATAAGTTGACTCCAACCGAAGGCAACCGCGTGCCACTTTTCAAGACGAAATTTCTGCAGCCAATATAATAATGCCATATCCCTGAATTGAATCCTGATTTATTGCCGCTTATGCAAACACGTAACCCTTGCGTCCAACTGAAGACAATGAGCTCAAAAACGTCCCACTTGCATCGAACCTAAGCACGAAGTTAGCTCTGAACAGCAAAACCCAATAATTTTAACGTATCTACGACAGCATAAATGAACCCACCGACGTGATTTCGCGACAACAATCACTAAGTAAGCACAAGAATGAATTGATCCGCATGCTGCCAGCAGACGAACTTCAAACGTGCTAAACTTAGCTAAACCGACGACATGGGGAGCCGAATTTGAGCTCCAAAAGTTGACTTTCACACAGCTCATCCAACGACAGAACACACCGTTCGGAAAAAAGAAAACATCACCATCACGCGCCTCGTTCTCGTGTCGTGAAGACGTGGAAAACCTCCGGCTCAGGGGTCGCGATCCCGACCTCTTCTCACCGACGTTCCTCGGGAACAAGACGGGAGCGGGGCCGCACGGAGCAATCAAGAGACCGCCGTTCGCCGGCGAAACTGCGGTCCCTCAGCTTCTGAGGAGCCGGACGACGATACTGTGCTGGGGAGAGAGCGAAGATGCGAACCGAACGAGGACTGAGGAGGAGGAAGGACTCGGTTCGATGGCGGGATGCGACGGGAAGAACGTCGGGTTCGGCGTTCGTCGTTTTTCCTGACGAGCTTCGAGACGGACGGAGGCGATGGGAAGGGAAACGAATTTAACTGAACGGGCGATGCAGATGCATGGCATTGAATGGCGCTATTGCATGCGTTGAAAAGGTTAGGCATGGCATTGAATGGCGATGCATGGCGTTCAATCAAGACACTTTTAGTTAATTAATCACCTAATATGCACATGATTTTCTTTACGGTTTTCCCTTCCTTCTCGTTTCAATGTTTCTCGAATATAATCCATCCGGTCAATATAGATTGGAAAACACTAGAGCGAGGATCTAATTAACCCGTGCCTTTCCCCTTATTATATGTTCATCTTTTGCATCTGTCGGTGGCCGGGGCCTCGGCTATAACTCTCGTGCTTAGCTCCAAAATCAACTGGATTTTGACGAGAATACAAGTGAAATCTTATGGCAGTGAAAGTACATGTACAACCTCTGTGCTTGGCTACCAAACTTTGACCACCGTTGTTTTAGTTTTGGCCTTTGTCTTCCCACTTCCAATGGCTTCCCTAATGTTGGGTCTGGCACCAAACTTTGCTCCTCCCGTGAAAATTGCACATTTTAAGATGTTCGTGTGTTTCGACGTCACGAGACTAGAGGCGCCCGACCACGAAATTACGACTCACGGACGAAATCAATTTAGTAATCCCCACTCGCGTCCGACGTGGTTCGTCAGATTTACTCGTGGGCCTTACTTAACACGGAACTTCCCTGCGATAAGGGGAAGAAGAAAGGGTTGGTCATCAGATTTTTTGTGGACATGGTATGAGAAGTCATTCCATGTACCATGTCCCAAACCCGACTGGCACGGCATCATCTTCCCTGGTGACTAAATCAGGCTGACCTGGTCATGTACTCATCATGGCCTGTACCAGAATGTAAGAGGAAAAGCTTTCTGTCTTTCTAGGACTTTGATTTATGAGGAGAAGTACCTAAATTGAGAGGATTGGTAAACGTAGGACCGAAGCAAAGCGTTGACTTCGCGTTCGCAAAATCAAATTTGTATTGAGAATTGGCATTGGGCTAATTGCATTTTGCACCCGTCAGCTTACCGAGAGAGAATTGGCATTGGGCTAATTGCATTTTGCACCCGTCAGCTTTGGAGATGTCTCGTTTTGATCCCCATAAAATATAATCTTTCTCCAATCGATTTCGCATCGTTTGTTCTTTTCTCGGGTTGGCTTAAAATCACGATTGAGGACCAGTATAAAACATAGAGGACCAAATCTCGCATATCTAGAAAGTTAAAAGACTCGATCGAGCAAATAAAATTTAGAGGACCAAAATTGCTCGACTGCGGAATCTGAAGGACTAAAAAAATCTCTACTTTAAACCTCAAAAGGTCGGGATGCGTGGAAAAGGAGGCGTGCAAAGTAATTTTCTTGAGAGTTGAAGGTTTTGGCAGCTAAATGGAAAATGGATCTCCATACCTTTAGAATAGAGCTCCCAAACAACGAAAAAATTGTAATTCTCACCCGAATTTCCTCATCCACTTTTTATTTTGGCCCCCCTCGCCCACTTCCCAAACCCAGTAGAAGGTGGTCAAAAGTTGTGCGGTTTCTGTTTCCGCAATGCAAAGACGAGAAACATTTCTTTTGGCTGCACATTCAAAGTTAGGCCCCGCGATTGGCGCATCCACGAGATGTACTCCTCCTCGCGAAATTGGCGCGCATTGGACTTTGACTTGACCGTTCTCTCCTCTCCTTTTTTCTAAAGGCCAGAAGGGTTGACTTCGATTTGGAAGGGCCATCGTCCTCCTCGAGCAATTGGAGCGCAATGATCGCCGCACGTCGAGTTCGAACCCCGGCTTTAATGTCCGACCAGTTTGCGCCTTCGACTTCGCATATGGAGCGATCCATTGTCTTGCCAAACAGACCAGAAAAAAAAAAAAATGTCTTGCCAAAGGCTCACAATGTCGGAATCGAAAGCCTCGCTCATTATAGCCAATTTGCTTTGCACCAAAGAGCGCACAGGCTTTTCCGTGCAAAATTAATCGATTACGGATCCCGCTGCACTCGGCAGAGGCAAAGTCGTGGGTCGGGCTCGGCTTGAGCCAAATATATTCCATGCAAAGAGTGTAAAATTCCCCACATCTTCGCTGGGAATAACACTGCAGGTTTCTCAACATCGACATCCACTCGTTATCACATAATTGTGTCACAAAATGCTATGAGATGGAGAATTCATTCAAAAGCCAATACCACAACCTGCCCTTCTTTAATATTAGTAGTTCTCACATCATGACAACCGACAACCAAGCTTTGACCACCTCGATAGATAACAATGGTGGCAGAGCGATTTCGACTTTCTAGTTTTGCAGAACTGTTACAGACGTAAACTTGCTCAATACATCACCTTCTTTGAATTTCACATCACTATCTACCACGTATGCTGTATGATCTATGGGTTTCTGATTGATCGGAGAGCTGTGAATCTCCTACATAGCATGTTTATTATGCAAGTTTGTCACGGCCTATATCAGAACAAGACTAAACCCTCTGTACAGGACCTCCCGCGTATTTCAGAAGTGGGAAGTAGTTGAAAGGCAAAACCCTTCATGTTGGTTACTAATATTGAGGGGAAAGGAGATTACCACCAGAGAGACCAATTCATTCTTGCTAAACTTCCTGCGCAGGGCTATCTGGATGGGATACAGATGCAAAGGAGGGAAGCCATAGCTCGATGCGAGTTCCACCAGCACCAAGGGCAGCATCTGGGGTCCGTGGTGATATCACGCGGACCACACAGCCGTAGCTCTCAAGTATCTCACGAGCAACGGTGAGCCCTGCTACAAAGTTCCATGTCATGTTGTCTTCAACCATATCTTTGGAGAAAAGATCTGACCCAAATGGTGTCAGCGAGTGCATTTGTGTCTGTAGGCAAACACAAAAAGAAAACAAGTATTAGATGGCCTAAATTTAAGGTATAAACCCACGAAAAGCAATTGAGTGAGCAACGGTGATTTATTCATTATCAACAGTATAAATTGTGGTACAAACCCAGGAAAAGAAAAATGAGTGATTCCTTGATTTCATGCGAGTATTTACCAGATGTCTTTACTTCCATCTCTACAGATTGCATGCAAGATCCTACTGTGCAAAATTGTCCAGACTAGCATCTCACTATCTATTTCCATCCAGGGTCTCTTTTAAAATATATTTTTAATATACCTAATACCACCAGAACTCTTATGTAACGATAGATTAGATGCTTCTGTCGTGCCTCGATTCAATTAGTGAAGTATTAGCACAATACACCTGATATCACAGTAAAAACTATTAAATCCTGCATATCACTCCCTAAACCCAAATCATAGAAACATCTCTTTCTTTACCACGAATGCATGCTTAAGGAAGGCTTTCCATGTATTACTAACATACGTCCACTTGGACTATCTCCCAGCCATCTCTTTCTGATCAACAATAACAATCATGTAGTCAATTCTTCAGTTTCAGATACTACTAACCAAAACTAATTAACATCAAACCCAACATCTTAAGCTATGACATAAAAGGAGACACCATCAGTATAAGGCCCAGACAAACCCCACAGACCAGAAATGAGATACTTTAGTATCTTCTCTCATGTGCAAATTGGATGGAGAGAGAAAGAACCCCACTTCAATGAAATATTATATGAGGGTATAAAGAGTTAAGGGGCCACTTGCTTGAAGGAAAATTGTTTTTGGAAAATTTTTCCAACCTTCCAGTGTTTGGATGATGGAAAAACTAATATAGATCATAGAAAACATTTTCCATGGACTGAAAACAACAAACTTAGATTGGGGGAAAATGTCTTCCCCTTTCGGCAGGAAAGGAATCACTTTCCCTAAGTCATCAAACAAATTAAAACTATCTTTCTTGAAAATAATTTTCAAGGAAAAATTAATTTATCATGAAGTTTTCGGTAAAACAAACACGCCCTAAAACTTGCCTTTTATACTTTGTTAGACTGTCAAACTAATGTATTTAAGCTACAAGGTCAAAAGGGATTATATGAAAACAGACCTAAACAAACTACTAAATGAGTGATATGAAATATTAATATAGAACAGAGCTAGTAATATTTGTAACAATTAAGCTCTTACCACATACCTCTATACAAGCCAAAACCAGAAATTCGATTAGCTATTCAAGAATTGAGATAAGAAATGGTAAGAACTGTTTGCACATACCATGTAATGCATATCGGGCCCATCGTCATCAATTACCACGAGAGCACCACCTGCTGGTGCTCCTGTTAACACTATTTCAACCTTTCCCCCGACATGCGTACGCAACAATGCACCCTCAATCAAGTTGCTCAGAGCCTGGCGGAAAGCAGGTTCTTCTATGGCAACTTGCAAGGGTTGTGAAAGTTCGCTTAGTTCTACCACACGTTGCTGATTACGGGCAAGAGGTCTTATGGCACCAACGAGGTCCGAGAGCACATCAGAAACATTGCACGGTCTTCCTGACAAGAAGAAAGGGCATCAGGGGATAATCAGGTGGATTAACGTAAAATGAGAAAAATGAGATAATTCCATGAGAAAGCATTGTAGAAAGATTTATCCATTTCGATTATTTCCATTGAAACTTTGAATTTCTGCAAAAGTAATGAAATCACGAGCTCTCTTGCTAGAGCACATCCACATTTAATCAACAACTTTAAGATGCCATGATGAAAGTGGTCAAGTTTCCTTTAAATAGTTGAATGTCGCTAAAAAGCAACGAGTATCTTTCCCATCTTGTGCACTAGTCCAATTTCAGTTCTCTCAGCCATGCTCTTACGAAAATCAGTAACAGACTCGTAACTTGTAAGGTCCAGTGGTATCAATATATATATATATGCTCTCCGAGTGTCATTCTAAAAACAATAGAGAAGGTGGTGATCAGTGTACATCCAGAAGTACTAATGCACATAAATCAAATTAAGGAAAGCATAACCTAATATAAGAAATTGTAACTGTAACTAGTGTTGCTTCTTGATGCACATATAGAAATTCATTGCCTTAAGAATAGTAAAATCTTCATCCAAGAACACATTTGTCAGCTCGAATCATTGCCCATGAAAGGTAAAAGCCATAAATGAAGTTACTTACTGATAGTTAGTTACATACATTCATATGTAGGTCTAAAGCTAGCTTGTTATAGCATTACTAGCAGAAGCGATTCAAGTGATGAACAGAAGCTACAGTATTCACATATAAAAAGCAAGAAGAAATTGCTCTCAGAATAATGGAAGCATCTGGTCCAACTTGAGGAATGTAATTACCTGATTCCATGTTGTTGAAGAGGTGCAAGAGCAAGAGGTGGCATTGGCAACTCTAAATCTTTCACAGCAGAATTCTGAGAGAACCGATCACCTTTTGAAAATTCGCTTTGCATATTATCTGTCAATTGAGACCTTCCAGAACCAGGATGGGCATAGGTTGAGTTGTGCACTTTCTTTAATGTTTCTTCATTGTACCGCATTATGTTAGCCTGAGAAATATCAAATGAAAAGAGTCAGATCTATTACCAGCTATATGAATTGTTAGGCTGACAGTCTCTTTGCAATACCAACAGAACATGAAGAGCTAAGTTTTGTCTATTTTTAAAATTGTAATGGTAACTTTGAACTGCAGATTTTGTAGAGGCCAGCTACATTAACAGAAAGGTCACATCTGTTAATGCATACAAAAAAGATTGACAGAGTTAAATGACTTTGACTCTACCAAAATGGAAAGCATGGTGACTGAGGGGGTGCTGAGGGTTGGCAAAAATTGATCAACAGATACATCTGTAGAAGTAGATAAGTCTACAATAGAAGAAGCATATCATGCTTCACCAAGAAGTGTTTTAACATGGTTAGAGAACACAGGGAAAAAAAGAAAAAACCTTAAACATAGACAAAGGCTTGCAAATGAGCACGCATGTGCAAGCAACTCTACTCTACATGATCACTGTGACCAACTACTAAACAGCAGTGGTCTATATCAAGAGATGAAAAGCTAAAATGACAATTCTGTGTCCAGAAAAGGACAACTGTCAAAGGAAATGATGCATGCACCTTTGTAAAGTATACTGCATCCTGAAGTTGTTGAAGAGTATCTCGCATTTGATCACCTTGCACCAAGATGTCTTCAACAATGTCATGGGAAATCTGCAACCATATGTCTTTTAGATGTAGAATTTCAGGCCAGAAAGGGGGGAAAAGAAAGAAGTGAAATACACAAACCTCACTTCCTTTCATGTGCAGAGACAGCATTTTTGTCAAACTTCGAATGCTCGACAGAGGACCACGAATCTGTGTAAACTTTCAAACATTACACTTCTTAACAATCACTTCAGGTAACACATGCTGATGCCAGATGACCCTTCTTACCTGCTCCACTAAGTTGCTCATCCGGACGTTATTTTGCCAGGAAGATTGCTGGAGCAACATTGCTTTCTGTCGGGGAACAAACGCAAGCAGGAGCAATCTCAGTTGAACAGCACACAATAAGGACTAGTTCAATGTAAATATGGAGGAAGTAAAGTCAGAGCTACAGTGAGGCAAGCTGATCACATGTTATGCAAACAAGCAAACCAATAAGCTGTTCAGGTATATGAAGGGCGAATAGCAGACGATTATATCTACCAAAATATATACCAGATTACAAACAGGTCGAGCTTTAAGCATATTCTCCATGGAGGATATATCTTATCCAAACACCCTAATTAAGAGTGCGATATAGCATGACTAACATGTCAATCACAGGATTCCACTGGAAAATGAAGCATGACAACCTAAAAATATGTCTGCCTAGTGAAAAAAGTCCAATGATCTAATCTAGGTAGCAGAAAATGCTGTAAATCCCCTCTAGATATCCATGGAGCAAGTAAAAGATCAAATTGCTCCCTGCACAGACCACGCATGCCATGCCTATGCAGCTACGGTGGATTACAGAAGTAGATGCTGTTTTACCAAAGTAGCGACTGAAGCATATTATAAAAAAATGGTCCAAAAAATAGAAAAATAATATCATCAAAAAATTTGTCTAAAGGATTGGTGTCACTCATGATTAACAGTCGTTGCCGCAGCAGACTAGACAACTAACCCACATCCCTGGAGTCCAGATTCAGCATGCACTTTCTTTATGCAATATACATAGAAACGGGACACATAGAATCCATATGTATCCAGCTACACAAGAGAGCAGCAAACCAGCTTAGCCGAACAGTTGTACCTGATCCATGACATAGGCCATTGCAATAGAACGGGAGATGTTGACAGCAATCGATCTCTGCTCAGGACTCAACTGGCGCATTCCGAGCTTCATATCCTTTACACTCGGAGTATCCCTCATTTTCAATTCATGTCCTGAAGGCGGCAATGCATACACATCCTCTGGAGATGGCGAATGCAAAGTCTCCTGCTCTTCCATCGTAGGAAACTCGGCAACCAAGAATCCGACCACAAAAGGGTGCTTCACCATCGGAAATACCACCGCCCGAGACTCCGGTATCTCTTCAACCTACAATGTAATCCACTAACTAACTTCCAGCCTCTAAAAAGAAAAAAACTGAAGCAAATGGCGATAAAAGGACTGAGCAACAAAAGTGATCATTTACTTGTTGGTTAGAAAGCGCGGCTTCGGCAGCACGCAATCCAGTCGCAACGTTGAAATTGCCAACCAAAATAACAATGTCAGATGCATTCGCGTTGGATTCCGGATGAGCAGCAACGCGGCGCAGCTCTAGGCGGTCCATCACATAACTACCAGCCGGCCTCACATAGACCTGTTCCAATTCGAATCGAACGCTCCTCATTAACATTGAAAAACTCATCGATTCAACGACAACGATCTCGACTTTCTAAGCAAAACCGGAAGCAGAAAACAAGGCTCAAAAGCTCCGAGGAACGGACCGAGAGGAGAGCATCGGGATGGACGATCCGGCGGAAGAGGTCGAGCTGCTCGAGGCAGAGCCGCTGGAAGTCGGGGCTCGGGAGCACCAGGCCCCCCTCTGGTCCTGCTCCACCCGCTGCGCGAACTCCACCGGCGAGCTCGAGGCCCTGCGGATGGCGGACGCGACGGCGGAGGCGGAGGGCAGGAGCGGCCACCCCGCGTCGCCGGGCGGGGGGGCGCCGTGGGCCACGCGGCGGAGGGAGCCGGAGCCGGGGCCGGGGGCGGCGCCGGCGAGGGGGACGGGCCTGGGGGAGGGCGAGCTCGGGGAGAGGGAGCGGCATTTGCAGGCGGAGGCGTGGGGCTTGGGGGCCGAGGAGGTGAGGAAGCAGAAGAGGAGGAGGTTGCCGGAGGCGGCGGTGGCGGAGGCGGAGGCGGTGGAGGCGGTGGCGGTGGAGAGGAGGTTTTGGGGAGAGAGTGAGGAGGAGAAGAGCATTGTAGTGGCGGTTGTAGAGAGAGAAAGAGAGAGAGAGATGGAGGAAGGGGACGATGGCTTCGGTTTTGCAGGTGCAATCTGAGCCACACGGGTCGAGGCGGAGCTCTGCCACGTGGCACTTTTCTGTGCCCTCATAAATTTTGGGAGGAATTTCGTGAGTAAAAAAAAACAAGAAACAAAATTATTTTTTGTGGGTGTTTAGAATTGAACTTTCCGACAAAAAAAAAGAATTAAACTTAATAATTAGAAAGTTTGGTCAATATTTAAAATATCATCTAAATTAATGTATATATACACACACTGCGTAGATATGAGTATTAATATTCGTATCCTTTTTATAGGTTCAAGTGTTTAGGTCTTAAAAAAAAAAATCAAAATGCATTGATTACAAGATGTTAGATCAAGTAAAAAGTCGAAAATAAAATATCGCATCCATGTTCTTCTTAAAGATTCTATTTTCCATATATCCACATCTATTTGTAATTAAAATTTCAATGTTCTATTTAGGGGTGATCGGGTCCAGGGTGGGTAGGGTCTAGACTTGGACCATGTACCCGACCCCGTTATAACCTGTTCTCTTTTTTTAGGCCATGTTTCCGACTGTTTGCATTGGGCCCTATTTTCGACCCACCCTGTTTTTCCGGTCAGGAGCAGGGTTAACCTGTCTATATTGGAACCTATTTTGCATAAAAATTGCTTAACTTAATTGCTTTCATATATCCATAATTTCTCAACTTAACTAAACTTCCGATACCTGAGCATTTCTCGTACCATTTCCACTTATTTTGAATTAAATTAGGTTGAAGACTTTCTCCCTCAAACTTTGGTGGAATGGTCTTTTATGAGCATCAAAACAAGATTGAATTTGATATAACTTGGCTGTGATTTATTCACCACCGATGTATAGTGACTTACTGTTATACCAGATGACAATTCAGTCACACAAACGAAGGAGACAAAGTAAACCGAAGCACCAAGGGAAAGAGAACTCTCTACCATCAAAGGATGAAGCATGAAAGTTCACAATAAATGATCAGCATGTCGAACAAGAACATCCAGATCACTATTGTCGCGACCTACCCTCGGGGTAGGGAATAGGTTTAGGGGTATTGCCTAAAGGACAGGCCTAAGGCCCATCATTAGGCGCGGGCTCTCCCAAGCCCATACCTCACGTGACATTGAGGTATTTTAAGAATTTTGCACAAAAGGAGTCGCCACTGCTTAGCTCATGGGGTTGGCTAGAAACCAAGTGAGGCACGGGGTAGTATGCCACACTTCCTACGCAACCGAGAGAATCTAGGGTCGGGAACTTGATTACACTAATTGACCAATTAGTGCCTTTTCGGTACCTAATCTTGTTCATTTTAACAAAATAATTTTTTTGGCAAGCAGTTTGGATTGATTTTATATCTATTCATTAACATGTGAGGTGATCATGCGGGTGCGCAATTATTAAAGTAACAATCATAACTAGCAAGATCCTAATTGCATTAAAAATTAAACACTTGCAATTAAACTTAGATAGATATGTGAATCAAATATACAACATAATCAAAAGACACATAAATAAAGGCCTAATTATACTAAAAAGGCAAAACATAGTAATTCCTAACCAAACCCTACAATTTTTGATTTTTTTGAATTTTTTTAAAAATATATATATTAAAAGAAAAACAGATTTTTTTAATTTTTAATTTTTAATAATAAAATTCCTCTTATATATATTTTAAATAATTTTTTGTAAAATAATAATAAATAATAATAATATTTTGGGGACCGGGTCGGGTCGGTGCTCGGCAACCAAGAGATCGAGTCAAAGGCGGGGTGCGGGGCTGGCCCTTGGTCAAGCAAAACAACAAACAAGTAAAGGGCGTAAATGAGATCGAGAGCCTTTGGCTCAGCTGAAGCCCGAGTGCGGATCTGAAGACCTAAAAGGGACCTACCGGAGTTCAGGGAATACAACAAGAACGGACACAGGGGCCGGAGCTTGCTTGACTCGGTCGGAGGAGCTCCAGCCGACTTAATACGCAACGGCGCATACCAGGTGTTTGGTGAAATGCCTACCTGGATTCCGGCGAGGTTGGAGGCGGTCGGCGGCTCACTGGTAGCAGCTAGACGTTCCGGGGCTCCTCGTCTTCTTCTCCGGCCTGTTCCCTCTCCTTTCCTCTCGATTTGTCTCTGTCTCCTCGCCTCTGTGTTTTTCCCGCCCTAACTCTCTCTCTGTTTTCGTCTTCGCCACCCCTCTCTCTCTCTTGCCCGTGTTCTCTTCTGTGTAGCTCGCGCGCGCGTGCCCTCGACTCACCAACCAGCGGACTTTGCTTTCGGTTTCGCCACTTCCCCATGTGGACGGCTGCTTTCTGCTTTCGTCTTCGCCATTTCCCCGTGCAGAAAATGGCTGAGGGAGAAGACAACGGGGTGGGCCGGGCCGGAGGGAAGAAAAGGTTGGGCCGCGCGAGGGAAAAGAAAAAAGAAAAAGGAGAGGAGAGGGGTTGGGCCCAGGCCCACGCGGGGAGAAATAAGAGGAAAAGGGCCGGGTCGGGCCAAGGCTGGATCTGACCTGACCCGGACTCGCACGACATTTTTTTTTATTAAAGGAAAAATTAATAATTAAAATTTTTTTGATTTTTGATTTGATTTTGATTTTTCTTTTTTATATATACTATTTGAAAGATAAAAATTAGGTGTCAACAACTACTATGCAATCTCAGATTGAAATGATGAAGACAAATTCGTCATTTCACCCAAAAAAAAAAAAAAACAAATTCGTCATTATCATATCTGAGGCAAAACATCAAACATGTGGTGATCATGAATGGTGAGGTGTTCTAGAAATAGGAATTCCTATCAATCGTCTAGCAATATAACATGAGCAATTTGAGATAGCAATTTGAAGCTCTTGGCAGAAGGCAAACACAGAACAATCGTATGATCGAGTCTCAATGAATCTTGGGGGAGATCCGATCCAAACGATTACCTGCTAATAAATGAAGACACCGAAAGACTTGGAGAATCTCATGAAGACGAAGCTAAGGCGACGAATCAATTCAGCGACAAAATTGCTTAACGAAGATATTCAGCTGCAATTGGCTTTGCTCGGTTCCTCAGCTCTCCTGCACGCACCAAGCAAGGGAGAAAGAGCACGAGAGAAGTTTCAATCGGTGGTGATGAGCGTTCGTTCTCTGCTCCGTCACTGATATGGCGCGATGGGGAGCTGGCGATGGCGTGACGAGGAAGCAGATGAACGCAGATGAGGAAGCAACGCAAGGGGGAGCTGGATCTGGCGGCGGAGCTCGGAGCAAGGTTGGCAAGCAGCTAGGAACCAGGTTGACAAAGGTGGCATCGCGATTTCGAGGGGCGCGGAGCAGGGAGAGGCGGAGTGGCGATGTCAGGATCTCACGGGTTGCGGGTGTTGCGGGAGGAAGGCGACGGTGGGCGAGCGGAAGCAGCGTCAGCGCTCGGATGGAACCAGGATCGGCGGATGGGCGGAGGTCGTGAGCTCGGGGAAGTCTGCGGGTGTGAGAGCCTGAGAGTAAAGATAGAAAGTAAAAACAAATTAGGGTTTTGCATTTTGGTCTTTTTGGGGTGGCTTACAACCCGGTTCTCAAACCAGTTCTCAAATCGGTCCTGGTCGATCCGGTTCCCGGGTGGGTAATTCCTTGGAACCGGTTCCCGGACTAGTTCAAACAGGGTCTGAATTTTGGGACCCGGTTCTCGGACCGGTTTCAACTAGAACCGGTTCTCGATCCTATTTTTCGGGTGGGCCGATCCGGGAACCGGGTTGACCCGGTCCAGTTGCACACCCCTAATTCTATTGCCAAATCATTATCTTGTAAGCGTCAGGTGGCCTCTACATATAAAGAGAGCCAGCCAATATAAATATATATATATATATATATATATATATATATATATTTAATAATCAATAGAGGTTATCATTGGGCAGGGCTTGAGTAGACCTTGAGTATAAAATCGGGCCTAATATTTTTCCAAACTTGCCCATCATATATAACATATATAGTAATTTTTAAGTAGAATCAAGCTAGGTTTTTTCATATAAGATCACTACCCAATCCTATTTATCTACCTACTGGGACTTGGTCGAGGTTTAGGTAATCTCCTTTAGGACAGCTCCCAGCAAGGTATGACTTAAGCCAAAAATAAAAAATAAAATATATGACTTAACAACTTTAGCCCTCTTGAGTATCGAAAAGTCTTCCTGAAGGATTTCTAGGAGGACTTCTCCTCTCTTTGATGAGTAGATCCACGATCGCTTGAGCAGCTTGACATGGTTCAAGATTGGCCGGAGATTTCATGCATAACAAAAAAAAAATGTTATTCAAAGCAGATTTGCACCCGGAAACTTTTACGTTTGGGTTGTTTTTGAAACATCCATAGATAAGAACTTGGAAACTTTGCATACAAACGTGCATCCTCTGACTAAATTGGGGGGCCTTTTTATTTTCTTTTTGTAAACATTAAAAATATACTTTTATGGTGATTCCACCAAAAAAGACTCCATGGCCCAATGTATAAGGTGCTGGTCTACGGAACTAGAGATTCTAGGTTCATCAAGGGTTTGTTTGTTAATGTTCTTTTTTTTTTTTATAAACAAAATTTCTGTCTTTTTTTGTTCCGGGGAATAAAAAAAAGAATAGAAACGCGTTTGTTTGCGTTTTTGTTAAATCTATTTTTGTTCAAACACATTTGAAACAAAACAAGAAACAAGAAAAACTTGTTTTTTGTTTTGGAATAATTTTTAAGAATAACTTTTCTCTCTCCTCTCTTTTTTTTCTTCTTCTTTTCTTCTTTTTTTTTTTTTCTTTGGCCGGCGACACCGTCAAGGGCCAGCGACCTCGCCGGAGCGTCGCTAGCCCCGGCGAGGCCGAGCCTTGCACCGGCCGGCGACGCTCGACCTCGCCCAACCACGACGAGGCTCGGCCTCGTCGGGGCCGGCGAGCCTCGCCGTGGCGGGCGAGCTGCCAGCCCTTGTTGGCCGGCCGCCCATGGGCGACGTCGGCGACCGGCCACAAGGAAGAAAAAAAAAAAAAGAAAAAAGAAAGAAAAAAATGAAAAATAAAATAAAAATATTAAAAATTTAAAAGAAACAAAAAAGAACACAAATTTACCAAATAAATTTCTGTTTTTTTTTTTTTTAATTTTAGGAATAAGTTTACCAAACACGTTCTTTTTGTTCAAAAACTATTCCCCGGAACAGAAATAATTTTTTTTATTTACATTCACCGAAAAAAAAAAAAAAAAAGCAACGTAAAACACAAACAAACGCACCCCAACTCTTCCTTTTCTTTTTTGCACTTAGTAGTGCAGCTCTTGAATGATGCTAATCTAGAATTTATATTCCATCAGACACATATCAAATGGCAAGCGAACACGTCCCTTTCGTCTCGACTACTTCGACCTGAGAGACAATGTACATTGAGGATGCCGAGAGAACTCGGAGATCAGCCTCCTCCCAGATGAACATGGAGGGAGTTCGATTCGCTCTTCGAAGAATGGGAACGAGTCGCTTGTTTTCTGATCATTACATACTACACATGACTGACTACGGGGCCTTACGGCATGCTTCGGTTATGGCCACGGGGGGATCGGAGAAAGAACCGTTCAGGACTTTGTTCGCTATCCAGAGGTTCGCGGCGTGAGAGTAGTGAACCCCGTCCCAACTTATGTGTTGGGATGGATCGCTGCAAGAATCCCCGGAAACTTCAACTCCATCAACTGCCATTTTCATCCCGCATGGTACGAAGTGATCTCCGTCATGGCCGCAGCAGTAACGGAGGGGATCGGTGAAACCTGCACACCAAATTGAGTCCCGTCAGAAGGGGAATCCAAACGTGTCCGAGACTGCAAGAAAGCACTTGTTGCCACCTAATTACTTGCGAATGAAGAGATTAGTAGACAATGATACGGACTAACCGTGCTGCTTTGCTTCACTTATCAGCATGAATTTTGCGGAGTACATGTCGACATAAGTGAGAACTGCATCAGTGAGTTTGGCTCTCAGGTCAATGACTCTCCTCTTGAGCTGCCTGTTAAATTCTTGAGCTATTTCGTTGTGCGACTTCACACAGCCGATTCCATCCACCTTATCGGGCTGCATTGCAGAAACTTGCCTGGCGGTTATTGGTAGGCAGCCGATGGGACCCGTGTTGTGTATCCAGAAAGCTCTTGCCCCCTCTTGGTACAGCTTCTGCAGCAACAAAGAAGCGCTGTAAGATCTAGATAAATCGCATCACGAGACAGTACAAAGCTCATGATCACACCAAAATATTTTAGCTCATTAGCAGATGATGCAAAAGGACTAACCCAGGCTTTTTAGCGTTTGGACTGAAAGCGAGGCCAACTACATTAGCTTTACTAGCACTACTATCGAAAACTAGCAGATGCATATCAGAGAACACGAGAATTGCTATGTAAACCGAGTGAGCAACACTTGAAGTGATCGATGTCATAGGATGATATCAGTATCTCCAATTCATGTGTTAACATCAATAAGATGAAGAAACTTTTTAGACCATTTGAAGAAGTAATTAGATGAAGAATGAGAATCTCGATCCATGACATTGAATCCAACCCGGAAGCAATGAAACCGATCTGGACATGGGTTGAGTTAAATTCTTATGTAGTTATAGTGGTGGAACTTGTAATCCTTTCTGTAGTAAAAGTAGTAAGACAGCAAGACCTTTTGTTTTCTCGGCTAAGAAACCCTCAGTTTAGGAAGATGCTATATAGAGGCTACAAACCTCAACAACTGAAGCGAACCTATGTGTGATGTTGGGAATAGAGGCCTGCACTCGTTCTTCTGTCATGAATTTAAAGCTGAAGTGGAGATCATTCTGACCAATGTCGAGAGTATATAGAGCCTTGGAGAAGTCGCCCGGTAGTGGAAGACGGCTTGTGACACCGTCACTGAATAGCTCATTAGTCCGTGCCTTGAACTGTTGGAATTGCAGAAGCTGCACATCGAGAGAAATAGGGCTAAGTCTTGCCTCAAATGCTCGGCTGTCGATTGGCTGGATAGTAGAGCCTCCAGTGGCGAAATTTGCTCCATGGAGATAATCTGAACCTACAGAGTCCAAATACGCGGATAGAAATGGCAAACCAAGTTTCTCGGCTGCACAAAAGATGACAGCACAGTTAGCATTGCGCTTTAGTAGAATCCCATCTACGGCCATCTAAGAGAGAGAACAATGCATCGGCATAAAACATGTCGAACCATTTAAGCTACATCTAACAAAAGGCAACTTTTAACGATGATCTTGAGCGACAACTCACAAATAAACTGAAAGAGCGACCTGCTCGACAGAAGTCCCCCACATACACTACGGGAAACTCAGTAGTAGATCATTGAGCGGGAATGGGGTCTCCGTAGAAATGTGAATGTAATCTGAACTTTCTTGCACTTACTAATGGGGTCTCCGTAGAAACTAGATCATTGAGCGGGAATTCAAAGCAGAAAAGGGAAAAGCAATCCTCATGAAATCAGGAAAAAATCATCTGATATTCCTACACACTCGAATTGAAGCATACCCATGAAATCAATAACGACTTGGCCATCCGAGAACCGGCCCGATGATTTGCCAAAGAAGCTGTTCCCATAAGGCGAAGGGAGTCGGTAAAACACGGCAGACAGACCGCCGGTGTCGGAATTCCAATCGCCAAAGTTGTAAATCGCCGGGAAGCGGCAAACCCCGGAGTCCCTGAATGCCCAGCCATTCTCCGTTTTTCGCGGCATCAAGACTGAAAATGCGATAGCCACAATGACTCCGATCACCACCACCGCAATGCCCCTCGCGAGCCCGAAGTTTTGCTTCCCCATACTCAATTGGGCTTCTCTTGGACCAACCATCTAAACCTAAACAGGGAAAATACCAGAGAATCACTTCAAAGCTAAGATGCTATGGCTAGAGCGATGATTTCATGGGAGCTTCTTGCATAAAAGAAAGAAGTTAAAAAAGAAAAACAAGCAGAGCAGTCTCCCAATGAGCAAAACGTATGCAAATGAGCACGCGAGATGCTTAAACAAGAAATTCGAAAAGAAAAGGGAAAAGGGTAGGACAGCGTACGTCGCTGCGAACGCTTGAGATGGAAGAACTGTCGATCCCAATTCTCCTTATAGCTCTTGCTGTTGGCAGAAGATCCAAAAGAGCACCTTCCCAGCTCGAAGAACGAGCGAAGGTTTTTGTCGTTTCACAGAGAGAGACAGAGACAGAGAGAGATTCGTAGAAATGGTCAGCAAAGCTTCAAGCTTTCCGGCAATGGCCAGCAACGCTTCGCGCCCGAATTCTACGTGCACGCCCAGAAGTCAAACACGGACGGCATACGTTGTTTAGTATATACAAGTGACGAAGCTTTTTGGCCAAAACAAAAAACGAGTGACAAGTCTTCAGCTGCCACGCATTCTCGACCGTCTTCCACGGGGCACGAACTCGACTTCTCCTGGATGACCCATTTCGTAAATCCCAAAATCTAGAGTGCAGATGATGTTGAACGCAATGTTAATGACATCGAGTTATTATAACTTAAATCCAACGTTTCGTAAGGCAAGTGAGTATCTTCATAGATTGCATCATATCGTAAATTCAGCTAATTTTTCTCTGTAAAAAAATCGTGATGAAACACATCACTAGAGCTCTTCAACCCCGATAGCTACTCAATTGCTAATATGGACTCCAAACAAGGTTATAATGGAAAGAAAAAAGAGAACGTGAATTCTTGAAGAATCAGAACGGGAGCGATGGAGGTGTACATTTTCTTGTTTTGGTCGAAGAATCAGGAAGCATTATGGCTCGGGCTCCAGTCGCTCTCTTGCCACTTCAGCCATGGCTTCTGCCCGATGTTCTTGTTTCTTGTCTTGATTCTGGTATGTTGTCGTCTCCTAGATTGATCGTTGAAGCCTACATAAAGATAAATGTTGCAATTGAATATGACACTGCTCCACATTCAAGTTGTGGTCTTTTGGGGGGCAAGAGAAATATATATATTTTTCTTTGTAAATGACACAGAAAGTAAGTAGACAAATCGCACTTTGAAAGGCACGAGTGACTAGTTGATTGGCCATTTTGAATGTAACGATTGATATTTTGTATAGGTCCGACTTTACTTTTTTTGGCTCCTTTTGTCAGAAACAAAACAAAAACAAAGGAAAAAAAGAAGAATAATGAAACGAAACAAAACAAAGGAAAATAGTAGGATTAGGACGTCGTGATAACGTTTACTTTTAACAATTCTAATCGAAGTGATTCTTTTTGATTTTGTTAAAAATTTTTTTTTTAAGCATTTTAAGCCGCAGTAACTGTTCAAAATTTCAATTCTTGGAATAGAATTGCATTTGACACGTTCTCAAAATTTATACTTCAAATAATTTTTTTAATTTTTAAATAATTTTATTACTTTTTTTCCTTTCTTCTTCTTCTTCTTCTTCTTCTTCTTCTTCAAGGTTGTTGGTTGTCGGCTTTGGGATGACCGGCAACCGGCTAGACAAGGGCCGACGACCTCACCAAAGCGTCATCGGCCCTCGGCTAGGCTAAGCCTCGTTGGTAGGCGGGTGAGCGGCCTCGCTTAGATCCGGCGAGGCCGAGCTCGCCCTAGCCGGGGTGGGGCTCGACCTTGCTTGCAAGGTCGAGCCTCGCCTGGCCGGCGAGGCTCGCCGGTGGCCGGGAGGCCTAGGCGAGCTCGTCGGACTGGCCTTGGCCCGGCGAGCCTCTAACGAGCTCGTCGGACCTCGCGCCACTAGTGCCGGTTGCAGCGGCGGCGGCGGCCGCAACGCTTGAAGAAGAAGAAAGAGAGAAGAAGAACAAGGAAAAAGAGAGAGAGAGAAAAATAGGTTGGTTGATTTTAGAATTGTTCCCGGGAACAAAAATCAATTTTTTTTTAACTTCTCGATTCTGTTTCAAATTTACTTCCGAGAACAAAAAATAGAAATTTGTTTCCGGGAACAAAAATTTTATCAAACGGATTTCTATTCTAAATCTACTCCGGGAACAAAATAACATAAATTATCATTGTTTGGCAAGTTGCCAAATGGACCCTTAGAGCTCCTTGAATTTTTCTTAATTGTTTGATCGGTTCCTGAATTTTGTGTGCAATTCGTCCTTGAATTATATGCTTTTTATTTCGAGTCATTCATTTCGTCAACTTTTTTTAGAGAATTGCCAACGTGGCATCATTCATGACTTTTTAAGAAAACTTACTAACAAAATTAAGAATACAAAGTTAATAATTGAAATGAAGCAAGATAGTTATTTGGGCAAAGCTAATGCCAAGAGGTTGCCTGGTTATGTTTTTATGGCTTCTTATATTGGAGAGAGCAAGCTTTTTGCCAGAGTGTCTTCAACAATATGAGGTATTCCATCTCCATTTCCATTATTTCACGAAATATCAATAATTTGAAAAAATATTTTTTAAATTATTAATTTTGTGCAAAACAAAACGGAGCCTATTCACTTCCATTTTTACTTTTAACACTCTTCTAGGCTACATCTCCAAATTTAGGCACATGTCCAAGATCACCCTAAACATTCTTATAGCATCGCCCGCCGTTGACAAGAACCATCGGCCTTCGATTTCATCTCTGAAAAGGATGTTATCCCTAAATTTATTCCTTTTAACACTCAAGTCGATAGTTTATTTTCATCGTGCATCATCATCCGGGATTAGCTTCATAAGTAGGGCGGAGTTAAAGTCCGATGTTACGGTGAAACCGCAATCCTCAAACATGTTGGAGCCATCAACCAGTTCTTTGCATCGTCCTGTCGGTGGCTTCGATTTCGACATGAAATATATTGGGTTGGAATGGCGAACATGACAAATGAAAGTGTGTCGCCCTGCCTATGACAGTAACTTTGGCTTCCATAGCATAGTTCGAAACCGAACTTTCACGAATGAAGCCAAAATCTTTGCTGCACGGCCTTCGTTAGAATAGAATCTGATCAAGATACTTAGGGGGTGCGTGATAACGATAATTTCTGTTTGAAACAATTTTTCTATTCCACTGTTTACGGAATAGAAATCCGTTTGATAAACCTATTTTACTTTTCTATTTTCGGAATAGATTTCTATTCCGAAATAGGTTTGAATAGAAATCGAAGTTGAAATTTTCTACTTCGATTTCTAGAACGAAAATGAGAAATAAAAATTTTCTCATCGTTCGTCAACCGGTTCTTCATCTATTGCCGTCGACCACTGTCCGTTAGTCATTGACCGCCCGCCGACCCCCGCCGCCGCCGCCGCCGGTCGCCAAATAAATTATTTTTATAAATATCATTTTAAAATGAAATTTATTCGAATAAATAAAATTATATTTATTTTTATTTTTACGAATAAATATTTATTTTACGAATAAACTAAAAAAATCCTTAAAAATAAATAAATATCATTTTAAAAATAAAAATTATTATAAAAATATCATTTATTCATTTTTATTTTAAATTTTAAATTTTTATTATAAATATTATTTTTATTTTTAATAAATAAATTTAATCGAAATAAATTTATTTATTAAAGATAAATTTAATTAAATATCATTTTATTAAAAATAAAAATAAATATATTCATTTTATTCATTTAAAAATAAAAATAAATTTATTAAAAATAAATTTACTAAAATAAATTTAAAATAAATTTATTAAAAATAATTTATTTATGATAAATAAAAGTAAATTATTTTTATTTGTCTTGAGTGTTTTGCCAAATAAATTTATTTTTATTTTTATTTTTATTCATTTTAAAATAAATTTATTTGTAAAATAAAATAAAATAGAATAAATAAAATAAATTTATTTTTAAGGATATTTTATTTTAAAATAAAATGATATTCTTATTTTATTTTTTATGATTTATTTTATTTTATTTTTATTTTATTTTTTGTTAATAAATCATTTTTATTTTTATTTTTTATATTAAAGGTCGCCGGTCGTTGTCGCCACCGTCCGAGAAAGGAAGAAATTTTTGTCGTTATCAAACGAATTTCTATTTTTAGAGTAGAAATTTTGTGTCGTTATCAAACGGTTATTTTTCTTAGAAATTCTTCTAGAAATAGAAATAGAAAAATCTATTTACGTTAAAACTATTTCTGGAACAGAAATTTTGTCATGCACCCCCTTAGAAGAGATCCGAATTTTAGCGAGTCCCTACATTTGACAAGCACCAGTACGAGTCGAAACCAGCAATGACGACAAGGCTCGGGTTATAACACACCTTGATGGGATTCAGGTAGCATGGATGGAGGCTGACGGGTGGAGCAGTTTTTCCAGGTTGATTGATGGGGGCGTTTTCTCTGCCTAGATAGTCATGCAGATTTTTTTGGTTTCTGAATTGACATTGCCTTGAGGAAGCGGAAGGAAGATGAATCATAGAGTGAAGAAGGAAAAGAACCAAATGGCATTGAAAGAAAAAATGTTGAAGGTGTTTCTGAAATGAAATAATTGGTCATTTACATGCTTGCCGAGCGGTGTGCCGGCTAATGTCCACCGTGGTAGAGTCTACCACCGCTTTTGAAATTGCAGAAGAGTACTAAGTATAGCAAGATCAGGTAGCTTGTTGTGGCTTCTCCACCGTGAATCTAGGAATGTTCTGATCCGCTTTGATTCAGCTGGACTTTTGGGATGGAAAAACTGGAACATTTACTAAGGTGAATCGCAACTTCAGGACTGTTCACCTTTTGGACACAATGATCGGGAGCGAATGGACACGCAAACATCCGAGAGGGAGCCGTCAACAACTCTGTTTGCTACCCACTGATTTGCAGCATGAGAATAGTGCACTCCATCCCAGCTTATCACCTTCGAAGGTTCGCCGCAAGAAGCCCCAACTACTTCAGTTCCATTCACAATCGCCTTCTGTCCGCAATATACAGTGTAATCCCCGTAATGCCCGCAACAATACTCTAGTGGACCACCAAAACCTAGAAGAATCCAATTGAAACTCGAACTGATGTCAAATTCTGCACTCATTTCATATCATACATGCCACATGTAATCTGCAATTTAGATAGCTGCAGGATGCTTACCATGTTTCTGAGCTTCAGAAATCAAAGTGTATTTAGCTGAATAAATGTCAGTGCAGTTTAATTTCTTAACTTGGAAGAACAAACTCTTCGCACTGGTGGCAAGAGTTCTAGCTCTCACTCCGCCCAGCACCGATCGAATTCACCACCATAAACAACTTCCTTCTCTCTCAGCAGCGGCAGAGTCTTTCTTTGTTGCTTCCGGTGCGTGAGATCGGGGTTGTTTTGGTTTCAATCATCTTGCTTGTGGCATAAGTTTGTATCCTTTCGGGTGATTGTTCTTGAGCAACATCATTTATGCCACTTTCCTAGTTGTTATCCCTGTCTATGATATGAGGTGATATCCGGACGTTCCGTGGATGTAGAGATGCTGCAGTGGACGGTAATATCGACTGAGGCTCAATCGGCATTTGCTGTCAAAAACGGTTCTCGGGTTGAGATCGAAGAGCCGAAAAAGCGTTGCGCTTCAAGTCGATTACCTTATCAGTGTGGAACAGATTAAGCCCTGGCCCCAATCTCCGATATCAGCTCAATCTATTTTGGTTCAATGGGAAAACGACGACAGTCCGGGATCCTTCCCCTTGCAGTGCCGAGGATGGAAAGATCATGATTGGCGAGTCGCTTAAGCTTCCTGTTACTCCGTGCAAGGAAGCGTCCAAGAGAAGAAGCAGCAGTGATGATTTCCAGAAGAACTGCTTGGAGTTCTCGTTATGTGAGTCCCTGAAGAACAGGGCGGTGGAAGGTCAACTGCTGGGATCGGCTGTGATAAACCTTGCAGATTATGGGGTTATTCAAGAGACAGCAAATGCCAGCATTCCCGTGAGCTGTAAGAAAAGCTTGAAAAATGTGGCACGACCTGGGCTTTACATTAGCATTCAGCCCTGTGATGTGGATAGCTCCAGCTCTTCACCAAAGAGTCGACTTTCAAAAGAAGTCTCTCTTGAAAAGCCTGGAAACGGATCCGTTTCGGCTCAGGTCGATGATGAGGATGTTGAAATCTCGTCGTTCACTGATGATGATTTAGATGGTGATGTCCCCGTCCATTCATCGCAAATCACTTCCACCTCTCTTCCTGGAAACCTTGTCACCTTACTGTCTCAAGATGATAAGGTACTTGAAATCATTACAGGAAAACTTTGTTAACTGATGTTTTTTTTTTTCCTCTTGATGATGGAGATTTGTCTTGCTAATAGCCGGTTGATCATCTCTTGGCCATGGACTTCTTTTGATATTTATTCCCATGGGTTATTTAGTTTATTTACTCCAGTCAAGAAAATTTAATGCTTTTCATCATTAGTTCTTGTTCAGGAAGGGGGCTGACATGGCGAGGGGGAGGGGACTGGGGGAGGGCGAACTCGGGGAGAGGGAGCGGCATTTGCAGGCGGAGGCGTGGGGCTTGGGGGCCGGGGAGGTCAGGAAGCAGAAGAGGAGGAGGTTGCCGGCGGAGGCGGTGGTGGTGGAGGCGGCGGCGGTGGAGAGGAGGTTTTGGGGAGAGAGTGAGGAGGAGAAGAGCATTGTAGTGGCGGTTGTAGAGAGAGAGAGAGATGGAAAAAGAGGATGACGGCTTCGGTTTTGGAGGTGCAATTTGAGCTAGGGGTGAGCATTGGTCCAGGACCCTGGACCAACCCTAAACCGGCCCAATTCTGCTGGTCCTAGTTCGTTTTCCAAGAAGACTGGGTCGGTCCTTGGTCCTAGAATTCATAAACTAGCACTGTGCGAGGCGGTCCTCGATCTTGAGAGTTTTGGGTCGGTCCAACCTGAACCAACCCTTACTATATATATATATAATTTTTTTATATAGAGAAAATCTTAAAATAAACGGCGTCAACAACATTAAACAGCTCTTTAATGAGGAGTTCAATTAATTTTACATTGTTCTTTAATAAATTAGGTTGTTAATATCTTTTGCGGTGTTAATAGTCATAATTTACGAATGAGGAAAATGTTTTAGTAAGGAGTCCTCGCGGCATCCAAAAAGGCACCTTATGACATATTCCTTTAGTATTCGTTCTCTTCTATCTTATTTGTCTTCTTAGTCTTCAATTTGCTAAAATTGAAAAAAACAATTTTTCCGCTCATCACTCGACACTCACCTCGCTCGCTTTAGGTCACTCGTGCCACTCGCTGCTCGATGCTCGCTTGGCTTGTTGCTCCCTGCTTGACATTCGATGCTCATTCTGTTCGACGCTCATCCCACTTGACTCTCACCACTTGCCTTTCTTAGCTGACCTTGCTCATCATTGAGTATAGTCCCCGGTTTCCCTTTCAAAAAGTACACAAAATGAAATAAAAAATTATTGGTTAGTCTTGGGTTGATCTTGAAATCGAATCGAACCTATTGGGTTAGTCCGGTTCTCAATCGTTTTTTTAAGAAGTACAAAAAATGAAATAAAAAATTATCAGTTGGTCCCGAGTTGACCCTGGAACTGAACCGAACCCATTGGGTTGGTCCGGTCATCGGTCCTAAGCTCAATAGGGTCGGTTCTCGGTCCCAAAAATTGAGGACCAACACTCTACGGGTTGGTCATAGGATTAGGGGGTGGACCCGCCCAACCTGGACCATGCTCACCCCTAATCTGAGCCATATGGCTGGAGGTGGAGCTCTGCCACGTGGCACTTTTACGTGCTCTCATAAATTTTGGGAGGAATTTCGTGAGTTAAAAAAAAAAAGAAACAAAATTATTTTTTGTGGGTGTTTAGAATTGAACTTTCTGACCAAAAAAAAAAAAATTAAACTTAATAATTAGAAAGTTTGGTCAAGATTTAAAATATCATATAAATTTAGATTTACACACACTTTGCCTAGATATGAGTATTAATATTCATATCCTTTTTATAGGTTCAAGTGTTTAGGTCTTAAAAAAAATCAAAATGCATTGATTACAAGATGTTAGATCAAGTAAAAAGTCGAAAATAAATTATTGCGTCCATGTTCTTCTTAAAGATTCTATTTTGCATATATCCACATCTATTTGTAATTAAAATTTCAATGTTTTGTTGCCAAATCACTATCTTGTAAGCTTAAGATGGCCCCTATATATAAAGAGAGCCAGCCAATTCATATATATATTCAATAATCAATAGAGGTGATCATTGGGCGAGGCTTGAGTAGACGCTGAGTATAAAATCAGGCCTAATATTTTCCCAAACTTGCCCATCATATATAACATATATAGTAATAATTTTTAAGTAGAATTGAGCTGGGTTTTTTTTTTTTTTTTTTTTCATATAAGATCACTACACAATCCTATTTATCTGCATAGTGGGACTTGGTCGAGGTTTAGGTAATCTCCTTTAGGACAGCTCCCAGCAAGGTATGACTTAAGCCAAAAATAAAAAATAAAATGTATGACTTAACAACTTTAGCCCTCTTGAGCATTGGAAGCTCTTCCTAAAGGATTTCTAGGAGGACTTCTCCTCTCTTTGGTGAGTAGATCCACAATCGCCTAAGGAGCTCGACATGGTTCGAGATTGGCTGGAGATTTCATGCATAACAAAAAAATGTTATTCAAAGCAGATTTGCACCCAGAAAACTTTTTCGTTTCGGTTGTTTTTGAAACATCCATAGATAAGAACTTGAAACTCTGCATACAAACGTGCATCCTCTGGCTAAATTGGGGGCCTTTTTATTTTCTCTGTGTAAATATTAAAAATATACATTAATGGCGATACCACCAAAAAAGACTCCATGGCCCAATGGATAAGGCGCTGGTCTACGAAACCAGAGATTCTGGGTTCGATCCCCAGTGGAGTCGCTTCTCCTCGTTTAATTTTTTACTTTTCTTCCTTTCGACCACCAACCCTTCCTTTTCTTTTTGCACTTACAAGTGCAGCTCCTGAATGATGCTAATCTAGAATGTATATTCGATCAAGCACATTGAATGGCAAGCGAACACGTCCCTTTCGTCTCGACTATTTCGACCTGAGAGACGATGTACATCGAGGATGCCGAGAGAACTCGGAGATCAGCCTCCTCCCAGATGAACTTGGAGGAAGTTCGATTCGCTCTTCGAAGAATGGGAACGAGTCGCTTGTTTTCTGATTATTACATACTACACATGACTGACTACAGGGCCTTACGGCATGCTTCGGTTATGGCCACGGGGGGATCGGAGAAACAACCGTCCAGGACTTTGTTCGCTATCCAGAGGTTCGCGGCGTGGGAGTAGTGAATCGCGTCCCAGCTTATGTGTTGGGATGGATCGCTGCAAGAATCCCCAGAAACTTCAACTCCATCAACTGCCATATTAATCCCGCATGGTACGAAGTGATCTCCGTCGTGGCCGCAGCAGTAACTGAGGGGATCGGCGAAACCTGCCCAACAAATTGAGTCACGTCAGAAGGGGAATCGAAACATGTCCGAGACTGCAAGAAAGCACTTGTTGCCAGCTAATTACATGCGAATGAAGAGATTAGTAGACAATGATACGGACTAACCGTGCTGCTTCGCTTCGCTTATCAGCATGAATTTTGCAGAGTACATGTCAACATAAGTGAGAACTGCATCAGTGAGTTTGGCTCTCAGATCAATCACTCTCTCCTTGAGCTGCCTGTTAAATTCTTGAGCTATTTCGTTGTGCGACTTCACGCAGCCGATTCCGTCCACCTTATCGGGCTGCACTGCGGAAATGCGCCTGGCGGTCATTGGTATGCAGCCGATGGGACCCGTGTTGTGTATCCAGAAAGCTCTTGCCCCTTCTTGGTACAGCTTCTGCAGCAGCAAAGAAGCGCGGTAAGATCTAGATAAATCACATCACGAGACGGTACAAAGCTCATGATCACACCAAAATATTTTAGCTCATTAGCAGATGATGCAAAAGGACTAACCCAGGCTTTTTAGTGCTTGGACTGAAAGCGAGGCCAACTACATTAACTTTACTAGCACTACTATCGAAAACTAGCAGATGCATATCAGAGAACACGAGAATTGCTATGTAAACCGAGTGAGCAACACTCGAAGTGATCGATGTCATAGGATGATATCAGTATCTCCAATTCATGTGTTAACATCAATAAGATGAAGAAACTTTTTAGACCATTTGAAGAAGTAATTAGATGAAGAATGAGAATCTTGATCCATGACATTGAATCCAAACCAGAAGCAATGAAACCGATCTGGACATGGGTTGAGTTAAATTCTTATGTAGTTATAGTGGTGGAACTTGTAATCCTTTCTGTAGTAAAAGTAGTAAGACAGCAAGACCTTTTGTTTTCTCGGCTAAGAAACCCTCAGTTTAGGAAGACGCTATATAGAGGCTACAAACCTCAACAACTGAAGCGAACCTATGTGTGATGTTGGGAATAGAGGCCTGCACTTGTTCTTCTGTCATGAGTCTCAAGCCGATGTGGAGATCGTTCTGACCGATGTCGAGAGTGTATAGAGCCTTGGAGAAGTCGCCTGGTAGCGGAAGATGGCTTGTGACACCGTCACTGAATAGCTCATTAGTCCGTGCCTTGAACTGTTGGAATTGCAGAAGCTGCACATCGAGAGAAATAGGGCTAAGTCTCGCCTCAAATGCTCGGCCGTCGATTGGCTGGATAGTAGAGCCTCCAGTGGCGAAATTTGCTCCATGGAGATAATCTGAACCAACAGAGTCCAAATACGCGGATAGAAATGGCAAACCAAGCTTCTCAGCTGCACAAAAGACGACAGCAAAGTTAGCATTGCGCTTGAGTAGAATCCCATCTATGGCCATCTAAGAGAGAGAACAATGCATCGGCATAAAACATCTCAAACCAGTTAAGCTACATCTAACGAAAGGCAACTTTTAACGATGATCTTGAGCGACAACTCACAAATAAACTGAAAGGGCGACCTGCTCGACAGAAGTCCCTCACCTACACTACGGGAAACTCAGTAGTAGTATGTCCATAAACATGAGCATTTTAATCAAGAGACTGGAAGTCAAAACCAAGCGAGCGCTTCAAATGTGAATGTAATCCGAACTTTTTTGCACTTACTTACTAATGGGTTCTCCGTAGAAACTAGATCATTGAGCGGGAAATCAAAGCAGAAAAGGGAAAAGCAATCCTCATAAAATCAGGAAAAAACCATCTGATATTCCTACACACTCGAATTGAAGCATACCCATGAAATCAATAACGACTTGGCCATCCGAGAACCGGCCCGATGGTTTGCCAAAGAAGCTGTTCCCATAAGGCGAAGGGAGCCGGTAAAACAAGGCAGAAAAACCGCCGGTGTCGGAATTCGAATCGCCAAAGTTGTAAATCGCCGGGAAGCGGCAAACCCCGGAGTCCCTGAATGCCCAGCCATTCTCCGTTTTTCGCGGCATCAAGACTGAAAATGCGATGGCCACAATGACTCCGATCACCACCACCGCAATGCCCCTCGCGAGCCCGAAGTTTTGCTTCCCCATACTCAATTGGGCTTCTCTTGTACCAACCATCTAAACCTAAACAGAGAAAATACCAGAGAATCACTTCAAAGCTAAGATGCTATGGCTAGAGCGATGATTTCATGGGAGCTTCTTGCATAAAAGAAAGAAGTTAAACAAAGAAAAACAAGCAGAGCAGTCTCCCAATGAGCAAAACGTATGCAAATGAGCACGCGAGATGCTTAAACAAGAAATTCGAAAAGAAAAGGGAAAAGGGTAGGACAGCGTACGTCGCTGCGAACGCTTGAGATGGAAGAACTGTCGATCCCAATTCGACTTGTAGCTCTTGCTGTTGGCAGAAGATCCAAAAGAGCAGCTTCCCAGCTCGAAGAACGAGCGAAGGTTTTTGTCGTTTTACAGAGAGAGATTCGCAGAAATGGCCGGCAACGCTTCGCGCCCGAATTCTACGTGCACGCCCAGAAGTCAAACCCGGACGGCGCACGTTGTTTGGTCGAAGAATCAGGAAGCATTATGGCTCGGGCTCCAGTCGCTATCTTGCCACTTCAGCCATGGCTTCTGCCCTATGTTCTTGTTTCTTGTCTTGATTCTGGTATGTTGTCGTCTCCTAGATTGATCGTTGAAGCCTACATAAAGATAAATGTTGCAATTGAATATGACACTGCTCCACATTCAAGTTGTGGTCTTTTGGGGGGCAAGAGAAATATATATATTTTTCTTCATAAATGACACAGAAAGTAAGTAGACAAATCGCACTTTGAAAGGCATGAGTGTCTAGTTGATTGGCCATTTTGAATGTAACGATTGATATTCTGTGTAGGTCCGACTTTACTTTTTTTGGCTCCTTCTGTCATAAACAAAACAAAAACGAAGAAGAATAATGAAACAAAACAAAGGAGAAAAGCAGAATTAGAGCTCCTTGAATTTTTCTTAATTGTTCGATCGGGTTCCTGAATTTTTCGTGTGGAATTCGTCCCTAGATTATATGCTTTATATTTCAAGTCATTCATTTCGTCAATTTTTTTTTAGAGAATTGCCAACGTGGCATCATTCATGACTTTTTAAGAAAACTTACTAACAAAATTAAGAATACAAAGTTAATAATTGAAATGAAGCAAGATAGTTACTTGGGAAATCTAATGCCAAGAGGTTGCCTGGTTCTGTTTTTATGGCTTCTTATATTGGAAAGAGCAAGCTTTTTGCCCGAGTGTCTTCAACGATACGAGGTATTCCATCTCCATTTTCATTATTTCACGAAATATTAATGATTTGAAAAATATTTTTAAAATTATTAATTTTGTGCAAAACAAAACGGAGCCTTCCATTTTTACTTTTAACACTCTTCTAGGCTACATCTCCAAATTTAGGCACCTGTCCAAGATCCGCCTAAACATTCTTAAAGCATCGCACGCCGTTGACAAGAACTGTCGCCCTTCTCTGAAAAGGATGTTATCCCTAAATTTATTCCTTTTAACACTCGAATCAATAGTTTATTTTCATCGTGCATCATCATCCAGGTTTAGCTTCATAAGTAGGGCGGAGTTAAAGTCCGCCGTCACGGCGAAAACCGCAATCCTCCAAACATGTTGGAGCCATCAGCCGGTTCTGTTGCATCGTCCTGTCGGTGGCTTCTGATTTCGACATGAAATATATTGGGTTGGAATGGTGAACATGACAAATGAAAGTTTGTCGCCCTGCCTATGACAGTAACTTTGGTTTCCATAGCATCGTTCGAAACCGAACTTTCACGAATGAAGCCAAAATCTTTGCTGCACGGCCTTCGTTAGAATAGAATCTGATCAAGATACTTAGAAGAGATCCGAATTTTAGTGAGTCCCTACTTTTGATAAGCATCGGTACGAGTCAAAACCAGCAATGATGGCAAGGCTCGGGTTATAACTAGATGTGTCAAAATGGGTCATTATTTTATTTATGGATCCATTTATGTTTAAATGGATCGTTAATGGGCCAATTATTTTTTAAAAGATCATAATGAGTTTTAATGGATGAAAGGCAGAATATATGGAGTCTTAAATGGAAATTGACCCATTTAAGGCCGTTTATCAACCCATTAAAAAATAAACTCATTTATTTTCACCAAAAACCTCACAATCTCTCTCTTCTCTCTTTAACTTTACAAAAATATATATTTTTTAAAAACCGAAATTATAATTATTTTTTTATTTTAATTTTTTTTCTTTCTTCTTCCTCTTGTTGTCGGCACAAAGAATGGCGACGATCGGCCAGGTGAGCCTCGAGCTTGCCGGCATCGGGCGAGCTTGATTTGGCGAGGCGGAGGCCTCGCCGACTCTCGGCGAGGCTTGAGCCTTGCCGATCTAGCAAGACTCGAACTCGCCAGTGAGCCTCGAGCTCGCCAGATCTAGCGAGGTGGAGGCCTCGCTGACATTCGATGAGCCTTGAGCTCCCAAATCTGGCGAGGCGAAGGCCCGCCGACGAGAACAAAAAGAAAATTATATTTAAAAATAAAAATAAAAATAATTAAAAATTTAATTTTTAAAAAAATAAAAATAATTAAAATTCGATTTTTAAAATAATTTTTAAAAAATTATAAAATTTATCTATTAAATTGTGTTGTATAAAACTATTTTAGCAATACCATTATATATATATATATAAGAAATAAACTTTCTTAAGTTTAGTTAAATGGGTCGGGTATGGGTCGGTTATGGGTCGAAAAATTTACATCAAGTATAAATGGGTTAATGAGTCAATTTTGATCGGACTATTTATGACCCGATCCAAACCCAACCCGACCCAACCGTTTAACAACTCTAGTTATAACACACCTTGATGGGATTCAGGTAGCACGGATGGAGGCTGACGGGTGGAGCAGTTTTTCCAAGTTGATTGATGGGGGCGTTTTCTCTGCCTAGATAGTCATGCAGATTTTTTTGGTTTCTGAATTGACATTGCCTTGAGGAAGCGGAAGGAAGATGAATTATGGAGTGAAGAAGGAAAAGAACCAAATGGCATTGAAAGAAAAAATGTTGAAGGTGTTTTTGAAATGAAATAATTGGTCATTTACATGCTTGCCGAGCGGTGTGCCGGCTAATGTCCACTGTGGTAGAATCTACCACCGCTTTTGAAATTGCAGAAGAGTACTAAGCATGGCAAGATCAGGTAGCTCGTTGTGGCTTCTCCACCGTGACTCTAGGAATGTTCTGATCCGCTTCAATTCAGCTGGACTTCTGGGATGGAAAAACTGGAACATTTACTAAGGTGAATCGCAACTTCAGGACTGTTCACCTTTTGGACACAATGATCAGGAGCGAATGGATGCACGACATGATTCCGTGAGAGGAACCTGAACATCCGAGAGGGAGCCTTCAACAACTCTGTTTGCTACCCACTGATTTGCAGCATGAGAATAGTGCACTCCATCCCAGCTTATCACCTTCGAAGGTTCGCCGCAAGAAGCCCCAACTACTTCAGTTCCATTCACAATCGCCTTCTGTCCGCAGTATACAGTGTAATCCCCATAATGCCCGCAACAATACTCTAGTGGACCACCAAAACCTAGAAGAATTCAATTGAAACTCGAACTGATGTCAAATTCTGCACTCATTCCATATCATACATGTCACATGTAATCTGCAAATTAGATAGCTGCAGGATGCTTACCATGTTTCTGAGCTTCAGAGATCAAAGTGTATTTAGCTGAATAAATGTCAATGCAGTTTAATGTTGCGCCCACAAGACGAAGTCTTAGCTTGGACACGAGTGTTTTGAGCTGCATATTAAATTCTTGCGCAATTTTGTTGTAGGATGCCAGACATCCATTTTTGTCTGTTGTGTTTGATTCTGGAGGATCAAAGACGAAGTAAAAGGGCAAACATCCAATAGGTCCTGTATTATGTATCCAAAATGCCCTTGCTCCTTGCTGATATAATCTCTGAAATCATGTAATCACCGTTAGAATCCTAAAATGACTTAATTACACATTTAATAAAAATTATTTAAGGGAAATGTCAATATTCTATGTCAAAGCATGGGATTTGTTAATGACACATTTTACTTACAACTTCTGTAAGTTCATTGTGAAAGTCTCACAAGCATTGACAACAAATACAAAGGCTAGAAAGCCATAGTTTAATCACTACTTCGTTAAGTACTCCATGACATGAGAATTTTGAAGAGTACAGCTGCATTTCATAAAGCAAGCCAATCAGGTCAAAAACAACCAATCGAGCATATAAAGGCAAAGTCTCTCTCATGTAACATGCACTGAGCAACTAAAGAAAAGCCCATTAAGATCAGCAACATTCCTCCAATTTCAAACATCTTATATCCACATCCAGCTTCTTCCACCCATCCTTTTTGTACATAATGCTGATTAAAAGCCTCCTTGATAAGTCCTCGTTAACTTCAATGAACATTAAGCAAAACGCATGGGTCTATTCTGCTACGGTGCAGCTCTGAGCTGACAAACTCCTTTCTCTTTCATGCAAGAGATAATGTTAGGATGCAAAACAGACGAGATGTTCTGATAATGCCCAGTCAGGCCACTACTTTCCTTCGTGAAGGGTATACAATGACGTTCCTCACAAACTAGAGAGTTCATAAGCAATTAATCAGCGAAACTTTTACTTACCTCTACTGCTACAGCAAACTTATTCAAAATGTTGGGAATGGACGCCAGCGCCTGTTTCTCCGTCATGGATTTCAATATGGCATGAAGATCATTCTGACCAATATCCATTGTGTATAATGCCTTGGAGAAGTCCTCGGGTCTCGGCAGACTACTCTTCGCGTAATCACTCTTACCTGAGAAACACAATGCACGAATTTTCAGACCTCCATGCTTGCGAATTAGAACAGATTCTGAAAATGCAAAGACCTAAACTTGTCCAAAGTCGGCGAATCAAATGAATAGTCAAGTACCGTCATGAAGCTCGAGAGTGCGCGCCTTGAATTGCTCGAACTGCGAAAGCTGTATGTCGAGCGAGATGGGACTGAAGCCTCCCTCAAAGATTCGGGTATCCAGCGGCTGGATTGTGGACCCTCCCGTGGCGAAATTCGCCCCATGACGGAAGTTTGTCCCCATGGAATCCAGGTATGCACTCAAGTATGGTAATCCCAACTTCTCAGCTGCCACCAGATTTGCAAACACACTACGGAATGAGAGGCTAAGAGAGAAGAAACTAACTTATCAAGGAGATCAAGCTGAACCTCAAAACTCAGTCCATAAGATCTCAAATTACATCTGTATCATAAGGTCTTCAAAATGGCATCCCAAACCACAACATCCAGCACGATTCATATGGATCAAGCCCAAAATGAGAATCATTCAACAATCCCTCAATCACTCCATGTTAGAGATGGAGCGTTGCTACACATACCCAGTGGAAAAATTGCAGAGAAATGCAGCAGGACAGTCTAAAAACTCCTTCTTGAAATATATAATTTTCGTTTTGTCAAAACTCCAGCAAAATTACGCAATTGGCAGGCAACAACATTGGGCCGAAAATGGACGAGTCCAATCATTCACCTATGAAATCAAGAATCACTTTGCCGTCGCAGTACCGGCCGGAGGGTCTGCCGAAGAACGTGTCGCCGTTCGGGGGCAGGAGACGGTGGAAGGCGGCGGATTTGCCGCCGGTGTCGGAGTTGGAGTCGCCGAAGTTGAAGATCGCCGGGAACTCGCAGGCCCTGGACTGGAGGGCCCGCCGAGCGCCTCGTCGGAGACGAGAGGGTGGAGAGCGCGACCGTCAGGAGGACGAGGACGGCGACGAACTCGGCGGCGTTCCTCGGCGAGAAGCGGTGCCGCAGGCTCCTGACGGCGGCGCCGGGTCGGGACCAGTCCATGGCGATTGTTGGCCTGAGATTCTTGCATAGGCCGGGTCAACGCACCCGACAACATAGGAATCACTCAAGTAGACTCAGGCCTCGAGATTCGAACCTCCCTGTTGGAATCGCCAACAGACTTGAGTATTTTATTTCATTTTTTATTGCGAAATAATATGAGTAACAAAACGATTCAAAATAAGAAATGAATTACATGAAAAAAGGCGAGTTAGAAATGAGCGAGGGCGAGCGAGCGAGCGATCAAGAGAGTGAGCGAGAGAGCCGTGAAGTGTTTGAATAAAGTTGGAGAGAAAAGAGAGAAAAAGATATAAAGAAAATAATTAGGGCTTTTTAGACTTTAGTGATTCTTCATTAAGAATTGAGGATCAGACCGGTTTCCATTAGTTTCAACAGGAATTTAGAATTGGATTGGCTTCAGGATGGTTTGATTCCTCAATAGAATCGATTCAGTTACACAAATCTAACTTTTGTGTGACCTTTGATTGAGACCTGCACGATAGAATCAACAGTGTAATAAATTTTTCATGTTAAATAAATATGTCATATTACTTGAATAAACGCCGTATAAAAGTTATAGTATTTAAGTGATCAATTGAGATATTATATCAATTAAGTGAACACCATGGGAAAGTTATCGCATTTGTGATGTCTTGGATGTTAGATTATTGCGCCTTAAAAATATAAATTTTTTGAAACGATTACATTAATATAGATTTGCCGATTATTCACGTCTGGAGAACTTCGGGCATATGGTATCCCACAAAAATGCCGTTCGGTGAAGCGGAATCAGAATTTGTTACTATTATTTATCAATAGGGCCAAATGAAGTTAGATTTGGTCAATTACACCGGCAAATCTACAAAATCAAGAAGGGCCTTAATTTCGTAGCAAGTAATCAAGGTCACATTCGCGTTCTTATATCATGTTATAACAGGAGTAATATCAGACATTTCCCTTTTTTTCTTCCTTGGATGAGATTTAATAAGCAACTCGATTTTGCCAAAGTGGAAAATGTTGTACCATGTTCTATGGGTTTAGTCAGCTTGCATGAACAAATTGCACCGGGAAGAATAAAATGGAAAAACACCCGTATGAGGTTGGATTGTAAGGCTGCGTAGCAAGATAGGTAAAGTGCCTTCACTTATCGGTTATTTGGTTGGACTTTTGGAAAAAACCTCTCGAAAATGCAAATTGAAGTGATTTCTCAAAATGTAAATTGTGTTTGGTAAAGTGTAATGTAAAAGCGTATTCAGAAGTAACTTTGATTTTAATGATTTTTGGTAAAAGCACACTTATAAAGGACTTTTGCAATATTTTTTTTTCACAAAAAATAAAAGAAAACTCAAATCCTTCGTTGATGAGTTAGATCTAGCCGTAGCTCCCCAATGAGGTGGGATTGTGTGACCCTAGATAAGGCTTGTTGGCACTAGATCTAGCTTGTTGGTGGTTAGATTTGGCATCGCCAACAATGTCCGACGAAGTTATCGGTGGTGAGAGTATTTTGGGAATTTCAATCATTAGCAAGGGAAAAATTGGAAGAAGAAAACATATTAGCATTCTAGAAATACTAAATGCCAAAACTCCTATGAACCTCCTGGGGACTAAGGGATTTTAGAAGATTTTGGAAATGCGTGCCTTAAAGCTCTCCAAAAAATTTCCCAAGCACGTTAAGATTTGGCTAAGGGCCTTTAGAGGCCCAAAGGGGTTCGCCTAAATGGTCATAGCCATTGTGCATGACAACGAAAGCTCAATAAAATTCCTTTTCAGCCAAGAAAACATTTCTTTCTATTACTCGTCTAGCTGATTGATAGAATAAACATCATGTGCAAAGCCATTTTGATCAAGCCACTTGATTCAAGTGGCATTTCAGTTGTTGTCAAAGCGACAGTAATCCACAAGAGGGAATGGAAGAACCAAAAAAATTAGTATACACTATGGAAATTTGAATATAAGCACAATGAAGAAATAACTTCTCATTGAATTGATAATGCTTGTCTGGCTTCGTACTACAACTCTCTATTATGAAGCTCACTCTACTTTTGTGGCTTGTTTACTAGGGGTGAGCATGGTCCAGGTTGGGCTAGTCTAGCATCTAACCTAGGGACCAATTGTATAGTGTTGGTTCTCAGTTTTTGAGATTGAGGACTGATGTTGTTGAGCTCGAGACCAAGGGCTAGACCGACCCTATGGGTCTAGTGTGGTTTAGGGTCTACCTTGAATCAACTGTCTATTTTTCTTCCTTTTTTATATTTTTTTAAAGGACAATCGTACTATTTCAAATTACATACATATCAAACATAAATATAAAATAAAGTAACAACAGAAATTTACACTTGTTAAAAGCTTTGTTAAAAGCAATAAATCATAAAAACAAACATGTGAGGCAAGAGAATAGAGGCGAGTAGCAAGGTGAGTGAAGAGAGGGAAGCGACAAGATGAGTGACGCAAGTGAAGGAGGTGAGTCATAAGCAAGGCGAGCGAGGCCGAGGCCGAGGCTAAGTAAAGAGGGTTTTTTTTTTTTTTTTTTTTTTCTAATTCGCTCTGAGTTTTTATGTATTTATTTAATTTATATTTTCTAATTTACAAGACAAATTGAACCAGAAGGTGCTAGAATTTAAAGTAGACAAAAGCATATATTATATACATGGTTAGTCCAAGTTGGATCAATCATAAACTCCCAAAACTAATGACCAACTCGCATAGTGTAGAGTTCAGGGGTTCTAGGACAAAAGACTAACCTAGTCCCTCTTGGGATTGGACCAGGATCGGTTGAGTTGGATCGATCCAAGGTTGGTCTAGAGTTGATGCTACACCAATGCTCATCCTGTTGTTTACAATGCTTCACAAGCACTCTATTTATAGCTACGGTTTTAAAATTCAAAAACAATGTTGCATTTATTCACCCCAAGACTAACCTGCGAACCATGTGCTCAATTTTTCAACAATCCAACAATCAATTTTATATTATTCTAATAGCTTCCCTTGAAATTGATCTCGAATATAATAACACCAAGCATCGCCTTTAATTTTTTCAAACAAATCTACCTTTAATGGTTTGAATTGATTTGAGTGATTTCATTGTTAGTCGCTTCAAAATGTCATTTGCATATCTTTGTTGTGAAACAAACATGCCATCATTTATCTCCATTTTCTGAAGGTTGGATCTGTCGGTTGAGACTATGGAATGTCCCCATTGATATTTGTCTTTGCCAGAGTTATATATCTCAACAACTTGGGACCATAGGACCCTAGGATCCCTGCTTCGATACTGTAATGAACAAAGATGTTTTTCTGTCCTTTCTATATTTCTTTTTTGAACGAACACAAAAACATATATAGTCGTATAGAGCAAAAATTACCAATGCTATTCTAGGCTATACACTATCTTAGGTTAAGAATCTAATTGATCCTCGAAATAAGGACATTATATCATACAAATTTAACAATTGATCAGCCCTACAATTTCTCTAATTAATCTTAATTGATAACTCATGCCAACACTCTCAACGTCAAGAGTGCCTTCAGGGCATTTTTTGGGGCTTTCAACAATTAACTTTGTCAATGATGTTTTTATCTTTTTCGTATCTTCATATCCATCACATTAATGAGCCACAGTTTACTCTTTTGAAAACCGGATCTTTGTTGCCTTTCCCACGAAAACAGATCATGCGATAAGTTTCATCCGATCATGATATGTGGCTTGTCTTTCTGTTACTAAATCCTGACTCTTGCACACTACTGACCATATTAAAGCAGAAAGCAGCAAATCAATTGAGTTAAAGTTCGATGAAAACAGATGATTTTCACTAAAATGCTATAAAATGGAAGTTCCGCACTATATATTCATTGAGCTTCTCAAGCTATGGAGATTGAGCTAAATCCAGTAAAGTACGCGACTACTACACAGAGCAGGATATTAACTGTCGTGTGGTATTTGCATTTTCTTTCAAGTTTCACAAGAAGCGTGAGGAGGCATGGGAGGACTGAAACTGTCCCTCGCTGCTTGATTCTCGTGATACTGCTGCAGGCCACACAATTGTCGCGTTCTTCTTCACGAGAACTGCAAGGAGAGCATGAAAGGATGAAAACTGACCCTGGGAACGAACTTCTCATGCTACTGCCTCATTGAGTGCATCATTGCTGATATAAATGGGAAGCATAGAAGCATCTTTGTCCAAAGGAGAATCATCCAACCCTGTCAAGGACCGGGCTATCTGACCGGAAGTATATAGCAGCGATTCTGTATTGCCATCATCTGGAGCTTCTCTTCTCAGAAATCTGGTCCGAAGTACTTCTCAGTATGCAAATGAAAGAAAAGAAAGCTGTTATCTCTGCTTTGCATGCTGTATGAAGTAATTTTAGCATATTGACATTATGAAAATTGCGTTTTTATTGCTATGACCTGCTTCTCACCTGATGCTACCTTCTGTACAGATTGCAAAATTGGCTGAAGCAGTGAATGCTGCTGACCCCCAACGATTCATTCTTTGCCTTGACTTGCAAAACAGTCGTTGAGCTCTGATGCTGGAACCTCGATCTCTGAGGGCCTAGGCAAAGTTTCAATGACTGACTGAAACTCCTGATCATAGTCTTCTTGTTGATATTCAGTAGGTTTGGTCTCGCCTGAGAGCATGGAATTGCAGGTTTTGAACTCAGATTGAAGATAGAGTTTCTCCAATAATGACCTAAGTCCAGGCAAGGTCCTTCTCCAATTACAATGCTTACTTCCTATTGTTAAGTAACTCTGCGGTCTAGTAATAGATCTTTGAGAGAAAGACGTCTGAGTCAAGGACCTCTTTTTATTAAAGTGATCAATCCCGACAATAAGCTCCAGTTTGAAAAGAGAAGCTTCAGCTTCAGTGCGCCAAGTCAGGAAGCTGAGTCAAGTCTGCTGTAACCTGGTGCTGTTGTGGCCGGGGATGTAAAGCTTCCTCTCGATTGTCATTCTTGGAACATACTTCAGGCCACTACTCAAAGGGGAGAGGCTGCCACACGAGTCCGCAATGCAGAGATGAGTTGAGATATTGCTGCAATATGCTATCAATCTGCTGGCCTGGTCTAGATGATGGTGGCGCAGATGATGGTGGTGCCAATGATGCACGTGTACTATTACATACTCAAGAAGGCCAGTCAATCTGTTGTAGTGACCCCATCTTTGTTGATCAAGTTCCGCAACGCCTTGTCCAGCCAAAAGTGTTCAATCCTGTTAGCAACTACCCTTCCCACTGACCTGCACCCTTGTTTATTTGTCACAGAGATGTATGGATATCGATGACATTGCGTTCAGCGGTAATTTGAGTAGGACACAGGTAATTATGTGATACAAAGAATTTGACCGGGCTAAAAGATTTGTTCTGGAGAAAGATGCAGACCGGCTACCCTTTTATGTCACCGATAACACTGGAACTAGTTCCATTTGTGATTATACATAATAGTTATATACCTCGTGTGGACTCTTAAAATGACCCGTCAGTAGTGACATAAACGAGTAGCCGGTCTGCATCCTTCTCCAGAACAAATCCTTTAGCCCATTCAAACCTTGCAATTACCTTTAGTTAATTTGGGTCGGCTTTATTTCAACCACACAAGCATGACCCGACCTACTTATTTGACACATCTATTCACAACTAGAGGTTGCAATATGACCCTCAAGCCCATTTGTAGACACATGTTCAGTTGGCTGGGTGAAATCTAAGTCACCTGAAATTTTCCGACAGTTCGTAAAAAGTTAACAAAAGTAAAGTTCTCATCTTGAAGAGTCTCCCTCTACCTCTCTTTGGTGGTAGCTCCCTTAAACCCCAACCACTTCGGTCTCCTTTCATCCTTGTGCCCTTGCCCGTTGATGATGTTGATTTCTGATTGAAGAACCATCCCTGTTTTCATACTACAATTTCTTGGTCGCTGAGAGAAGATGGCATTCCACTGGTAATGATGGAATCCTGAAAATAGAAACATCTGATTCTTCTCACTAGATTATCCTTATCATTAAAGAGATATAATACTTTGAAACCTAATCACTATTGTGAGATTTTGTAGCACCACTCCTAACATTATTAACTATTTTAAAAGTTTAAGCTATTAAAAAAAGACGTAATTTCATTATTTAAATATTCTAACACTCCATCTCACACTTAATTTGGTTTTTTGCCCAAATGAAGCGTATAAATTTAATTGGGGAGGCAAATAGGGCCTATAAATATTTGAATTCATGACCTTTAGCTCTGATATCATGTGAGATTTTGTAGCGCCACTGCCAAATTGTTCTAAAAGTTTAAGTTATTAGAAGAATACGTGATTTATTATTTAAATATTCCAATAACTTTCTATATAAATAAACATGGCTAATTTTTTTAGTCAGCAACTGGAGATAAGAACCACTGGACAATAGGTAAGTAAAATTAAATTGCCTACCTATTAGCATTGATCTGCATGGCTAATTTTTTTTCTTGGATTACTAGAAATTTTGTTCGAATGAAGTAGGAAAATAAAAGTTCAACAAAAACTTTACGGATCTCGAAAGCCTTTGAATATAAAAATACCCCTAACATAGCCAAGCCAGCACTTTATAAGCTTGAGTAGTGCCACTTTTGGCGAGTCAACTCTTTCACTCGGTAATTATTGTCTATGCTATATTATTTCGGTGAATATTAGTTCACTCTGGTCCAAAGCATCAAACCAAGTTCTTTAGACTTACTAGTTTACTAGTTTAATTCACATGATGCGCAATAAGTTCATCTTGTTGGATGCAAATTACGCAATCCTTAGATCACCATAACCAGAACAAGAGCATGCATAATTGAGTAGAAATATTAATGCACCTGTTTTGTGATCCATCGTTCTTGAAGCGGAAGCGGAAACACAATGTTCCACGTGCAAGTCCTTCTCCTATTGCCCTCCGTATCACCGGCTCAATGAGGCGGCCCCTCACTTTTAGCGTTAGATAAACGCCTCTTATGTGAGGATACATATGAAAATTAAGGTTAGATGAGAGACTTGAGCACTATTTATAGAGTTTCTAGCCAGGCCCCCTCATTACGGGCCAGGCTCAACTCGGCCCACACTTAAAATGCTTCCATATTAGACTAATTAAGAAACCTTCTATCTCACCTTAGACCAAACCTTGTAAAACGGTAAATTACAATATCAATTAATGTAGTCCACATTAGGAAAACTCTTACATTTTCTCACTTGGATTATATTAATTGAAATCGTACTGTATGTGCGCACATTGGTCTAGAGATAATTCTTAATAGTCAATCTTATCCCATAAAGTCTCAAACACCGAATCATGGCGGTAACTGCATGTATACACATAGAGCCTTTCATGGTCACGAATGTTCTCAACTCTATTGATATGAATTCAATATGATAGTGTGTTAAATGGACAACATCTCTCATGTAGAGATCCCATTTGTCGCCACCATTCTTTTACCTTAAGCGTTACAAAAAACTTGTGCTACTAGAGAATATCTTTATGGTCTCAACGAACCCACACATGCCTTGTCCTTATGGTTAACCTTTCTTTATATATAACAAGACATATGTACAGGGCTAATAACCGGATGTCCCTAGCCTTCACTCAAGGTTTAAGCAATACCTTGAGATTTTTAACAATATATATATATATATATATATATATATATATATATATATATTATTCAACATAATAACAATCAATTCAAAAACAATTTATTGAATGCAAAAAGTTGACATATATTTATCAAAGTGTTACTAAATTGTAACAAATACATATGTAAACTTTATTCAAAGAAAAAATAAAACACAGCTCCCACTAAATAACAAAGCATCCCAAGATGCTCCTAGGCCCATGCTAATGACATGTCGCTCAAATACACATGGGCGTATGTGACATCCTGAAATTCGAGTCCTCTGAGGGATGAATGAATGTGAATTTCGTCAATGTATTGTTGGTTGATCTCACTCGGAATTGATCACTCCTGAGATACTGACCTTGAGGGGGAAAGGCTAATGAGGACAGAACCCGTACGACTAAAGAACTCGACCTGGGAAAACGACTTGACCGTGAGACTTGCGTGAGGATGATCCTGTAGATAGGCAGGCCGATTCAAAGGACGACTAGAAGTTGATTCGCGGACAGAACATAATGGAACGACGGGTGATTCCGTTTATCGTTATCGAACCCGCGAACGACCCTACGTCGATCCTTAGTGATCGTGTACTTTGAAATAATAATCTATCCTCCGTAATTTCATGCAGTCAAGGACGTCCATGCGTCGAGATGTCTTGAACGTGGCTTGGCACGAGTCGGTTACGCGTGAATCCTCCTCGAGCCTCCCGTCGGTTTGAGTTATAACCAAAATGGCATTAGGGCGAAATTGACATGGCAAGAGAACTTAGGATTGGACTTCGAATTATCGGGAATGTCCTGGACGGACTTTGAATGAAGCCGCTTCAAACAATCGACGAGCCGGTTAAGCGAGCAATTGAAAAAAGATTTTCGGACCGAGGAAGCGAGCCCATGAGGACGTGGGCCGGGCCAAGTTAGTGTGGGCCTTAGGCCCAAGGTGGGACAGCCCATGATGGGCCCAAACAAGCAAGTGAGCCCATTGGGCCAAACCAACTATTCATCTTCTAAGCCCATGGGCCAAGCCTTAACCATTTCAAAGCCCAATAAATTCCCAAGCCCACTCCTATTCATGGCCAAGCCCATTTCTTAGGCCCATCCACCAATTTCAGCCCAAGGATAGATTGGTAATTTGTGCAAGGTGGAAATGACCAAATTGCCCTAAAAGCTTTGTGGATAAGGGCAAAGCAAGAGAGAGAAAGAGGAGGTGATGTGCATGGGGAAGTGGAAAAGCATTGAATGGCCTTAATGAGGCCTTGATGGCAGCTCTCCCATCACTCTCTCTCCTCCTCTTCAGCCCCAAACCGGTCGACCATCTCTCTCCCCTCGTTCTCCCTCTCTTCCAGTTTCTGCTCCAGCTGACCCTTCGGTGAAGAATCGAGTCAAAAGTGGTCTTCCCGGTTGAATCACAGAACAAGCCACCTATCACCGTGACCGGGAGAGACAGACCGTTCCAACGAGACTGATTTCGTCCCGAACGGAGCCGCTGTCCGTCCTGTACGGCCGTCGCAAGCCACCGGTCGCCGGTCCGTCGGTCCGCCTGCAGCCTGCACTGTTTCGAGGTTTCGGTCATTTTTCTTCCATTCCAGCCATTCCTCCGCCCATCCCAACCTCCAGCAAGACCCCCAAGACCTCCTGGTGCCGTTGGTTGTCGGCCACCCCCTCGCCGGAGCTCCGCCAAGCCGTTCAACTCAGTTTCTCCTCCGGCAGGGCTGTTTTTCAGTGTTTTCAGTGGGAGTCCGAGCTGTGGTTGCTGTGTTGAGCTTGGGACCGCCTTGGATCGTTGTGGTAGAGGTTCCGGTGCGTAGCCACCCGTCCGCCGCCGCGTCGGTGTCTCCGGCCCGCTTAACGGGTGAGTTTAGCTCCTAATCCTTCGATTAGTGCCTAAACTTGCTTAGGGTTGGTTTAGTTAGATTTAATTCTAGTTTAAGTGATTTAATTAAGTTGTATTAGTCCTAAGATAGGTGGTTAGATTAATGGATTCGATTAGTTTAGCTTAATCTTGTTTTATTTGCTTAATGTGGTTTATGTGGTTAATTAAGCATGTTTATCTTAATTGATTGGTTTCCTTAATTTAATCATTGTTTTAATGATTTTTTGAATATAATTTGTTGTTTATTGAATTCTGAAATTTACTGTTCACGCGACACTATTCACAAAAATGTTCATATGCACCGGCTCACGTGCACGTGCTCATCCGTAATGCGAAAAGTTGTCTAAATTCATGTGTGTTGATTTTATGAAGTGAATGGATGTGTAAATGCATGGGCATCCGCATGATTTGATTGTTGAATGGTGTAATTGTGTGACGATTGTGAAATATAGGTATTTTAAGTGGAAAATACCGGGCGTCGGTTTCAACGCCAAGATTGTGTTTATGGATTATTGGAATTAGTGGGATTTTCAAAAGTGAAAATATGGTATTTTGGCCAAGGCCAACCGTGTCCCCACACACGGCTATTTTATCGAAGGATAAAAGATGGAATGGATTGAATGGTCGAGATAGTATACTATATCATCCTACGGGCTCGATATGTCGGCTTAGCGAGAGCAAGATATACTAGTGTACTATATCGGCCTACGGGCGATATGTCGCCTTAGCGTGAGCGACACTTTATCGCTTAAGGTGAGCATCATGGGTATACTATATCGGCCTACGGGCGATATGTCGGCTTAGCGAGAGCAAGATACGGTGTACTATATCAACCTACGGGTGATATGTCGGCTTAGCGCGAGCAAGACACTTTATCGCTTAGAGTGAGCATCGGGGTATACTATATCGCCCGCGGGGCGATATGTCGGCTTAGCGAGAGCATATACTAGTGTACTATATCGGCCTACGGGCGATATGTCGCCTAGCGTGAGCAAGACACTTTATCGCCTTAAGGTGAGCATCATGGGTATACTATATCGGCCTACGGGCGATATGTCGGCTTTTAAGCGAGCAAGATGTACAGTGTACTATATCAACCTACGGGTGATATGTCAGCTTAGCGCGAGCAGTACACTTTATCAGCTTAGAGTGAGCATCAGGGGTATACTATATCAGCCTGCGGGCGATATGTCAGCTTAGCGAGAGCAGTATACCGGTATACTATATCAGCCCGGGCGATATGTCGCCTTAGCGAGAGCAAAGAGATACCTTAACCTTATCGGCTTAGTGTGAGCTATACTATCTATATCGCTTAGAGTGAGCAGTCCTGGACCATGGTTGGACTTATAGATAGTATTGATTGTACCGACCGAGGAAAAGGTCGTGGTGACATGTAATCAACTGAGTTGGTTGATCGATGACTCGATCTGAATTGATGCATTGATGTGTGAAATTATTATATGCATTAATTATATGCATGAGTGAATCACATCGTTTATGGTATGCACGCATGAATCGATAACGTGCGGGTGTGGCAATGGCCGGTGAGATCGCTTATGATGCGACTCGTGTGTGATTGATGAACTGCATCATCTAATGGTCATGTGCTTTGTGTGTATCGTGCTAAATTATAACGTGCAGGGTATGGCATAGCAGGTAAGATTGTATGCGAATCGACTGTTGGTTGTTGCTTGTGGTGGGGTAGTTCTGGATAGATACCCTGGGTTGAGTTGGTGTACTAACCGGGGCTTAGGGGTGGAACTCGCTAAGATTTATATCTCACCGGTTATTGAATAACCATTTTCGGTCCCTTGTGTGAAGAACCCGGAGCTTGAAGCGGAAGGGTCAGGAGCATAGGTGGCTCAGTAGTTCTTTATGACATAGACCTTCTGTATAAGCTTGAAGCGTTTATAAAAGTGTATTTGATTTGAAATTGGTTGTCCTGCTTTTCTATCCCATATATGTTGTTGTCAGGGGATTAGTGAATTTGCTTCCGCATGTGCAATAAAATGAAAAGGGTCGGCGACAAGTCCCGGGAACGTCGCAAAATTCTATCGACCACCGAGGGATGTGCGCGTGCTCGAGGTTCGGGCGTGACATACCCATTTAAGTGGTATCGGCGAAGTTTAAGATTGGAGTGATAAGGAGCGATGGTTCATGGGATAGTAGTAGGATGGCCTTTAAATTCATGCTAGTGCATGTCCGTGTTAGCCGAGTGCTAAAATTGTTTGTTGTTTGAATCGCTGTTTCTAATTCGGTGTTGAATTGGAAGCGGTGTCGGTAGATTAAAGCGACACCATGAGCGGTCAGGAGCCGAGAACTCCTAGGCAGAGGACCTTATCCTCAGTAACTCGGGATAGAACGCCTGTGAGAGGCAATGCCCGAGGCGGTCGTGGTAGAGCGCCAGCTGTGGCTAGCGCTAGTGGTGAAGCACCACCTCCTTGGTCCGGGGTTGCACCTTAATGATCCCGGGGTGGATGGGATCTTGCGTGCCACAGGTTAATGGGGAATAGAATGGATCAACAAGCTGCTACAATTGAAGCCGCCGCTCGGGCCGCCGCTACTGCCTTGCTGCTTTGCCGCCACCGGGCCGCCCCCGTAGTTCCCCCGCCGTTGCACCTGCCACGGCCGTGAATGTTGAAGGTCCACCGGGGATAGTGGTGTCGCCGAAAGACCAATTCATAAGTTAGTAGAGCAATTTCGAAGGCGAAGCCACCTCGGTTCACCGGACCGGAGACGCCGAAGTTGCTTCTTCATGGATCCAGTGGAGAAAACCTTTGCACCGCTAAGGTGCAATGAGGCGAAAAGTAGTACTTGCAACTTACCAGTGGAGGAAGTTGCGAATACTTGGTGGAAGACAACCCGAGGAATCATATTTCCCGAGGGCGTTGTTCCCGAGTGGAACGCCTTCGAGAGGCCTTTAATGTCAAATATTTCTCGAAACTGCCAAAGAGGTGAAGATGGCGAGTTTCAACGTCTCCGCCTGGGGTTCCCTAACCATCGATCGGTATGAGGCGAAGTTATTTGCCGAACCGTCGCGATATGCTCCCGAGTTAATAGCAAACCCGTAAGCCGAGTAAGAAAATTCAGAGAAGGGTTCAAACCCGGACTTGAGGAGTACATTGATTTCCCGAACCCGAAAACCTATAATGACATTTATGAGAGGGCTCGGATGATCGAGAAGGATCGAGAATGATAGAGCAGCCTCATCGGATCAAGATTCGGTTCTCATAGAGACAACATCCGCCAAGGAAAGAGGCCCATGCACGGAAGTAGATTCCGATCCCGCCCAATAGGAAAGGTGGAGTTGGCAAATGGACTAAGTCGGATTGAGATGTGTCGCCTTTGTGGAAGACGACATACGTGGATCGGTGCCCCGAAGGACGGGCGCTGTTTTGAATGTGGCCAACGGGGTCACGAGCAAGAGATTGTCCTAGCCCTAGCGACCAAGAGGACAACCGCGGTGCCACCGCCGCCGGCGATGGGCCGAGGTTAGGGGATATGCTCCTCGAGAATGCGCCGCAAGGAGGTCACGAGACCACCGGTTCGGGTACAAAGGTGTACGCCGTCACCGAAGGATTAGACAAAGGGAAAGCACCGCAGATAGAACACCACTAGGATGACGAAAAGAACAGGAATGGACTGACTAGGCACCAAGCAAAGGAAGAATGTTTTTGACGTGTTTTTATCAGAGTAGAGCAGCGGGATTTTGAGTGAAGGTTGTGAAATTTCCGTTGTTGTAATAAAGTGGTAGAAAGATGAATCTCTGACTATAGTTATACTTGACGGGTTTGCCTATGTATAACTTTGATACCATATATAAAATGGTTTGGCTCGAGGAGCTTTTGTTGAAATGAATTGTTGTTATGCAGTAATTCAGTTTGTTTCGTTAGCGTGTGAAAGTTTCGAGTTGGTCGAAAAATTGAAAAGGACCTTCATTTGTATAATGTTGTCATCTAAGACAACTTGGTTCTTTGAATATGGGTTGCCAATGTTATCTAGCAACCGTAGTGGATATGACAGTTGAGGAACCGAAAGTGGAGAGTATGCACGTGGTACAGAAGTTTTCTGACACGTTTCTGAGGAATCATTCGATTTGCTCCTAGAAAGGAAGATCGAGTCGTGATAGTGTTTATCGACGACATCCGGGTGTACTCTAGAAGTCCGAGGGAATACGAAAGACGTTTAAGGACAGTGCTTCAGACATTGCAAGAACATAGACGGGATTTTTATGAACCCGACGAAGACTGAAGCCGTGGTCCATTAGCCAAGATCTATGACAGTGACAGAGATCAGAAGTTTCTTGGGGTTTACAGGTTTACATACAGGTTTGTGGGAAGGTTTTCAGCAATAGCTATGTCTCTTACTAGATTGCCGAAGAAGGCAGGGAAGTGTGCTGGGACAGATAGGTGCGAGCGTAGTTTCTAAGGGCTTAAGCGGAAGCTGACTACCGCACCAATGTTGACGATTCCGTCTAATTCTGGAAGACTTTTGACAACCTTTGGAGTTCCCGAGTGGAAGTGGGAACACATCACGATGGTCTTGTGATGGGATTACCGAGAAGTCATTCGACGCCGTTAAAGTCATTCAAGAAAGTATGAACCGGACTTGAATCACGCATGGAACTTTTCAAGGACTGTGATTGCAACCTTCTGTATCACCCTGGAAAAGCTAGTAAAATTATAGATGCGATGAATCGAAAGTCATCGATTGCGCAGATGGTGATTCAGGAGTGGATTTTTACTTGAAGGAGCTGGAGATTCGGTTTCAAATCTGAGGTAGGCCGCCTTTGTCTTATGGCCATCCTTAGAATTGAACTAGAAGTACAGCTAAGAATCAAGACGTTGCGGTGGACGATCCAAAGATCTAGGATATTCGCAAGAAGATACGAGAAAGAGAAAGGCTGATTTGCAAGCTACTAAGGATGGAACATTAAAATTTTGTGGATGATTGTGTGTACTCGATGATGTGGATCTTAAGGAAAAGATTTTGTCAGAAGCTCGCTGTAACGATTATCGCCAGACCGCCCGGTATACAAATTTGAAACATTGCATGGTAGAGAGTGCGAAAAGTTATAGACCCGAGTTAGTTCGGCAATCAATGGATTCAATTGCGGTCATCGGGGGGCAGACAAAAGACCGCCGTAGCTGCCGAAAGCTACGCATAAATGTGTCAAAGACCTTTGGAATTTTAAGTAGGGAAGTATATTTTCCTTGGATGTCGCCTATGATAGGGACATCGCGTTTTGTTAAGAAAGAGAAGTTGAAATGGTACTTCCATCGGAATTTTTCGAGATTTGGGTTCAAATGAGGATTTTGGCTTTAAATGGATAAAGAAAAAGCAACTCGGGTCACCGTCGGCGCCGTTAGCCGAGTGGTACCCGGGTGAAGCGTTGGTTCGAAGTCGGGAGTTCGAATCCCCGACGCGGCAGTTAGCCGCCCAGTAGAAAAAATAAAAAGAAAAAGAAGAAAAAGAACCAAAATTTTTGCAAAAATGGACAAGTGCTTAACCTTTTGGAAACAAAAATGTTTGGGACAAGATTGGAAATGATCTGACAGCACCTCAGTACAGAAAGAGCAACCTAGGAAAGAGAAGATTCGATGAGATGACCGTGCCCCACCTTTGTGATTAAGGAGTTGGGAAGGTTTAAATTTCGAGGACGAAATTTTTATAAGAGGGGAAGAGTTGTGACATCTTGAAATTCGAGTCCCTCGAGGATGAATGAATGTGAATTTCGTCAATGTATTGTTGGTTGATCTCACTCGGAGTGATCACTCCCGAGATACGACCTTGAGGGGAAAGGCTAATGAGGACCCGAACCCGTACGACTAAAGAACTCGGCACTGGAAAACGACTTGACCGTGAGACTTGCGTGAGATGATCCTTTAGATAAGCGGCCGATTCAAAGGACGACTAGAAGTTGATTCGCGGACAAAACATAATGGGAACGACGGGTGATTCCGTTTATCGTTATCGAACCCGCGAACGACCCTACGTCGATCCTTAGTGATCGTGTACTTTGAAATAATAATCTATCCTCCGTAATTTCATGCGCCAAGGACGTCCATGCGTCGAGATGTCTTGAACGTGGCTTGGCACGAGTCGGTTACGCGTGAATCCTCGAGCCGCCCGTCGGGCCTGAGTTATAACCAAAATGGCATTAGGGCGAAATTGACATGATGGCAAGAGAACTTAGGATTGGGACTTGACTCAATTATCGGAATGTCCTGGACGGACTTTTGAATGAAGCCGCTTCAAACAATGACAGAGCCCAGGACTTAAGCCGGAGCAATTGAAAAAGATTTTCGGACCGAGGAAGCGAGCCCATGAGGACGTGGGCCGGGCCCAGTTAGTGTGGGCCTTAGGCCCAAGGTGGGACAGCCCATGATGGGCCCAAAACAAGCAAGTGAGCCCATTGGGCCAAACCAACTATTCATCTTCTAAGCCCATGGGCCAAGCCTTAACCATTTCAAAGCCCAATAAATTCCCAAGCCCACTCCTATTCATGGCCAAGCCCATTTCTTAGGCCCATCCACCAATTTCAGCCCAAGGATAGATTGGTAATTTGTGCAAGGTGGAAATGACCAAATTGCCCCTAAAAGCTTGTGGATAAGGGCAAAGCAAGAGAGAAAGAGGAGGTGATGTGCATGGGGAAGTGGAGCAAGCATTGAATGGCCTTAATGAGGCCTTGATGGCAGCTCTCCCATCACTCTCTCTCCTCCTCTTCAGCCCCAAACCGGTCGACCATCTCTCTCCTCGTTCTCCCTCTCTTCCAGTTTCTGCTCCAGCTGACCCTTCGGTGAATCGAGTCAAAAGTGGTCTTCCAGGTTGAATCACAGAACGAGCCACCTATCACCGTGACCGGGAGACAGACCGTTCCAACGAGACTGATTTCGTCCCGAACGGAGCCACCGTCCGTCCTGTACGGCCGTCGCAAGCCACCGGTCGCCGGTCCGTCGGTCCGCCTGCAGCCTGCACCTTGTTTCCCTGAGGTTTCGGCCATTTTTCTTCCATTCCAGCCATTCCTCCGCCCATCCCAACCTCCAGCAAGACCCCCAAGACCTCCTGGTGCCGTCGGTTGTCGGCCACCCCCGCTGAGCTCCGGCCAAAGCCGTTCAACCCCGTTTCTCCTCCGGCAGGGCTGTTTTTCAGTGTTTTCAGTGGGAGTCCGAGCTGTGGTTGCTGTGTTGAGCTTGGGACCGCCTTGGATCGTTGTGGTAGAGGTTCCGGTGCGTAGCCACCGCCGCCGCCGCGCCGGCTGTCTCCGGCCCGCTTTAACGGGTGAGTTTAGCTCCTAATCCTTCGATTAGTGCCTAAACTTGCTTAGGGTTGGTTTAGTTAGATTTAATTCTAGTTTAAGTGATTTAATTAAGTTGTATTAGTCCTAAGATAGTGGTTAGATTAATGGATTCGATTAGTTTAGCTTAATCTTGTTTTATTTGCTTAATGTGGTTTATGTGGTTAATTAAGCATGTTTATCTTAATTGATTGGTTTCCTTAATTTAATCATTGTTTTTAATGATTTTTTGAATATAATTTGTTGTTTATTGAATTCTGGAAATTTACCGTTCACGACACTATTCACAAAATACTGCCGTATGCGCACTGTTCACGAAAGCATCGTTCACAGAAATCTTTGCTCATGTGCACCGTTCACGTGCAATCGCTCATCCGTATGCGAAAAGTTGTCTAAATTCATGTGTGTTGATTTTATGAAGTGAATGGATGTGTAAATGCATGGGCATCCGCATGATTTGATTGTTGAATGGTGTAATTGTGTGGACGATTGTGAAATATAGGTATTTTAAGTGGAAAATACGGCGCTCGGTTTTTTCAACGCCAAGATTGTGTTATGGATTATTGAATTAAAGTGATTTTCAAAGTGAAAATATGGTATTTTGGCCAAGCCAACCGCTGCCTCACACACCTACTATTTTATCGGAAGGATAAAAGATGGAATGGATTGAATGGTCGGATAAGATACTTATATCATCCCACGGCCGACGTGTCGCCTTAGCGAGAGCAAAGATACTAGTGTACTATATCGGCCTACCTGGCGATATGTCGCCTGGGGGCGGAGCGTACACTTTATCGCCTTAAGGTGAGCATCATGGGTATACTATATCATTCTTACGGCGATATGTCGCCTGTGGGTAGAAAGATATACCGGTGCTATATCAACCTACGGTGATATGTCCGCCACCTTAGCGCGGCGATACACTTTGCTCGCCTGGGGAGCGAGCATCGTGGGTATACTATATCGGCCTGCGCGGCGATATGTCGAGCAACGAGAGCGATATAACTAGTGTACTTATATCAGCTTACTAGCGATATGTCGCCTTACGTGACAGTGCACACTTTATCGCCTTAAGGTGAGCATCATGGGTATACTATACGCCTGCGGAAGATATGTCGGC